>CM047586.1:8921057-8936801 GCA_026184515.1 Peronosclerospora sorghi | reverse complement strand
ACTGATCCAGAACTCACAATGCAAGAACTCTTGCGTACTGCGTATACTACCCAATGCCAGGTCCACATGCAAGCCAGCTAACATCGTGCTACACTAAGTGTTCGTATTGTTCACCTATTACAGGCATGACACAATCTTTGTCACTAATATTCAATGTTTGAAGGAATCACCAGCGTAACAAACGTCATCGTGCTAGTATTCAGTGTTTGGCGAGATAAAATATACCAAGCATTGATAACTACCATAGTACATCTTTTATATACTGTAAATATAGCTTCCACTTCACCACAATCTCCCCTTGCGTACCTTCAGCGTATGCGAGCAAAAGGCACGCACACACTTAGTTCTTAACAATCATACTTCAGATACTTACGTGCCTCGTTTTCATCCATAGTTGTCGTGAAAACTGGAACCTCATTTTCTTTGCATATGTTAATCACCTTTTTCCAGGTACTCTCGCATTCAAAAACATAACGCGACGCAACTCTGAAGAGGTAATCCCGAGCTCTGCTAAGTGTCACTAATGATCTTGATGGCTATCCGTCAAGGAATCCCAGCGTGTGTGATCGAACCATAGATACGATAACGATATTTGCTTCACGACCCTGACTAGAGTCGGTCGTATCTACCTCAATATCCAGATATTCTTCATACCCATAACCCATGTACTTTAATTGCCTTCGTATAGCCTTGACTTGATTTTGATATGGAGAAATAATTAACAATGACTTCCTCACAGCTATCCTTGTTCTTCTCGTCTCGCCTTCCAGCATACCGTATATCTTACCCAATAAGTATATGACCATTGCTAGCTCAATAATATTAGTATGCCGGAACTCTTGACGTTCCATCTCTCTCATCCGCTCTTGGCAGCTAATCCAAATAACTCGATCACTCTTGATACTTTGCTTTCCAGAAAGATTGCGATCAACTGGATTACCCCAATCAACCACGTCCAGGCTATTGAAACTCATACCGCTCAAATAATCCTTCGATATGGCTACTCTATCTCGGATTGTATACGGGTAGAATACTTGTAACAATCTCGTGATTTTCGGATGACTTCTAAATTATGCATTCATTGTGATTCCGGGAAACACTGGTAATAACTGATTGGTAGCGCAGAAAATGTTCTATAGAATGCAACAACCCCCAGGTAATTTTATGACGGCGGGCTCCACTTTGAAACCGGTGTCTTACTTTTTCACTTATGGGAGAGTATGCAAAAAGCTGATAGGGATCACCTAAAGATACCAGAACTTCAACTTTTGGTCTTATAGCTTGTAATAACGCTACCTCTGCCATTTGAGCTCCTTCATCATTAATGATTACATTTTAAGATATCGTGTGGTAGTCTGGTCGTCCTAATTGGGCCAATGTAGCAATAATTACATGCGCTTGCTCCAATGTCTCCACCTCCTTCATTCTCAATCTGGCAGCAATATCTTTGCGAACCACACTCCCTTCCAATGAACGTCGCTCTCGTTGTAATACTTCCGAAAGAAACCTCCGCCGATAATGTTCAGCTTCTGGTAATGCCATCGTACCCTTTATCTCACCCAACCGCACTATATCGTGATCCGGTATCACCTTGGAGTCCATCAACCGCTTAAGATCTTCATCAATGGCTGCATTAGTTTCTGAGACGATCGCAATGCGACCCCGTGGAAACACCGCTAGTAGCGTTAACACAATTGCAGTAATTGTAGATGTTTTTCCACATCCGTAAGGGACACGAGCTAGAACAATTCCTTTCGTCTCCACAGATGCTCGTACGACTTTCAATTGGTCCCTATCTAGCGTACGTTGAAATTCCTTATACACTTACGTCTGTTCCATCTACGACATCACTGATGCAGACCTCAGCGACTCAATAGTCTGTCTTTTGGTCACTATTTGCAGTAATGGAGGTGCTGGTTGTATCCGGTGCGTATACGCACGGTGCGGCTAGCGCACAGAGGAAGACTCTTCCTTAAAGCGGTATCTACCGCTACTTAGCCGATACGCCCTTATAAAGGGCTTAGTAGGAGAGCTCTCCTACTTAGGGCAAAGATTCCCGGGTTGGTTTACTACTTAGCCTTAACGGCTGTGTTCCCTTTACGGGGTGTGAGTAAAGGGATGGCTCCCTCTTACCTACGACACTCACTGCACGCGCGACCGGTCGAGGTCGCGCGTCTGCACTTTAGAGTGAAATGTAAACTGAATATATTTAATATGTAATTAGCCTAAATTAATTTAAACTAATATAAACTATATGTAATACTAAGTAGAATATTCCAAATTCGTACCTAGATAAAATGTAGTGTACACACCTGTGTACCGACACGTGGATGGCTGACACACCACCACACCAAGGGCCCCTGCCCTGATTGGTTAAAATAACCAATGGTTCAAAACCTTTCAAACCGGTCAATACTGACCTCAACCGTAGTGTACTCATGTACACCAACACTAAATGTAACTCAAATGTAACCCTGTTACACTGGTTCTCTAGTCAATTTATCGATTGTGCTGAATCTTCTGACATAATTCATGATATTGACCACGGGTAACCATCGCAGTTTGTAGATGTTCTTGCGTATATCCCCCACATTAGCGGTGGTTATAATTATGTATCGGAATCCAACTGAGCATACTATTCCCCAGTCCAGAAAACTCAATTCGGGATATTGTACGACGCAAAGTCTTCCATAATCCCATCTCTGTAGGCTGACTTGATTCTTATTTATACACTCAGTCCTAAAATCTCCAGTTACTTGTAAATATAACACCCCTCTCATTAACGGCATGAAATGATCGGGACCGTGATCATTGTCGTATGTCTTCCATCTTTTAGCTAAATACTGCCCCACTCCATAAGATGTCACATGTAGATCCATTGTTGACGTAACATCCTTTGGATCCCATTCATACTTGTACTGGATCGGATCGGTAACACTACATGCTTCCAAGTGTGTTATTAAGCACAAAGTGAGGAGATAGTCACTCACTGACGTAAACTTATCCATATACACTTCCCTCAATTTGAAATAGAACCAATGCCTGCAAGCTCCATGATAGTTAAACTGCAGTATTGTGACATCATACAATAGACAGCACAACTCATCTCTACATGGTCCATAACCTCCACCCCAACATTCCCGAAGGAAAACTGCCAGAGACTCCGAATATGTTAATAATAGCGTAACCACGAATAATACATTTCTTGCATCTTCTGGATTGATGGCTCTGAGTTGTTGTTTTCCACCAAGTTCTCGATGAAAGTCCAAAGACTTGGCCACAGTAATAATAGTTCCTGGATCAATAGATACGTTATCAACTTCTTGACACCACTCCCTTTCAACATCTTTCATGCGTTATATCACCTGCCTTGCGGTTGACCCTGGTTGACCCTTATTTTTCCACAATAATTGTGGTTGGTCTATTGGAACCAAAATATTACTGAATGTGTATTTCCGATACTCCTCTGCCCTTTGAGTCACTGTTTGAGTTATTTCTGCGTCCACATCAGTCATTGGGGTGAGGTGACTCAAGGCTTCTCCGTATGACTTCTCATTTCAATATCTTCAGTTGTAGATACATCAACACTCCCCGTGGTAACTTCATATTTCTCTTCCACATTTCCACATTCTATATTACCGTGCGTCTCATCTTCTCCCAAAACCAAGTCCATTTCATCCTTATTACTTGCACTGGACTCCGAATCCTCTGTCGACTCAGCCAGATCAATCACTAGTGGAGAAGCTGGCTTCTCTTCTTCCTCACATTCTATAGTGTGCCCAAATTTATCACCATTTAATGAAGCTTCTATTGTCTGTCCACTCCGAGGGTCCGTTTCTTGGACTTCCATAGTGGGATACTCCCTATCTGCATCGGTTACGTTCTCATCCTCATTCCCTATTGTAGATCGTTCTGTTGGCTGTGGAATGTATTCGACTGACTGTTTCTGCTTGTCCTCCTCCTCTAATCCCAATCGTACCATCTGATCAACCACCTGTGATACTATCGGAGAAATCTTGACGGGAAACCTGTTAGGGTACGAAAGGTGTGAAACCTGTACTTCTATTGAAAACAACACGGAGAATCGCATAACAAACCAAAGATCGTACGAAGAGAAACCTGTCAGGGTTCTAAAGGTGTGAAACCTGTACGGCAACTACAAAGATCGTACGAAGAGAAACCTGTCAGGGTACTAAAGGTGTGAAACCTGTACGGCTATTGTAAAATAAAACCAAGAAAACATGTATATCGAGGGCGACCGTACGAAGCGATACCCGAAAAGGTCCAGCAGATGCAAGACTTGTATGGGGAGTCACGAGATGTTATGCAAAAACAAATAAATAAATAAAAAAAGCCATGGGGAAATAAACTGAGCACAGAGGAAGACGAAAAGGGTGCGCAGCAGCTTGATACGGAAAGTGAGGAGCAAGAGGAGAATGCGGACGGAAAAGTCGAGACGAATAAAGTGGTGGAAAGCATGGAAAGGGACGAAAATGCACTGAAAGAGTTTGCTCGAGTGAGGACGATAACAAACGTGTGCTAGCGCTAGAAAAGGGGCTGCGAGTGCGAGAGTCGCAGCTCTTGGCATCGTCGACAATTGTGCGAGAGCTGCATGACGAATTAGACAAAAAATGTCGTCGTGAAGTAGTTGCAGTGGAACTTGCGCAGTATCTAATCGATCAATTGGAAAAGATTGCAGCGTGAAGTAGCTAAATTGACGCAGTTGAATCGAGAGTCAAGTCGTAGCCAAAGTACCGAAGTCCAGACACTGCGAATGCTAGCAAAGAGGAAAACGAGGAGTTGTCCTTATCGCCGATTCAGTCGAGGAGTGTTATACCGTTGAATAATATACGACAGAGCCATGGAATGACTTTAGCAAGCACGAAGCTTGAGCCACTGTCTTCGGTAAATACAAACGGTCGAACTCAATCGGGAAGTAAATGACTCGGCTGTATGGGTCGAATGACCAGTTCAACTACTTTCTAAGCAACATGATGCGAGAGATGGAAGGGAAGCGGGAGAATAGTCGCCCTGACATGCAGCGAACGGATGATTTTTCGACAGACGATCAGCTCCGCTTACTCCATCATACGATACACAGATCGAATCCAAACGTGCTTTTCGTGAGGTATCTGTCCTTTCTACGCGATCGCGATTATCAAGATGCACTTGATAGTTTGCACCAATATCACGGCGCGTTATGAACACGACAAGACCAATCATTGAATGATTCTGATGGTAACGATGGTAATAGACTCCCATCGGCACCGTCACAAACCGTTGGATCGCAATTTCGAGGAAATGGCCTTCAGTATGCAGCGCTGAATTCACCACGGGACAATGCGAAGCGACATAACCGACATATTTGACACAATGACCCACAAGAATGGCGACTTCCGCAAGAGTTTACGCAGTCAAAGCTCCATTCAACTCATGGGTTTATTGACAATTGTGTCCACGTCGCTGTGGACGAAACCACAGAGGAAGGAGAGCTACGAATTCGCGGCTATGAGACGCACATGGGAACAAGTACGGCCGTCCTCTCGTGCATTCAAGCCCTGCGTCGAATTATCAGAGAATACGCCTACGGTCGCATGGGTCGAGAGTTGCAACAACTTTCGCTCACAGCTGCGTCGTTTGAGCGAGTCCTCTACACTTTGATTAAGGAGGAGATGGTCATGGCCTCGAAACATTTTTCGAGTCAGCCACCCGTCCACTTTCGTGTGAAAACAGCTTTGAAAGATATTATACCATGGATTCCAACAGAGGAAAGGTTTACGAATTTATCAGGTGGCGTAGCGTCACTTTTGCGGCATGCAACCAAATCGCTGGAGGAGACACGTCAAGTGCTCGAAAAGTTGCAGTCTGGATACAATCCAGATCGAGAGCATCAGTGGTCCAGGACGTATGGTGGTTCTACTTGTGCTCTTCGCGTTTCTCTACAAAAGATTTCGGATTCGAACGTAATTTAAAGAATTTTTGATGCAGGTTTCCCGACCCGACAAATGATTAAATGGGGAGTTATGCTGCTGGTAGCTATCGACTATTGGAACCGCGCCATTTATCGCTTTTCGAACTTGAGACGGATTAAAGTGCACCGCGCTCGAGTCTTAATGCAACAAAGATATGGAGCAACACACCAAGATGTAACTCAGACCCAAACGATCCCTCGTCCTCTTGTTTAGCTTTTGGAGTAGAGTATTGATGCGTGATGTAGTCATCTTCGTCCACTTTCACGTGAATTAGGTCGAAGTTACCATCTGCTCCCCACCGGTACGTGTACAACGAATCGTTCGGCCAGCGCACTGACATACCCTCACCATCAACGCCACTCCATGGCGACACACGAGGAATTTCTCTCGACTTCAACACGTCGCCTGCAGCATGTTCCCAGGTCAGCATAGCTGCTGGTCTGCGTGCTAGTTTTTTAGCTGGTGAGCGCGTTCGCATGTTTTCAAAATGTGGACAAGAGCAGAATCAAGCAGAAGAAGCTGTGGTACTAGGTGTGTATCGTGGCTTTCTTTGGTACCGTACGGAAACTCAAGGAAATGAAGGCGCCGATGAAGGACGAGCTTGGTCCTGGTATGGGTCTCCTAGCGAGCTGTCAGAGCTCATTTTGATCCGTCGATGTGGCAAGGACATGACCTTAATCGAAAACAGCGCCATGGATGTATCAGATTTTGAAATCTCACCAGAGCACAGCCCGTTTAAACCCCGTTCGGCATTATAAGAGCGCGCGCGAAACGACTTTGATGCGTTTATTGAACTAGCTACTCGAGTGCATTAAACTACGTCTGATATGGAGCTTGTTGAGCGACTGAATGCTTACAGCGCATCCATTGGTGTGGGCGTGATGAATCTTAAAATTACGGATGTGATGGCCCCAGAAGAGATGGAAGAAGCTGACAATGACGCGGTTGAATCACGCGGACGCACGCGGAAGCGTTCACTGGTGGTTGACGATTACTTTACCTCACCTGCTCTCAAGAATATCAGTGGCCCCGAGTTGCGTGCACGCACGGCAGTTGTTAAAAGTGTTGAACAGCAAAATCCTCCGAGTGCTTCCGATCATTGCAATTCAGCCTGACGATCGAAGCAGCTCTCAACCAATCGAAGTCGCAATCTCCAAGAGCAGCAAATCTTGTACGCAGCACTCGGTCGAATTCTTGTCGACAAGTTTGAAATTGCGTTCGTTACGACGATTGGTCTTCACGAGCACAAAGCAATATTTCTGGGACGACGTTCTACGAGCGACAACAACAAGTACCCCCTTCCTTCGGATGAATATGAAGATACACGCGAGATTCGCGTAATTCGGATCAACCGGATTCAAGCCCAAGCTTCCAAGTTCAGTTTGCTTTCGCGTTCAGTTTGCTTTCGCAACCAGGTGATCGTCTGCGTCGTTCCGTGTTTGGCCAGCGTTACTGTGAAATGTGCGCATGAAGTGACAGTTTCTTCCGCCGTGCTTACTGTGGTAAAGGTCATGGGGGCCAACGACGAGCGTTCAACGTTAAATTTTTAGGTGAGGGTGTGAATGACTACGGTGGGCCGTATCGTGCCGTCTTTGAACAAATTATGGACGAGCTTCAGATGGACAATGTGTAATTATCGAAGGGCGAGCAAGGCTTGCTACCGCTTTTAATACCGTGTCCTATCCGTTGAAGCGCGACAGGTAGTAACCAGGACAAGCTCTTGCTCAATCCTTCGTGTGGCACGACATTGTTGGCAAGTGGACCCATGGCACTGGATCTGATCCGTTTCCTTGAGAAATTAGTTGGTACAGCTGTACGCCATGAACACAGATGGGATTAGACTTACCTGCACTTGTTTGGTGACCGCTAGCTGGACTTGAAGTCAGCCGTGCCCACCTCGATAGTATCGATGTAGCGGCGGCTAAAAACCTAAGTCGTGATAAGGAACTTAATGCTGATACAGAGACAGCAGCTCAGGAGGCTGAAGAAGTGCTAGGGTACTTGACAATATCGACAACGTTAAGCGATGGCGTCGAGGTTCCGCTAGTTCCTCAGGGTGAAAAGGTCCCCGTGACGTTGGCTAACCGGGACATTTATGTGGAGCTCGTCGAGAGAACGAGACTCACCGAGAGTAGCCAACAGCTTGCTGCGCTCAAGGACGGCTTGGCGTCGGTGCTTCCTATGGAATTAGCGCCATTGTTTACACCGAAAGAACTTGAAGTACTGATCTGCGGCCGACGCGAAGTCGACGTGGACCTGCTGCAACAATGCATAGCGTACAGTGAAGTGGCTAATGAAGACATGCCGCATGTGCAGCATTTCTGGGAGGTGCTGCGCGAAATGACAATCGAGGAACGAAAGTCCTTCTTGCGCTTTGTATGGGCGAGAAGTCGGATGCCGAATAGCGCCAAGGACTTTCCCATGAACTTCAAATTGCAGGATGCACACGATCCCGGCGCGCTTGGGGAACCTGACAAGTATCTACCTCATGCGCAGGCGTGTTTCTTTGCGCTATGTACGCGGCTGGCCGAAATACTGCCTCTAGTGCCCCTGACAGCTCGAAATCCCGTCTTATCGTGGAATTCGCGTTAGAGTCATGGCAACAAAAAGGCTTTCAGGGAGAAAGACAGGAGGAGCCTGAGCCACCATCTGAGCAGAAAGCTGAAGACACGAGTCTTGAGATGCAGGACGATTTTGAGGGTACGATGCACGACATGCCCGACGATGAAGAAGGCGAACAGAATGAAAGTGAAGACAGGGAAGAGCTTGATCGTGAAATGGGTGATTTTGACCAGAATGATGAAAACGTTGTGGATGAAAAACCGGGGGGTGAAGATTCTGACGACGATGAGGATCGAACTGACGAGGAAAAGTTAAAGTTTGAGGAAAACTCCCGAGGTGAAAGGCGAGGCACTAGAGGATGAGGGGCGTGGTAAGGACGGCGATGAGAAAAGAGAGGACCAGTCAACCGCAAAGGACGAAGACAAGCATGCTGATATAAAACGTCGCTGCATGCGCATACGGAGAAGACATGGAAGAAATACACAGACAGATTCGAGGTAAAGATCACCCTAACACAAAATGTCTGGTACAAGAAGTGCTTCACAGTACAAAGCAAGCTGCTCGCTATGTGTTTGAACAAGAAGGTGCTTGGAATAAGATGAGGCACATATGAAAGGAAGGAGACATATCATGTTTTGCCACGACTATGACTGACGATTCTTCACGTACATTTCTGAATTGGGGTTAAGAAGTATGTGTGTGCGTGCCTTTTGCTCGCTTACGCTGAAGTTACGCAAGGGGCGATTGTGGTGAAGTGGAATCTTTATTTACAACATATAGAAGACGATCTGTGGTAGTTATCAATTCACGGTATAATTTTTACTATGCCAAAACTCTACATGCTAGCACAATGTTGCCTTGACTTGATGTGGTGCCTGCAAACATTGAACATCAACAACAAAGATTGTGTTCTACCTTCTGTAACAGGACTGATCCTGTTACAGGCTTACACTGTATTTTGCGAGGAAGCGCGCAATACAATTAGGGCAGGATTAGTTGGTAACAACTAATCCTATAATAAAAGTAAATATATAAATATTCACTTATCTGTTAGAGCGCAAAATTAAGAGTGTTTATTTAATGGGTGGTTTAGAGGCTAATAGTATAGTAACTAACTAATTAATATAATAATATCAAGTCTTTAACTAACTGTACTATTAGTTAACCTGCAAGATTCGGTATTTATACCGAATCGACTTTTCCTTCTTAGATTATAATAACTTATAATCTCTTTTTTAAATTTCAGACAACGCGTCTGAAATTAAACTGTGATATTCTAACTTGAATATCTATTATGTAATGGGACCCCATTACATCACCCCCCACTTAAGGTGGTTGGCCAATAATAACTCTTATTTTGGCCAATCATGGGTGGCACTTGTTGGTCGGAATTTCTCATTCACCAACTGATTGACCATCGACTCGATGGTCAAGACACACGGCGGCGGCGCTCTAAAGAGCGCTGCTGAAAACAATGAAGGAGCTTCTTCCTCCGCCTCAGCACTAGGTGCTGAGGTGTTGAGTGACAACAGTGACGCTGCATTAGCAGCGTCAACCATGCAAAGGTCGGAAGACGTACCGTCTTCGACCACAGATGCTGCTAAGGCGGCATCTGACAAGAAACAGGGAGATGTTGCTAATGCAACATCTCGCACGATGGGAACTTCCGAATGGCGTGTTGCCAAGAGGGCCATGTTCGGGAGTTCTGACTCCGAACAAAGTGATGGGGATACAGATGTCCCCACTAAAGGATCTAGCGAGTCGAAACTCGCTAGGTGCTCATCGCCTAACAGCGATGACGACTCTGGTGTCGCTGTCATAGCTGACAGCGACAATGATTATCACAGGTGGTTGCGGGAACGCAGAGCCCCACCTGGACCAAGTACTTCTCCACGTCGGGGTGATTTAACCCCGGCGCGTGGTGTTGCAGTAGGCGGTGCTCCGCCTGCTAAAAGGGCTCGGACAGAAGCGGCGGCTGCCGCTTCTAAAGCGTATCATCGTACGGAACCACATGTTCCGTACAGAGTGGGGTTTTGGACCCCTGGCTGGGCTATTGCCCCAACAGTGGCGGTCACCGTGAACGGGACTGCCAGTATGCGTTGTTCGATATCAACGTGCTGGATGACTGCGAAGACATCCAGTCACGTCGATTCGATCGAAGTACAGACGATAGACGTCTGTACTTTATTGACCTCTTTTTCCAGGTTCGATATTATTCGAGCCGGAAAGGGTCAAGGAAGAACAGGGACGATAAAGACGCCCTTGCTCAGAGTTGGAATGCTTTTGTTGACAACTACAACAAAAGCCCAGATGATTACGTGAATAAAGTTCACGTGATGCGCGAGCGCTTTTGAAAGCACTCACGAACAGGCAAAATGGAATACATCCATTTTGCTTGCATCAAAGAAGGGTTAAGGTGTGGTGTCCCTTCTCACCACGTTTGCCTGCGGTGTCCGCAGGGCGCTCCTCGTCTGTCAGAGGAGGAGTTGCGGGGGTACGGTGGCTTTTCCGTACCCGCCGAAATTCAGGGTTTAATTGATACCCTGAATGCATCAACACCTACTGTTGATGCTACTTCGCATTATGAGTTTGAGACTTCTTCTCAAACTCAGTCAAAAGGTCTGGGGCGTCGGCCCTCAGAAGCTCAATCGGTTCCCAAGAGTCGAACTCTTGGGGATATCCCAGCCAGCGTACCAAGTACTCGGTACGCTGCCCCTTCTTCAAAGGCACCGAGCGCTTCGAAATCAAGCGCTCGAGGATATATCGCTTATTCTCCTGATTATCAATCAGGGGCGGCGGAGGTTGAGAATTCCCTCGCCGTTGTTGTTGCGGAGCGTGGTTCTACGCTCCGCAAGATCGAGGAGGGTTATTCCTCCTTGAGCAGCGATAAGTCTCACTGTGTGAAGACATATCGGTCTCTTCGCGAGGATGTCCGCGACATCCTCGGGGCGCACACTTCCCTCCAGCAGAAGAATGATCTTCTGTACATTGAGCTTTCTCGCTATAAGAGACAGCTCGATCGGCGCACGGCTGATCTCGAGCAGTCAAAGGCGGATGTAACGACTCTCCGCTCTGCTCACCAACGGCTGGAGGCCGATTACAAGTCTCTCTTGGGAGACTTGGAGAAGCACGGCATCTTCAGTGGTTCTGCGTCTCGTCGTAAGACGAAGACGAGTGATACGGCTTGAGCCGACCAACATAGAATGTTGGGTGAAGCAGCATTGCTGTGGGAATGTCTAAGGTATAGGCATTCCCCCGAATCTCTTGGACCGTGAAGGGTCCAATGTACTTAGGAAGCAACTTCCGTGTAGGGAATTTGCTTATTGAATGTGTAGGCAAATTAGTAGTACTTAATAATACTAATTCACCTTTAAGAAAGGAGTTTTTGCTCTTCCTTCCTTGTTTATCTGCATTTTGCTTCTGCTTATCAAAAGCAGAGGCAAGTGCATCCTTTACATAGCGTATTACAGCTTGGCGCTGTAATACGAATTCATCTACTGCTTTATCCGCAGTAGGTGTATTGTTCTCGTTGTCTGCAGCCATTGCTGCAGACACATATTCATCGTATGAAGCTTCAGTTTTAATTGAAGCTGCTTCCGCTTCTACTGTACGTTCAGTAGAAGGGCCATCGTTTTGTTCACAAGTTGCAGTCGAAACTTGTGCATTGACTCGCTCAAAATTTGAGCGGGTCCCTCCCCCACTTATATTTGGCGTACCGCCAAGTAAAGCTGGGGTTCGTGGATGCCTTAAGGCATTCACGTAGAACGGTGTATGCTTAGTTGAAGCATGCACCGAATTGTTAATCGCAAATTCAGTGAGTAACAGGTAGTCACTCCACTGTTCAAAGGCATGTGCGTATGATCGCAACATGTCTCCGAGAACGCGGTTAACCCGTTCCGTCTGCCCATTCGTTTCCGGATGGTCCGCAGTTGACATCTTCACTGGGTTCCCAACAATGAGAACGTTTCTTGCCAGAAACTTCCTGTAAATCTCGGATCTCGATCCGAGACAATGTCTTCCGGCATTCCGTGCAAACGGAATACCGTTTCAACGAATATCCGCGCTGTTTGAGCGGCGGTTACGTTCGCTGATACTGCAGTAAGATGTACCATCTTACTGAAACGGTCTACAAAGACCACTATTCCAGTCTTCCGACTATTGTCGGGTGGAAGACCGAATACGAAGTCCATTGAAATGGACTTCCAACACTCTGTCGGAACCGGCAGAGATTGCAGCGGAGCCTGTGCAGACTGCGCAGGCTTAACGCGCTGGCAAATCTCGCAAGCGCGTACGTATTTTCGTACCCACTTGTACTGGTTTCGCCAGTAAAAGTCACGTGCGAGAGAAGTGTATGTCTTCTCTCGACCTTGATGCCCTGAAATCGGTGCATCATGATACTCAAACATAATTTGATGTTTGAGATCATCGTCGTTTGGAACGACGATGCGACTTTCATCTTTTTGGTCTGTGCTGTAGAGCAGCAGACCATCGTGCAGTCGATATCGATGCACGCAAGCGCGGAGGAACTCTGGGAGTTCGTCGCGTTTCTCACTTGATTGATTACGTAAGTAATCAATCAACAGACGTGTCTCCTCGTCTGTTTTGTACGCCTCGCGTACTTGTCGTATAATTGACGACGACAAAGCAGTGCAACGTATCGCGTTTGCACTGGCACCTTCGGTTACGTACGCTTTCGTCTCGTAATCGGGCCTTCGTGATAGCGCATCTGCTATCACGTTCAACTTTCCGGGTTTGTATTCAACCGTAAAGTTGTACTCAGCAAAGAATGACAGCCATCGAGCCATTCTTTGAGAAATGTGTGGTGAATTCACGGCCGTGAGTAGTGACGCATGGTCCGTGTAAACCACAAACGGTCTATCTCCCAATAGATAGATCCGAAACTTATCCAGTGCGTACTTCATGGCAAGGAGTTCCTTGTCATGCACTGGATAGTTGCGCTCGGCTGGGAGCAACTGACGCGATTGATAGCAGATTACGTGATCACGATCATCGTGATCACGCTGCATCAAAGCACAGCCGATAGCGAAATCGCTCGCGTCGCAAACGACGTGGAACGGACGCTCGTTATCGGCTATAGCCAAGACAGGCGCTTCAGTCAAGCTTTGCTTGACTGAATCAAAAGCATCTTGACATTGGGTATCCCAATGCCATTCGACATCTTTCTTAAGTAACTGATAAAGAGGTCGTATCAACCCAGCATAGTTGCACGAATACTTGTGCAAATATGTTGCCAACCCAAGGAACTTTCGAAGTTCCTTAACGTTGTTTGGCGTAGGCCATTCAACGATCACCCTGATCTTTTCTGGATCAGGACGCACCCCGTTCTTGCCCACAAAGCATCCAAGAACAGGTATCTCAGGTGCACCAAAGGTGCACTTCTTCAGATTTTCATAGTGCTTATGTTTACGCATAAGCTCCAACACTCGATGTAGATGCTCCCTATGGACATCTACATCGCTTTTATCGTGTTCACCCTTACTATGGATGAACACGTCATCAAAATAACTCGGTGCGAATTCTCGCACCAGCCGTAATAGATGCGTTACGCATATGTTAAACGTAGCAGGGGCGTTTCGAAGCCCCTGCGGCATAACAAGCCACTCCCAAAGCATGCCGCTTAGGGTGCTTACCGCCGTGAGAGGTATATCCTTCTCACGCATTAGGATTTGATAAAATCCATCTCTTAGATCGAGAGCACTAAAGATGGTGCTCCCGCACATGCCATCTATGATGACATCCTTCCGCGGTATCGGTGTCTGTGCCGGTACCGTCGCTGCGTTCAGCTTGTTGTAAGCGTGAACGATTCTCCACCCACCTGTGGACTTCTTCACACAAAAGGTGGGGGTAGAGTGCGGTGAGGTAGACTTCCGCACTTGGCCTGATTTACGACGAGCTTCGAACAACTCGTCGATCGCTTTTATCTGATCACGCGGCAACGGCCATTGCCGCGTAACACAATACTTCGTGCCTGGCACGAGGTCAATCTCATGACGAGTTCCCTTATCCTTAGGGAGCTCGCTAGGTACTTCTTCTGGGAATCCGTCAGCGTATTCCCGAAGTACCTCATAAAATGAGGAGTTCGCTTTAAGCGACTCCCAGCTCTGCGCTTCAAAGCGCTGAACTCTCGTTTGATCATTGGGAACCTCTTTCCCAATGTTTTCCACTTGTAATGTGGATATTCGTTCACGAATATCCACTACATCATCTGTTGAAACGATGATACAGATCTGTTCGATCTGACCATCGTGCAAGTTTCTCACAAACTTCTTCCAGCTTAGCGCTGGAAGAGCCATCACCTCCGAACCTTCTTTCGGAGGGTGTTCCATCAACAGAGACTGGGTAGCTAATCCGGTCTCCGTTTGCGTCAAGACGTTGATCGTCTCGACGGAACTGCCCATGCAATCCGACGCACTCGTCTGATTGACTGCTACACTGTGATTACGATTCACCGTGTGCGAATACTCATCATCATGGTGGCCACTGCCTACCATGGAATTTTGGCGATCAGATGTGCTCGTCTGATCGGCCGCCTTTTCTGCGACACGGTGTTCTTTATCACCCGTGCGCATGGCTAACGCAACGTGGTGGGCACTGGCCACCACGGAGTTTTGCTCACGATTGCATTCGATCGTGAGTTCACTCTCATCAACACGGAATTCATTCGTCGTGTTGGAACCTTTGGTCGCACAGTGGGTGTTTACCACCGTGGATATTACTTCATTCTCACGGTGGTCTTTATCACCCGTGGAATGTTTCTCTCCAACACGCAACGACTCTTCTGTTGCGTGTGGTAGTCCCTCTGGACTCTCACCAGCGGAGGTACCTTCCGCTGATCGTGTCAGAACAGACCTGGTGGTGCCATCGCTATCCACCAGACTGTCTGACGCTGCGGTTGTATCCTCTGATACAGCCGGATTACACACAGGGTGATCAGATCCTGTGCGTCCGCCGCAGTCGATCGATAGGTTAACCCAGTCGATCGAAGTTTTAAACTTGGACATCCATGGGATTCCAAGTATCACATCGAACTTGTCATCTAAATCGAGGACGATGAATTCATCCTCGAATGACAGTTCATTCAACTCGAAGCGTGTTTTAATCACACGCTTTGGAATAGTCACGGTTGCACCTGTTGCTAACCGGACTGACAACATACTTCGTGGGGTTTCTACCTCCACGAAGCTCAACA
>CM047586.1:8905853-8920957 GCA_026184515.1 Peronosclerospora sorghi | reverse complement strand
GACTGACAACATACTTCGTGGGGTTTCTACCTCCACGAAGCTCAACAGCGTTAGAATCTGAGCTCTAACGAAATTGTTTGACGCTCCTTTGTCAAACAAAGCTCGCATGGGGACATCGCTCCCGTGCGGCTTAACCTCCAGGGTGATAAGAGGCTTACCATCACCCTGCACCTTTTGACAGGACATAGTCCCGTCTGGGGCTATTACCCTCACATGCCCTATGTCGGCATGTGGGATAACATTCCCAGTAGGGCGCCCAGCCCCTACTGGCGATTCTCGTTTTTTGCACCAACAGGGTGATGTCCCTGTTGGTGTCGCCGTGCAGCGGACGTTTCCGTCCGCTGACTGCGTGGCACCGGACCCGGTGCCATACACTCATGGGCAAATGCCCCATTTTCGCGCATCTATTGCAGCGAATATTCTTCTTAAGTTTCGGTTGCTTCGTGTTCGAAGCAACCGCAACCGATAGGTCCATCGGCTCTGGACATTCACCGCCCATGATCTGGCGCGGGTAGCTGTTTCTTGAGACAAAGTGTGAGCTTCGTCTGCCTGACTGCTGATTGTTGACATGCCGTTGCGGCATGTCAAAAGCGAAGGGCTGTTGAGCCCTTCGGCTGTACCCAGCATGCGATGACGCTGATCGCATGCTGAACTCCTCACGGATGCTCATATCAATGGCATCCCTCAGAGTATCTGGCGGGTGCCGATAGAGACTCTGTTTGACGGGACCATCATTGAGTCCCTTCATGAAGCCAGTGACCTGCATAGCAGGGGGCACCGGCTCATACAAAATATTTGACAGCAAATATTGCGTCTTCTGAGCGTAAGCTTGAAGGTCAAGCTTACCTTGTCGGAGTTCCATAAACTCCTGCTGAATACTTAGCTCCATTTCTGGAGCTTCAAAGTTGAGCTTTAGCTCAGCTTTAAATTCCTTATAAGTAAGGAACGCAGAGTCATCAGTGGCTCTGCGACTCATCGCCCATGCCCTGGCTCTGCCGCCCAGACATGTTGTGGCGAAGTACGCCTGTTGACGTTCGTCAACAATATTTTGCGCAGAGATGGCATCTTCCACCTCTGCGAACCATCTACGAAGGGGCTAGCCCCTTCGCCGGTAAAGGGCGGTACTCGCGCCTTTACTACTTCAACGCTATGCGTTGCAGGTGCAGTTGCGGTCCGCGCTGCCTCTGGCGCGGGCCGTTCTGACTTTTCTAGGTGGTTTCGCCTAAAGCGGTTCACCACCTGTACCACTTCCTCCGGGGACTTATTCTTGAGGAAGGT
Source organism: Peronosclerospora sorghi (assembly GCA_026184515.1). NCBI lineage: Eukaryota > Oomycota > Peronosporomycetes > Peronosporales > Peronosporaceae > Peronosclerospora > Peronosclerospora sorghi. The sequence continues at coordinate 8,919,679 of CM047586.1, read as the reverse complement.
AATGATGTCGCTCCCAATAGACCGAATCATTTCCACCGTCGCGTCTTTGCTACGCGACGAGAAGTGAGGGAAGTGTTAATTCACCTCTTCCAGCGTTCTCTCTCGCTCGGCAGCCGACATGTCTCGCGACATGATGCCGAGCGGCTCTTAATCTTCGCTCCGCTAGTTAACTAGCAGAACGGAACTGTGTTCGTTAAGACGGACCACAAAGTGCTACCAGGTGAAACAGGACTGATCCTGTTACAGGCTTACACTGTATTTTGCGAGGAAGCGCGCAATACAATTAGGGCAGGATTAGTTGGTAACAACTAATCCTATAATAAAAGTAAATATATAAATATTCACTTATCTGTTAGAGCGCAAAATTAAGAGTGTTTATTTAATGGGTGGTTTAGAGGCTAATAGTATAGTAACTAACTAATTAATATAATAATATCAAGTCTTTAACTAACTGTACTATTAGTTAACCTGCAAGATTCGGTATTTATACCGAATCGACTTTTCCTTCTTAGATTATAATAACTTATAATCTCTTTTTTAAATTTCAGACAACGCGTCTGAAATTAAACTGTGATATTCTAACTTGAATATCTATTATGTAATGGCACCCCATTACACCTTCATCTTATGAACAATGCGAACGATGCGTCCGTATCTAAGTAGTGTGTCTTGCATCCACACGGTGTCTCATTACAGTCGTGTTGGTTTTAGAATCACAGCAGTGAAGGCTAGGGCGCTAGGACGCATGGAGTAATAAGTTCACCAGACTATGCAAACAAACCATTTTTTTAGCATCATCAAAGAAGGTCAAGACATTGGCGAAACTTACAAGCATAACAACATGTTCATTTATGGTGGCAAAGACAACGACAAGTCATGCGTCCTCAGCTATATTTAATACTCCGTGGCTAGGGACGCTAGGGCACATGGGATAACAGGTGAATCAGATCACGAAAACAAACTGTCAGCACCACTACAGAAAGCCAAGACACAGACGCATCTTACATGCCCGACGGAAGGTATGATCCTAGCAGTAAATCCAACAAGAAGTCACGTGCCCTCAGCTTCGCAGACTGTCCTGTAGCTGTGGGCGCTAGGGCGCGGACTGTAGCAGACAAACCAAGGCACGAAAACAAACTGTCAGCACTACTACAGAAAGCCAAGACACAGGCGCACCTTATAAGCATAGCGGCGGGTCTGGTTGTGGTGGGAATCTCCCGGAAATTCATGCACCCTCGGCCGCCCAAGTTGATCAATTGGGCTTCTCAATTGTTCTCAAGTGGTTTTATTCCATTTTGGAAAAAATATTTTTAACCAATCAGGAGCGACATGCGACGGCCACCTCACGACGTCCAACTCGCGACGTCCAACTCGCTCACGGCTAATTTGCTTGTGATTGGTATGAATGTGGAAAAATAAGTGAAAATTTTGACCAATCAGGAGTGACATGCGACGGCCAACTCGCGACGGCCAACTCGCTCACGGCTAATTTGTTTGTGATTGGTATGAATGTGGAAAAATAAGTGAAATTTTCGACCAATCAGGAGTGACATGCGACGGCCACCTCGCTCAATCAGATTACAGAGGGTTTCTGAAGTAACTGTCAAAGATGATCAATCAGGTTACGGAGGGAATCAGTGGTAGCTCTCAAGGATGATCAATCAGGTTACAGAGGGCCTCAGCGATAACTGCCACGTATTGAAGTCAGCGCTGAAGTAACCACAAAGTAGTGGGTGAGAAAAGTGATTGACGTTGATGTAGGAGGTAGTAATACTTAATAGAACGAAATTTCCCTTGAAGTGCGCAGACCTCTGGCGGCCGTAAAAAACATTCTTTTTGATCCCATACCAAAACCAAGTGTAATACAAGGAAGTCGTTGAGCGAACGACCTAGCAAGTGGAGCAGCAGCCGTTTGAAGTGCGCTAGTTTTGGGGGAAGCCTGGAACAACCTTTTGAAGTGTACTCCAAGTGTAATTGATTGATTTGTTGGTTCGGATGGAAGTACTAAGTACCCGGGAATTAAAACAAGGAGGACTGGTTTATTACCTCTTTGTGTTGTTAATTAAGTGGAATTATAATAATTTTCAACCCCTTCACGACACCTTTGTGTGGGCAGCGAAACTCGTACATAGTTAGGAAAATGGTTTACAAAAATGTCGAGGTATCGGTTCCCTCGCCTATTGTGCGGTGTGATTACGCCACCAACTCGTTTGATAGGTTAGTTTTGGCCAGAATCTATCTTTGGTTGTTTCTTCCTAGTTGCTTTACCTTCTGCACAGGTTAGGCAATTTGGTCGACTCTTGTCAGTCAATATCATGCATGTTTCGGGGACTTTGACCAGTTTTTCAACTGTATCGTAATCACAATGACCCATGAGGACGTGGCAATGATGCAGACTACGTTACTGTGCATCATTCCCTACGCTTTACGCAGCATCAACATGTTAGAAAACTGCTGATGCATCCGCTCAGCTTCTCCGGCAACAAATTCGAAATGAAAATAGAAGCACAGACTTGAACCAAAAATAAATAAACTTCATTTTTCCGCTTGATTATCAAACAATTTCTACTGTATGTTATCTTGCATCCTTTCTCCCGCGACATGTCAAGAAAAATGGTATTCTTGGCAATTTTCGGGGCTAAATACACTCTAGAAAATTCAATAATTGTGAATTCATTTCTGGTGTACCGAGCTTTTTCTTTCCCACTTTAGAAACAGATAAGGTGCCATCAGCTGTGAGCGTGAATCCATCGCCCGGTCTACAACCAACCGCTTCTTCAAATAAACTCTCATCAGAGACAAGGTTTCTGCTAGCACCACTGTCAATGATCCACAAATTTTCAGGTAAAATTCCACCTGCAAACAGACGATCTGAACCTCTTCCATAATCTGTGTAGTCGACAGAGAAACTTTTGGGTTCCATGAACTATCAAATTCTCTAGCTTCTTTTTCGGGAAATCCTTCTTTTTCTTCCCATTGTGGTGAGAATTCCTTTTTGCATGACCGGATTTCCCACATTCATAGCACGTTTTTCTCTAATTCGGTCTCATCCACCAAATTTGTGTGCATTTTCTCTGTTGTTTTTCTTTGAAAACATCATCTTACACTTCCTGCGCCCACGATATTAACTCTTGCGCATTATACAAGTAATCCGGACGCATTGGATAATACCTAGCCATGATTGCGATTTTATTTTGTGGCGCAGCGAACTTGACGATATGTTCAACTACCAACTTTTCACTCGACCCACTTTCCCAGACCAGAGCTACTAAGTACTGTAGTGCTCGGTCCAAGTCCTTTTAGGACTCTTCTCCTAAGCAAAAAAATCTTGGTGATTTAAAATCTTCGTCTTGAAAGCCCTATACATTTGGTCGCGACGGAATGCAAATAGGAGGAAATAGGGGGATATCGGCCACCACGTTCCAATGTTGGTGCAAAAATATTCCGCGTCCGTGATTTCGAGATATATATTCCCCCAATTTTCACCCTTTAAGCGTTCCTTCCACGCGAAACAATATTAGGAATAGCACCTTGGAAATTTGGTGAGGACCTGGCCACATTTCCACGCGGCAAACCACCGATCTCCATAACACAATCACCATTTAAGTCGTTCAGGGTTATTTGCTGACCAAACGGACCGTAATTCTTCAAAACTTCCCGGGACACACTGTTCCGCGCAGCGACCGGGGATTCTTTCCTTGACCCGGACGCTGTGGTCGCAACCACCATTCTGTCTTGAGCCTCTTGCAAAGACCCAAGCCGTGTCTGGACTTCTTTATGACTGTCGAAAATAGCCTTCATGACTACACCGTGGTCCATCCATCACTGCGTTTATCCTCATCGCGATTTTTTAATCAAAAAATCGAAACTAAAGACCGAAATAAAAGAAATTAACAAATCCACTAGCCTTAGGAAGGTGAGGGGATTTCCACTAGCTCCAAACGTGACTGCAACAAGAATAATCCACTCGCAAAACCATAAATTTAACGAGAAAAATCACTTCTGGCGCGCTTATTTCATTGGGCGCATAAACTAAGGGGTAGCGCAGTGTATACTATCTGACCGGACACTTTTGATCAGATAGTATATGCGTAACTAAGAGCGAGGCGGCCGCTGCTCGGATGATCCTAGACGTGATTAGTCGACAAGTTAAACACTAAAGTGTACATATTATACAAAAAGAAAGATTTCAAAATCTTAAACTCAATTAAATTCACTAAAAAAAACTCGAACTTTAGATTTTCTCACATGTATCCACATGCATTTATAGCCAATCCGTTTCCGCATTCCGAATTTACACTTTACTCGAAAATCCAAAGTGACTACATGTAAATTAGACATCTTCGGCCCTGGGAACGGTAATGGATGAGGTAGCAAACCATGACCTGGAGCTGGTAAAACTGTTTCAGGGGAGGGGGGTCGGGTGGTGCTGTTGGTCCATTTTTTTGGCGGTTGCGGGTCTTTATTTTGATCTCCAATCAGCACCACACCATGTGATCCTGAAATTAAACAAGAATAAGATCAAGCATCACTTTCACCAGGTTGAAATTCAAAATTAATCAACGTACATCAATGACACGACGCTTCTTTTGCACAGCACTTTGCGCAGCATCCATAACCTTTAAAATCACAACGCCATATACACTTGACGTTCCCCCACAACGTGCAGGTTAAAACCTGTGTTCTTATAGGGATGAACCAGATCTAAATGTGCACAGTAGAGCACACGTTGAGCGCCTCCGCATTACTAGCCAGAGTACCAGCGAGGAACGTAGTATCTATATAATAACAGAATTCGTGTCGTCATCGATGCACGTTCCCGTGACTAATCGAATTCAAACTATACTATAAGTCGGACCTAGTTGAATTCGACTTTATCATCATTGGTCGTTACAAATAGCGCCTATAGAAATTATCCTCTTTATATTCGGTCATATAGCGCTTCTAGCAATAGCCCACCCTTCCTGCTCCCGTATTAGTTCCCCCCTAATGACACCGCAAGCATGGAGTCCGCTTTCACGGCGAAACCGACTGCTTGCGAGCGGCGTGCTCGAAAACATGCACTTGAGACGCCAGAATAACAAGGAGAACGACGCCAAGATCAGTTAGCGTCAAGAAGTGATGATTTACCCTTTTCCCGTGAGGAACCCCCCGCAAATTCCGCCTCGCTGCACTTTGTGCCCAATAGGGATAATTTCTACTGCCACAACTGCGGGGCACTCCATTGGATTGAGGAGCACGAGAAGGATCCTAGATCAACCCTATCTCGCCCACTTTTCGCCATGTGCTGCGACCGTGACAAGTTGGACAACATCCCACCATTGGAACATCAGCAGAGCCGCTACGGAGTCTGCTACGGGATCAAACGTATATTAACCGTGCGTTCTGCATCAACATCAGGGCTTACAACAGCGCGCTGTCGTTCACGTACATGGGTGCGAAGTTGGATAAACGATTTATGCAGGGAGGGGTGTATGATTTTCGACTCCAAGGTGTCCTGTAAAGTTCTTGAAGCGGATCGACGTGAATAAATGTCTGCCGCATCTACTTGCACAGAAGGATGGTTCACCAATCATGTTCCTGCGGAATCTTTGTGCATCCAACGGGATTTACAACGACATGCGACCCATTTTTTTCGCCGGTGTTACGCACGTGTGATCGAGACTGAAATCGTGACGGGTAAGGATGCAGGGTTGATCTGGTTTATTCCGCGCATTGCATTAACAACGAAGCAGTCAGCCCTTCCCTAAACGGTCTGTCGGAAGATGTTTCCGGTGATGTTATCCTATGCGGTGACGATAAAAAAATCACTGATAGAGACGCTGCAAAAGGTTCACAAACGCCTCACAAGGGACGTGTTCACGCATGGCCAGTTGTACGTCGCCTTTTACGGTCGACAGCACCGGAGAACATCTCCGTACTTTTGCACGCTGAGTCTCAGAACCACGCCTAATGCGCAACGTCGTTTTTGGCGAAGCACTAATTTGAATGAGGTGAAAAATCTCGCAATGATGAGTGCAGTCAATGTCCGGGATTTCACACGCAGTCGTTGATAGCAAAAAATAAACTTTCTTTTTTGTTTCAAAGTAGATGTAGATATACTGTAGTTTCAATGAAATTGTAATGAACTATCATCTAGTAATTAGTATAATTAAATAAAAAAGGTATGTAAAAGGTGTGAATTTAGCTGGAAAAGGTATGCATTTAAAACTTTTCTAATGAATTATCATTTCTTGCAGCAGGATTAACTCTTGGTTTTTCTTTCGTGAGGGGGGGGGGGGCAACAAGGGGTGTGTTGTGTGTGCCTAGGAATTCCCTATATAAATCAATCTACGATTTCCTCTCTACACACGTCTTCGCTCCATTGCCTCAGCCGAAAGAGGAATGACAAGGTCCCCTCTGGTTGCTAATATCCCCATATCGGGCTGCCCAAAAGTCCCCCGACGGAAATTGCTGAAGAATCGTACACGCTTTCAACTCTCTCCGTGTTCGGATCACAGTTCTACTATCTTTTGTCAGACGAAGTAGTGTCCACTGTTAGGAGCATGAAGACGTTTGTGCAAGTTTTACACAACTTAATGTGAATGGAGTAGTACTCCTATCTTCGCTCACTGGACCAATATTTATCGGTCAGAATACTGGGTATACTTGAATCAAGTCATCAAATCTTTCCTCCCAGGAACTAAGCCAACAACTTAATCTAAAAGGTAAGATAACTTTCCAACTTATAACGAATAAATTAGAACTTCAATATTATCTGTACTAACCGGCAACATAATAAATCTTCAAGGGGTAGCGCAACCGCCAATACTCATGGTACGCATGGTGGGAAAGATATCGGGGTGACTTGTATAACTTCCCGCGATGATGGTGTGTCGTGAAGGAGTTGAAAATTTTAATGTTTCCACTTAATTAGCAACACAAGAAGGTAATAACCCAGTCCTTCCTGTTTAACTTCCCGGGTCCTTAATACTACCGTCCGAACCACAACTAAACCAAACACACTAGGGCCACACTTTCAAAATTAGTTCCAGGCTGCCCCCAACTCTCGCTAGCTTCAAATAGCTGCTGCTCCACTTGCTTAGGTGCTCACTAAACGACTTCTTTGTATTAGACTTGGTTTTTGTACGAGAACAATGAAGAAGGTTTTAAGGGGCCACCAGAGATCTTTGCTGCTCAGGGGAAACTCGATTCTATTAAAAATTACCAAATCCTATATCGAAAACAAACACTTCTAATACTTAAATTTTTTGGTTACTTCAGCGCCGACTCCAACACTTGACAGTTACTTCGGAAACCCTCTTTAAACCGATTAGTCGCGAGACGGCCGGCACAAATCCATTATGATTGGCTGAAAATATTCATAAAAACTCCAGATTCATACCAATCACATTCAATCAGGCGTGAGACGGCCGGCACGAGACGGCCGTAGAGAATGTACACTTCCTTTGCACCCCACACCCCCTCGTGATCTCCGGCTTTGCTCGAAGCCTTTCCAGGCAGAGTGAAGCTAACCTTGTGGTCCTTCCAGTGCCCTCATTGGAACTGGGCATCACATTAAAAGATACACTTACAACGCGTGCAGCGTTTAAGCTGTGTCCTGGACGGTAAATAATGAGCTAGAGGGGACCTTGTTAGCCCTCTGCCGGCACAAGTCCCTTCTGATTTGTTGGAAATCTTCCTCCTCAATTCCAATATTTAACAACGCACGTAATCGAATCGTCAGTTGCGGCGAGGGGCGCTAGGGCGCGGGAAGTAACAAGCAAATAATACCATGAAGAGAAACCAGCCGCACCGCCAAAGAAAGCCAAGACACAATCGCAGCTTCTAAGTATAACGGCGGGTCCAATCATGATGATAAAGGCAACGAAAAGTCATGCGCCCTCGGCTCCCCACACTATCCGGCTCAATATTCTCTTCGTTCGGGTCACTCAAGCCATAATTTGCACGTTATTCTCATGATGAAGGTTCAAGTCCTTGATGAGACGCTGTGTAAGCGCTAGGTGTGCCGCTTGGCACTCATGATGAAGGTTCAACACGATCTTTATCGCTAATGATCATTGACTATGGAAGAAGAAGATGGACACCGATGCTTTCAGCTTTAAAACTCAACATCGTGCTAGTATTAAGGGTATTGACGTGAAGAATATACCATGGATTAATAACGACCGTAGATCATATTCTTCATGTCGTAAATAAAGACTCAACTTCACCACAGGTGAAGATCGCAATATCTTACGCTTCGGACCGGCCAGATTCGAAAGCAGACGAATGAAGTACTACTTTGATATTGTGTCACAGTGGGTATCCGAATAAGGAAGAAAATATCCTAAGTGGGCAGCACCACATACGAACGACAGAGCTACTGCGAAGGGCTCAAGCGAGCCGTATATTTCTATGTGCCTATATACTTCACAACAGAACTTCGGCGATGATAACGAAAAGACGCAGTACCAGAGGAAACGTTAGGGGCAGTATTTTAATTACGACGATAGCATGTCCTGGTTAGTTTGGTGCTTTAAGAGAGATGATGCAAATATATAACAAGATATATGAAAGATGTGATGGCTACCAGTATACGGGGTGATGCAGTAGCAGATGATGCAGCCGATGACTGTTATCGTGGCCACAGAGTGACGACTAAGGACAAATAATCTTATACTAGGACAGTTTCATGATGTCAAGTGGAGCGACGGGTAAGGTATCCATTGAGAAGATGAATGCGTTTAGCAGACTTAACTTCTTTAGTCAAGAGATTCGAAATCTTATAGAACGTTGAGATTGGCCGAAGTGGTTATGCGTGGAATACACGAATAGTAGTAACGCAAAACTATCGTCCGTCATATTTGGTGATCCCCACCAACGTCACGTTGCCTATCATCCCCCTCAGCTGGTTTAGTTAGACGGTGGGACGGCTACCATTTAGCCTCCTTTCAGTGCACTCTTTTCCTCCATGCTTCCTTCGCTGCTCGATTTTTCTCTGACACTTCTACCATGCTTCTTTCTTCATCGCTTGCACGCTCTTAAACGTGGGCGACGGATCAAGAATAGCATCGACTTCCTTGATTGTCAGTGTGGAAGAGTTCCTCCAAAGGTTGGTCATCAGACAATCGTGTACTCACTACTAGTCTCCAGCTCCATTGGACAATCATGTACATGATTATCGCATGACCAACCTAAATACAGCGGAGACAATGGCGGTACCCTATCATGGCCTATATTTTGGGGTACTTAAAAAAAAACGTCAAAACGGACCCACGACAGATTATACGCCAAATATCCACTAAAGCGGAAGGGAACCCCTCGCGTCCACAATTAATTTCCACTCCAAGGACCAGGGGCTAAACTGTTCATCTTCATCAAGGTTTTGCCAATTGGAACGAAACTGTTAGCATAGTCTTGATGGAGGCGTAAAACTTTAAAACTTGGTGACGCTATGGATGATAATGCAGGCCCCACTATGTCCGCCGCTTGCTTTTCCCAAGCCGGTCTCACGTTGGCGTCCCGGTCATCGACATTGCGTAAAGCATGAGTAGTTTATGATACGGAACACTGTTCTCCTTACCGCGTAAAAAAATGAAAAAACAGATGGTATTTCGACGGGTAATAACGATAGTTAACCTTTGCAAGCACTTCCCAAAGGCGAGCAGATCCGAATTCTCTTGCTCTGGTTGCCATCAAAATTGTGGCTTCTTGAATGCATCTGGCGCTCTGATAGTAGGAGCAACGCCCGTAAGATTCAGAAGAAGATATCCCTCCAACCGCACGCGGTTTGTTAGGACTAGCCGTAGGAAATCTGCTCTCCTCGTAATACGTCGCGAAAACCGCGGTATTTGGCGAGCTCCTCAGCGAGCCGTTGGAGGTCACCCTCGTCATCAGACCCTTCTCTAAATTATATATTTTTATATATTCTCTGTTTCAAAGACTAGCATGACTTTACACCAAGGTCAACTCTTGGTTTAAAGTGATATAGTCTTTGAATTTGTTTGGTGAATACACTTTACGGCTAAGCATAAAACCAGATGATGCCGTAGCCAAGCGCTCGTAGCCCCAGTGACCTCCGTTAATCCCTTTTTGAGAACACCTTCCGGGTAGCTACCTCGATCCGATATAAACAAACTATTTGGTATGTTTCGTCACATTACACTTTTGGATGAAACCAACCAGGTTGGGTTGGCCCGGGATTAAACCCGGGACCTTCTGGTACCGTAGTGAGCAGTGAACAACTCGACCACGGTCCGTCTTGCACCCACTATTTGGTGAGGGTATACGCCAGAGACTGTCCTCTCTTTATGCGCTAAGAGTACGCTCCCGTCGCTTTGGTTTTCTACGCAGTCCAGCTGAGCTTGCGATTAAGGACCACTATCTCAAACAGATTAATCAGCCTCTGGCCGTCAGCACCACCAGATCTACTCTATGGCCATCTCCCCTTATGGGTACAAAAAAACTGCTCATAAGATGATGGTACATGTGGTCCGGCGACGCTTGTAAACGAGATCTAAGCTGATTCGCATCAATCAATGATTGATGAAGCAAGTCTGTGGTATTGGCTTCAGAGGAGGGGCAGAGTGAAGGTAGGGATAGCACGAGGGAACGTGCTGGTGTTCGTCGAATTAGATAAAGAATTAAATATTTTAGCAATTTATTTTACTAAAAAATTTATTACAAAATAAAAGAATTTATTACCTTAAAGCTTTTTTAAACAACTATTGATAGGATTATATCTATTTATAGTTGTTTTTACACAAAGCCAAAACTAAGTAAGGATAGGGTGTACCTTACCTCCTCATTAATCTTCTTAGTACTGTTCGTCAGCTTCTCCCGCACTTGACCCGGCTATGCTTGCTGTCTGTCAATGTAGCCGGCCTACTGACAGTGGTGGTGTAGCCTCACCCCCGGGGTTGACATGAATACCTTACTTAACTTCTCACGTGCAATAGTCAGGACTAACTCTCATTTTGGTTTCTTTGTTATTGTTGATCTGGTTTGTGTTTTACCATGACGAAAATCAATATATCCGCAAGTAATTTGACCACGATACGTTTCTCCACGTAATAGTAGTCTCCACGATATCTGACGTAATAGTAAGCTCCACGATAAGTCACGTCAACGTTAGATCCACAATATGACGTGTAATCGTCTTCACTTCGTACACGCAACGTGAGCGTGAGAGTCCACAGAAACCCTCAAAGCAAAAGTTCAGTCGTAATATAAGAACATTTAAAAGTGAATATATTTAACCTAAATTATAGTCAATCACAAAATGCAAATTGAACACACCTATTTTCCTAATTTGTGCTATGATGCTTCACTTGAAATACCGCCGTATTTAACAATACTAACTATCTATATACCCTGCCTTGATATTTTACATGGGAGAGCCTGCGGTCACCCCCCCCAGTTTGCTTCGGTCACCGCCCCCCTTTTAGTTGCGGTGTGTGTGTGACCGCAGGCTCTATATTTGTATCTAAAGTATGGGCAATGTGGTTATTTCTGTTAAAAATAGGCTGTATACTTAATTATTATAATTAGGTAGGACTATTTGTTTTTAGTTAGCAATCTGTATTTCTTATCTTTTAGGTGCTAAAAATAAGGTGTCCGTACTCGGTTCTGAGTACTGCCTATTTTGTGCTGATAAGGTATATAGGTAACACAACAGCTGTTGGCGGTATAGTATACCTTCAACAGCTTATGCATATTCATGATAGGCTAGCTAATCACTTCTCTCAAACTTTGCATTCGATAATCATCTACTTGCATTCACTTCGTCGGGCGTTCAACAACCTCTCAAAGGGTGTCACTCTCGCAACCTAGCTGTAATTGGTTGTCGAGATACAGACACGAGACGATTTGGTATATTTGCCTTCATTATACGACTATTACGACTCAAGTTTCCTACGTATCTACGCTACGATGGATGCAAACACCTTTTGTAAATGGGTGCCATTACATAATTGATATTCAAGTTAGAATATCAGTTTAATTTCAGACGCGTTGTCTGAAATTTAAATAAGAGATTATAAGTTATTACAATCTAAGAAGGAAAAGTCGATTCGGTATAAATAACGAATCTTGCAGGTTAACTAATAGTACAGTTAGTTAAAGACTTGATATTATTATATTAATTAGTTAGCTACTATACTATTAGCCTCTAAGCCACCCATTAAATAAACACTCTTAATTTTGCGTTCTAACTGATAAGTGAATATTAATATATTTACTTTTATTATAGGATTAGTTGTTACCAACTAATCCTGCCCTAATTGTATTGCGCGCTTCCTCGCAAGATACAGTGTAAGCCAGTAACAGGATCAGTCCTGTTACACCTGGTAGAACTTTGTGGTCCGTCTTAACGACCACAGTTCCGTTCTGCTAGTTAACTAGCGGAGCGAAGATTAAGAGCCGCTCGGCATCATGTGGCGAGACATGTCGGCTGCCGAGCGAGAACGAACGCTGGAAGAGGTGAATAAACACTTCCCTCACTTCTCGTCGCGTAGTAAAGACGCGACGGTGGAAATGATTCGGTCTATGGGGACCGACATCATTACCTTCCTCAAGAGTAAGTCTCCGGAGGAAGTGGTACAGGTGGTGAACCGCTTTAGGATAAACCACCTAGAAAATCCAGTACGGCCCGCGCCAGAGGCAGGGCGGACCGCAACTGCACCTGCAACGCATAGCGTTGAAGTAGTAAAGGCGCGAGTACCGCCCTTTACCGGCGAAGGGGGCGAGCCCCTTCGTAGATGGTTCGCAGAGGTTGAAGGTGCCATCTCTGCGCAAAATATTGTTGACGAACGTCAACAGGCGTACTTCGCCACAACATGGTTAGGCGGCAGAGCCAGGGTATGGGCGATGAGTCGCAGAGCCACTGATGACTCTGCGTTCCTTACTTATAAGGAATTTAAAGCTGAGCTAAAGCTCAACTTTGAAGCTCCAAAAATGGAGCTAAGTATTCGGCAGGAGTTTATGGAACTCCGACAAGGTAATCTTGACCTTCAAGCTTACACTCAGAAGACGCAATATTTGCTGTCAAATATTTTGTATGAGCCGGTGCCCCCTGCTATGCAGGTCACTGGCTTCATGAAGGTACTCAATGATGGTCCCGTCAAACAGAGTCTTTACCGGCGCCCGCCAAAGACTCTAAGGGATGCCATTGATATGAGCATCCGTGAGGAATTCAGCATGCGATCAGCGTCATCGCATGCTTGGTACATCCGAAGGGCTCAACAACCCTTCGCTTTTGACATGCCGCAACAGCATGTCAACAATCAGCAGTCAGGCAGACGAAGCTCACACTTTGTCTCAAGAAACAGCTACCCGCGCCAGAGCATGGGCGGTGGAGGTCCAGAGCCGAAGGACCTATCAGTTGCGGTTGCTTCGAACACGAAGCAACCGAAATTTAAGAATAATATTCGCTGCAATAGATGCGCGAAAATGGGGCATTTTGCCCATGAGTGTATGGCACCGCGTCCGGTGCCACGCAGTCAGCGGACGGAACCGTCCGCTGCACGGCGACACCAACAGGGACATCACCCTGTTGGTGCAAAAAACGAGAATCGCCAGTAGGGGCGGGGCGCCCTAATGGGAATGTTATCCCACATGCCGACATAGGGCATGTGAGGGTAATAGCCCCAGACGGGACTATGTCCTGTCAAAAGGTGCAGGGTGATGATAAGCCTCGTATCACCCTGGAGGTTAAGCCGAACGGGAGCGATGTCCCCATGCGAGCTTTGTTTGACACAGGAGCGTCAAACAATTTCGTTAGAACTCAGATTCTAACGGTGTTGAGCTTCGTGGAGGTAGAAACCCCACGAAGTATGTTGTCAGTC
>CM047586.1:8876297-8905753 GCA_026184515.1 Peronosclerospora sorghi | reverse complement strand
CGCGGACATCCTCGCGAAGAGACCGATATGTCTTCACACAGTGAGACATATCGCTGCTCAAGGAGGAATAACCCTCTTCGAGCTTGCGGAGCGAAGAACCATGCTCCGCAACATCAACGGCGAGGGAATTCTCAACCTCCGCCGCCCCTGATTGATAATCAGGGGAATAAGCGATATATCCTCGAGCGCTTGATCTCGAAGCGCTCGGTGCCTTTAAAGAAGGGGCAGCGTACCGAGTACTTGGTACGCTGGCTGGGATATCCCCAAGAGTTCGACTCTTGGGAACCAATTGAGGTTCTGAGGGCCGACGCCCCAGACCTTTTGACTGAGTTTGAGAAGAAGTCTCAAACTCATAATGCGAAGTAGCATCAACAGTAGGTGTTGATGCATTCAGGGTATCAATTAAACCCTGAATTTCGGCGGGTACGGAAAAGCCACCGTACCCCCGCAACTCCTCCTCTGACAGACGAGGAGCGCCCTGCGGACACCGCAGGCAAACGAGGTGAGAAGGGACACCACACCTTAACCCTTCTTTGATGCAAGCAAAATGGATGTATTCCATTTTGCCTGTTCGTGAGTGCTTTCAAAAGCGCGAGCGCATTACGTTAACTTTATTCACGTAATCATCTGGGCTTTTGTTGTAGTTGTCAACAAAAGCATTCCAACTCTGAGTAAGGGCGTCTTTATCGTCCCTGTTCTTCCTTGACCCTTTCTGGCTCGAATAATATCGAACCTGGAAAAAGAGGTCAATAAAGTACAGACGTCTATCGTCTGTACTTCGATCGAATCGACGTGACTGGATGTCTTCGCAGTCATCCAGCACGTTGATATCGAACAACGCATACTGGCAGTCCCGTTCACGGTGACCGCCACTGTTGGGGGCAATAGCCCAGCCAGGGGTCCAAAACCCCACTTTGTACGGAACATGTGGTTCCGTACGATGATACGCTTTAGAAGCGGCAGCCGCCGCTTCTGTCCGAGCCCTTTTAGCAGGCGGAGCACCGCCTGCTTCAACACCACGCGCCGGGGTTAAATCACCCCGACGTGGAGAAGTACTTGGTCCAGGTGGGGCTCTGCGTTCCCGCAACCATCTGTGATAATCATTGTCGCTGTCATAGCTGACAGCGACACCAGAGTCGTCATCGCTGTTAGGCGATGAGCACCTAGAAAGTTTCGACTCGCTAGATCCTTTAGTGGGGACATCTGTATCCCCATCACTTTGTTCGGAGTCAGAACTCCCGAACATGGCCCTCTTGGCAACACGCCATTCGGAAGTTGCCATCATGCGAGATGTTGCATTAGCAACATCTCCCTGTTTCTTGTCAGATGCCGCCTTAGCAGCATCTGTGGTCGAAGACGGTACGTCTTCCGACCTTTGCGTATTTGACGCTGCTGATGCAGCGTCACCGTTGCCACTCAACACCTCAGCACCTAGTGCTGAGGCGGAGGAAGAAGATCCTTCAATGTTTTCAGCAGCGCTCTTTTGAGCGCCGCCGCCGTGTGTCTTGACCATCGACTCGATGGTCAATCAGTTGGTAAATGAGAACGACCAACAAGTGCCACCCATGATTGTCCAAAATAAGAATTATTATTGGCCAACCACCTTAAGTGGGGGGTGATGTAATGGGGTGCCATTACATAATAGATATTCAAGTTAGAATATCACAGTTTAATTTCAGACGCGTTGTCTGAAATTTAAATAAGAGATTATAAGTTATTATAATCTAAGAAGGAAAAGTCGATTCGGTATAAATACCGAATCTTGCAGGTTAACTAATAGTACAGTTAGTGAAAGACTTGATATTATTATATTAATTATTTAGTTACTATACTATTAGCCTCTAAACCACCCATTAAATAAACAATCTTAATTTTGCGTTCTAACAGATAAGTGAATATTAATATATTTACTTTAATTATAGGATTAGTTGTTACCAACTAATCCTACCCTAATTGTATTGCGCGCTTCCTCGCACAAATACAGTGTAAGCCAGTAACAGGATCAGTCCTGTTACAACTTTCAACAGGTTATGAGACCAAAGGGTCAAGCCTTATCGAGAGACGACGGGTCTCTTGAAGAGAAGCCGGCCCCCATGGGAGCCGAAGGGATGCAGATTGTGGAAATGTTCAAGAAATTATGCGATCGCATGGACAAGCTTGAGGCTTTCAGGGTCCAACCGGATCTGAACAACTTCGGATTCAACAATTCGATGCGCCTAGGGACACGCATGCGCATGGAGTCGCTTGAAAGCAATCCGGAGAAGCAGCCGCAGGTGCCCCCAAATGTACCACCAAATGTACACCAAAATAACTTTGGTATGGGCGCACCTATGCAACAACGTCCCCCAGCTTTCAAGACCCCGTCAGCAAAAGAGTGCAAGCTCTCCATTAATGTTTTTGATGGTACCGAGCAGTACTGAGGACCTGGATCTGGATTTAAGGACTGGGGAACAAGATTTATCTGGCAGATCGCTATTGCTGAATCTGCATGCGGATACCCCTGGAGTGAAGATATTAAGGTGGATTTGCTCGGTCATTACCTAGGTGGTACTGCCGAGAAGTATTACAACAGACGGGTCGACACATGGTGAAACGAGTCGCCCACTCTCGTGCACGTGATGAACAATATGCTTAGTGCATTTCATTCGACCATCACCTCTGCACAGGCGATGAAACTCTTCACCATTCGGAAGAGCCCCAAGGTCTCATGGAATGATCAGTTTCTTTATTTGGTGCAAATCTCCGAAGCTGTTGTCAACAGTGAGCCGCTCGTACTGGACAATGTGGTCCATCACGCCTCGCCGGAATTGAGGACGGTATTAATGGCTAAGTACGACCACACGCGGACGGACTACCTTCGACATGCCGAAGAGTTAAAGCACTTTGCACAGGCTGTCGAAGGCGAATCAAGGGCTGTCAAGTCGCACAATCACGACGCAGTGAATTTGGTTGCAGACAAGAAGAAGGTCATCAAGTGTCATGGTTGTGGTAAAGTAGGTCATATTAGACCGAAATGCACTAATAATCCTGACAAAAAAGTCGATTTCTCGCTCGCTGTTTCGAGTTTTGCACCGGAATTGGTTTCAAACACTTGAATACTCGATTCCGGTGCTAGTATGCACTTGGTTAATCAGCGGAAGTATCTGCGAGATGCCGAACTGGTTGACGGCACGTGTTTCCAGGCTGATGGAAAACAGCTGGAAATTACATATAAAGGCTAGATCTTGTTGAAAGTCCATGCCAGTGGTAAAACAAAGACTGTTCGAGTGGAAAACGTATATTAAGTGGAAAATCTCGCCAAAAACATCTTGTCGTATGGTCTTTTGGAGGAGAAAGGGTGCGAGATGGCCTATGTTAAAGGCAACCGTGTGTTATTAGACATGACCACCCAATCTCAAATTTTCGACATCTAAAAGACAAACAAGGTCTTAACGGTCACCGTCTCAGTCATCATCGACAACTAGATTCATTTGCCGGCCGTGATGGCCATCGTTGATGAAAATGACACCGATTTGGCCCGGAAATCAGATGTCCAAAAAGGGTCGTTATTTTCATGCACGACTCGGACATCTGAATTACGACGCCATAAACGTTTGGCCAAGGATGGGTCGAGTGGGATTGTGTTGACGGACCATAAAAGGAGAATTGTTTGACCTGTGCTCAGGGCAATCAAACAAAAAATCCTAGGTCTGTCTAGGACAGTGGCACCAATTCGCCGATTGATCGTATCGGTGGTGTCATATGTTCAGACCTAAAAGGTCCAATCACCCCGAAAGACCGCCTCGGCAATAGATGTATGATCAACTTTGTTGATCATAAGTCTAATTACGTGCGCGTTTTTTTGGAAAAAACGAAAGATGTTGCAGCCAAGAAGTTTGAACACTTCATGGCGTTTTTTTTAGGTAGTTTAACTGCAAAGTTAGAATTTTACGTACCGATGGAGGGTACGAGTTCAAAAATCTCGATGGTTTCTGCATGCAGACTGGTGTTTAACGCCAAATCAGTGAGGCCAACAACCAGCCTAGCAATGGTAAAGCAGAACGCATGCACCGGACGGTCATGAACGTGGCTAGGTGCATGCTTTTCGCAAGTGGTTTACCTCTCACATTTTAGGGCGATGCGGCTCAATACGCTGCGTATATATTGAACCGCAGCCCAATCAATTCAAATTCTCGTCGTCCGTCACCTTTGGAGGTGCTGACAAACAAGCAACCAAACCTAGGAGAGATCGTTGCCTTCGGCTCTATCTGCACTGTGTATAGAAATCCTGGAAAGCATTCACTAGAACATCGTGCCCAGGTTGCGGTTGTGTTGGGAAAAGTGAGGAGGTCAAGGGGTTTAAAGTTTACCTTAAGGGTGAACGCAAGGTTGTTGTGACTCAACACATCAAAAACGTTGAAACCTTGACCCCCGACCAAAACCGTACACTTCAACAAAGTATGGTGGAAGATCGTCAATCAAGGGGGGATACGACTACCGCCCCGACCCCCAAGAATATGAAGGCTCGCAACAAAAAACGTTGGCACGAGAGCGCTGCGTCACGCGAAGTGTTTCCAATTCCAAGATTGAAGATCCGACTACTGCTGAGGAAGTTACGACCGAAAGTCCAAGTGCAGTCGAAGATAATGGGTCCGTACATTTCGTTAGTGAAATGGACCCCAAGAGTTATACTCAAGCGATGAAGTCGGCGAACAAGGACAAGTGGACGACTGCTGTTCAGGAGGAGATTAACGCTCTGGAACGCAACGAAGTTTCGGGCGTCGTCGAGAAACCTCAAGATTGTCGACCTCTCCACACCAAATGGGTATTTAAGACAAAGCTGGACCAAGATGGTGAAATCGAACGGCTTAAGGCTAGACTCGTTGCATGTGGCAACGAGCAACGTTTTGGTATTGATTACACCTTAAAGTTTGCCGCCGTTATCGATATGAATACGGTCAAGTTGGTTCTGGCATTGGCGACCAAGTGGAAGGTGCCTGCAAGGCACGGGGATATTCAAAACGCCTATGTTAAGGCTGAGGAAAATGAACATGATATTTTTCTGTTCATCCCCGAAGGTATGGAGCTGAAAACCAGTGCATACACTCAAGATAACCAAGTCGAAAAAGTACTCAAGCTCAGGAAGACGCTTTACGGCCTCAAACAGGCAGGACGACTATGGAACAAGTTGATCCACGGAAAATTATTGGATCTGGATTTTACCCAGTGCTTGACGGACATGTGCTTATATGTCAAGCACTTGGATGGTGAAAACCGTGTTATAGTAGGCATCTATGTTGATGACCTACTAGAAACTGGTACAAAGGAGGAGCTCGTGGAGCGATTCTTTGAAAATATGAAATGCCTCGAGATTAAGAATCTCGGCATCGTATCAAAATTTCTCAGTATGCGAGTGGTTTTTGACGTCAACTCAGGATACAAGTTGGATCAAGAGGTGACCATCGATGCGATCATCAAGGATTTCAAGATGCAAGATGCAAACGCAGTTCGAACACCGATCGGCACCGACTTTGAAGATGTCTCGCTTCAACCAAGTGAACCCGTTAATAGTAATGGTTTGACCACTATCAAGGATTTCCAGTCTTTGGTCGGCAGCTTGCTTTGGATCGCTCGCTGCACCAGAACCGACATTGTATACGCCGTTCATAAGGCGACTCGACGTACTCATGCCCCCACCACCGCTGACTGGCAGCTTGCCAAGAAGATTTTGCGTTACCTCAAAGGTACCAAATATCTTAAGTTTTGTATGGGGCGTGGTGAGGTGGCGAGCAACGAGTTGAGCATTAAGGCGTATAGTGACTCGGATTATGGAGGTTCCAAGAGCGATAGGAAGTCAACCTCAGGTGGAATCATATTTTTGGATGGCGTTTTGGTGGCTTGGCTTTGCAAGAAACAAGGTGCCGTCCCATTATCGACTCTGGAAGCGGAATTCTATGCGGCTTCGACAAACGTGGTGATGCTTTTGGGTTTCAAAGAGCTCATAGAGGAAGTTCAAGTCAAGATGAAGCTACCCATGCAACTTTGTATGGATAACCAAGCAGCAATCAAGATTTTCAAGGGCGACCAAACAAGTGCCTAGATGAAGCATGTCAACATTCGAGTCAAGTTTATTGTTTCGAAGTTAAAGGATGGACTTATCGAAGCTACCTACGTTTCAAGATATGCTTGCTGATGGACTTACCAAGGCACAACCTGCATCAAGGTTCGAAGAGCTACGCGTCGCGCTCTGCCTTCAACATGTGTGTTTTTTTGAAATACACATTGAGGAGGAGTGTTAAAAATAGGCTGTATACTTAATTATTATAATTAGGTAGGACTATTTGTTTTTAGTTAGCAATCTGTATTTCTTAGCTTTTAGGTGCTAAAAAAATAAGTTGTCCGTACTCGGTTCTCAGTACTGCCTATTTTTGTGCTGATAAGGTATGTAGGTAACACAACAGCTGTTGGCGGTAAAGTATACCTTCTTCAACAGCTCATGCATATTCATGTTAGGCTAGCTAATCACTTCTCTCAAACTTCGCATTAGATAATCATCTACTTGCATTCACTTCGTCGGGCGTTCAACAATCTCTCAAAGGATGTCACTCTCGCAATCTAGCTGTAATTGGTTGTCGAGATACAGACACGAGACGATTTGGTATATTTGCCTTCATTATACGACTATTACGACTCAAGTTTCATACGTATCTACGCTACGATGGATGCAAACACCTTTCAACAATTTCCACACACACCCTCAACCCACTCTTCGCTGCATCAAAATAATATATATTAAGGTCGCTTTATAATGGAGGTGTGCGCCTGTAAGGATGTGTGTGTGCTCCCTTGTCACATCATAATTGTTTATGTTATGCAACGGTGGGCATACGGCACGAATTAGCTGTGAATTGAAGCTCCCGTACGCACTAAAAACACGCAAGTACGTTTTGAAACGATCGATAAGAATTCGCATCCCCTGTGGCTTCCCGTTGCAAATGTCGGAAATTGACACAAGTTGGAGGCACGCGTGAATTTTTCCTAATAACAGTCTCGTCCGTTAGCACCTTACCATCTGGAGGAAGTTTCTGTGAAAGAAGCGCGCCCTACTTGATCAGGGTAGGGGCGCACGAGGGAAGGATGTAAATGCGAGCTTTAAGGTAAAAAATGGAAAGCACTATTTGCCCCCCCCAAATTGTTTCCTTGGATCAGCCAATCAAATTGCTCTCCGATCCACTCACTCCTGTCAATCAGTAATCGATAAAGAAACATCACTCAGTATTATTTCAGTTTTAGATTCATATCATTGCTGCGGATACCAACACCGCAGTACTATGGTCGCTATGGCACCAGCTATAAAGCCTTCGGAAAATCCAAACTGTTGCGATCCTACCGAGGTCGCGTTTTTGCTGAGTGGTGCAGTATTTTTAACTGAGTCGTCGAAAGTCGTAGACATGGGGGCGTCGGATTTGGAATCAAAAGAAACGGGTGTGGCTTTTATCGGATAAGCTTCTTCATCTTTGAGAGACGGGTGAAAACTCGTACGCGCACCATTCTGACTTCGAGGTTCGTTTGATGCAATGAACTCCTCGACTTAGCTGACCTGCTCATCTTTTTATATACAGTTAGGACTTTCGGTCATCGATCGCTTCACCTTCTCCACCCTGGACTATTTGCAGCGTATAAAGGTCGGGGATTCAATTCGCAACAAGACGCTCCAATACCTCTTTAACTTTTACGACCCTAAGATGCTCTCATCAACTCCTGAGTATCGAGCTGATATCTTGGGTCGCCTAATTGACGAGGTGCCTATCACGGACTTTCTCGGCTCGATTCTCGACGTACACCTTTGGAGATGCCAATTGTTACAACCTTCGGAGACTGAATGACATTAGACAGAGAGCCTTCCTGACACGTGTCAACCATGAAAAAGATTTCATTGTAACTGTGCAGGTGACGTCACGTTTCGATCAGTGTAGAAGTGTCATGACAAGATAGATAATTCGGCCGCACCGCTTCTTGACGTGCATCTCCTGAATAGAATCGGCTAGATCTTGGCTTGACATTTCTTCAAAATCCTGGTCATGGTGAGTAAAGGTCAGCATTTCCTTGGTGAACTTCATTAATTCGGATTTGGCACGAACCTGAAATTTTAAAAACCGTCACCACCATGTCCCGACATGTATATCTGCACAACATTTACAAAACATGTAAGGGATAGGGACTGCGCGAGCTCTTTGCTTTGAAACTCTCACGAAAATGTTGCTGTTCTCATCCGTATCGAGCTTCTTGGATACTGGCGTCCCGGGCTCATGACGACCTGAGGTTACGAGAAGTGACTAAGGCAATTTTGTATAGTCTGATCATTCCAAAAAAAACACGCACCATTAAGGACAGCAATGAAGTTAGCAACAGAGACTTCAGAGCCACGGTAGTCCACCTCGACATTTTTTCCATACCTGCTCAGCAACATGAGATTAAGAAATTCAAAAATCGTGCACCTTAGGCAAATTAATGGTAGCTTGTAACTCAACAAGTTGATCTTTTGCGTCCGGCTGTTAAATACTTGGCCTGGAAAGCAGTTGCGAGCGTTGCATGGCATTTGATCTGCCAGCATCAGGATAATCTATGCCCCAGCATTGGATAGACCACACTGTTAATCAGCGCTATATCCATATTCTTAAAAAAATTTCGCTTAATCTAACTTGACTATCTGGAATGCCGAGACGTTTGACCGAGTGGGTAAAGTGACAACGCATTGGCAACGTGTCTATAGTTGTTCCAGAAGCGAGAAGTGTCCACCTGATACGAAGATCACATTTGCGCTGGTTAGCACACCTTGACCACAAACTTTTAGCCTTTCCCTTACGATCACTGGCCAATTGTTTGTATGTCGATGGTATTCTTCTCCACAAACGCAGACTAATGTCAGCAAAAGCGGCACCAAGCGCATAAATTTAATGCAGTAATTCATAGTTAAAATATCAAGGAAATAATTTTGGGGGGGGGGGGCAAATAGCCAAAATGGGGGGGCAAATAGCGCTTTCCTAAAAAATATACTAATTTCAAATGCGTACTTAAGAACCTAACCTCAAACTTAATATAAAGATAAACTTCCAAAGTAGCTAAAATGCATAAATTACTACAATGGTCGCACAATACTTGAAGTTTGTATACAACCTAATGCCCGGCTGCACACATGCCATCGCTTGGTAAAGAAAAACTTCAACAGCAAAGAAAAAGGATAAATCCCGCGAGCAAGGAAAAATCACATTGCCCAAATACAATAGTAATTTATTTAGGGAGAGCCTGGTTCCCCCCTTTTATGTGAGGGAGGGGGGATGTGACCACAGACACTTTTCCATTTGCTCAGTAAAGCCACTAGTTGTTTCCAATCAGCGCCGGCGATGACGATCAAGCTTCTTTCCCTCGTATTCTCAATCGTTGCAAAGCTTTTCGTGGGCATTTCGTTGGAAGCGGGGACTAATAAGGCGTTGTTCAGTTGTGACGCCTTATTAGTCCCCGCTTCCAACGAAATGTCCACGAAAAGCTTTGTATCAGAAGCTCAATCGTTTGCTGACAGTCATCGAATGATTCGATCGCCTAGTGAACAGGACAGCACGGTGGAAGAAGCATTGCTGAACAAGCCAACGACGCCAAAGCTGACTGATACCATTAAAAAATGGATAAAAGAGAAGCTGGCCAAAATGACCGCATACCTACGCAAGTTTGTAGAAGCAAGACGTTTGTCGAAGCAAAAAAAAATTGACCGGAAGATTGAGAAAGCGAAGCGGTTGATCAAAGAACGCGCGACGAAAAAGACTCTGCTTCAGAAAAAAATCACCCCCGATGAGTACTATAAGGCTCTGGGACTCGACGAGAGCTTAAGAGGCTACTCCAACACAATCGAAGATCGGAAGTTGTATCCTGACCTGGCCAAGTGGTATGATTACATGGAATACTACAAAGCCCACACCTGGGACATGACCGAGGTTATCAATCACATCAAAAGGAAAATGAGACTCGATGATTAATGAGGGCGCTGCGAGAGAAGTGAACTTGGAACATGTTTCGGATAGTGTATTCTCTCACATAGTCGACAAGGCGATGTCTATCTTTGAACCGACTGTGTGAGACTGCAGCGCATGGACACGGTAGGAACATCCTAGCACGGTGGCAACATCCATATCTTTTACCTCGTAAAAGTGTGTAACATTAGCACGATATCACTTTGCCTATTTTTAATTCCTTCATTAAGGTGATGCACGTAAAAACTGGACTACTTCTTCTCGCGTCATCTTGATAGGTACGAGGCGGTCCCACGTTAAGGTTCGGGAAAATAAGCCATCACCGATACTGACGCCCCAAAAACAGAATTAGAGATAGGCACATTAGGGGGTTTCAAAGTTAGGTGATTTCGGGTAATTTTTGTAGGCGAAAGGGACGATTTTCTCTTTTGCGAAATCGCCGCCCTCTACCCTAACCCCAGACACACGCGTTTGGTCCCGAGTCTGAGATTGGGTCGCAACCACAGTCTCTTTTTGAGAAAAGTAACGCAGCAGCGTTCACAATATTTGGCAATGTAATTATACTACTCCTTGAATGGTGTGGGGCCAGTAGTAGGACGGAGACCAGCGGGAAGCGAGACGTTGTACAAAAATCGCTTGTAGTCCATGAATCCGCCGCCCCCGCTACATCCCGCAGCTCCTCCACCACTATCGTTCCTATTCTCACGAGGCTCTAGACATTGGTTTCGACTCAAGGCGAGACAGGAGAATTGACGAGACGTGTACTCTCGAGCGAACGTGTCGTCCGTTTATTCGCAAATCTGCTGAATGTTGGACGATTAGGACGGAAGCAAGAGATTCTTTTGGACATGACGAATGTTGTAATGAGGAAGAACGCATTTGCGAATCAAGAAGGAGACTGGAGTCGTCAGATTATCGTACACGAGCTAGTACATTATGCCTACAGAAGTCCAGCTAGCTCCATGACGAATGCACGCTCTGTGCTTCACACTATTTTCTGGCAGCACGAGGATAGTATTCCGGCATTGTGGGTAGTTCTTCAGCAATGTACAAAGCTCTGGTGTGGAGAAGAGTTGAACGGCGACTATGTCGCCGAAAGTATCCACACAAGAGCCGGTGCTTTAGCGGAGCTCGTGAAAGTCGTGGTTCTTACGCTTCCGCGAACGATTGTACGTGATATCGTGCAATTCATGAACCAGCGACTCTTTTCGTGTGTGGTCGGAACGACGACACGGATGAATCTGTTTCTGCTACTATTGCTACAAAAGCTTGTCGGGTCGGAGCGTGCATATGGTGTGCTTTTCTTACCTGTCGTACAAGTAGCAGCAGTGTGTCCACTAGCGCCGATCCATCGGGATCAAACCCGTATGATCTAGCTACAGATCCTCAAAACCTTGTGCACTCGTTTGACGTCGATTCGTCATCATGCCGTGACGTCAAAGGGCTTCAGTGCAGACGCTGACTGGAGACGATGCATGGAGTTGATATGTACTGAGCGGGTCCAATCCGAGTTGCGGTTACTGGTGAAGGAGACATCGCGAGCGTGTAATGGCGTGTACAGAAAGGTGGCGTGTCATCGTGCCTCGATAGTGTTGGCTCAGAGTATTTTGTCGTTTACTCGTCGACTTCGACAAGCGACACCATAAACGAGAGAGGAGACAGAGTAGGAGGAATAGAAGTCGGGCCCCAAAGGCCATTGTAGCGGGAAACTAGGTAAATTGGATAGAGAAACAATTGAGTTGAGGCGTAGGGACAGGCACAATATTATTAACTACGTCCACAGATATGAAGCACGACGAGAGGATCAAGACCGTGCCCACTTAAACAGCAATCTAACGGTTTATTATCGTTGAGATTCAAAAGTGTACCCCCTTTAAGCGCGCTCGTGGTCCATGTGCCTCTTGATTCTCGTTGCTGATGGGCTCATAGCCGATACAAAAGCTTCGAGTCGGTCAAGGAGGAGTCCAGCCGAGAAAAGACGCTCCGTCGCTTTTAACAGTAACACCTGCTGCCACCCACACCCAGTCCACGTTGTTCGCCGTGACAGTCACAGCAGAATAATCTATCAAGCCAGCGTCTTCGGTAGGATTCAATTCCTCGTCCCCTCGCATCTCTTTCGCTTGTCCAGTCGTAGGACGACGTCGAGCTGGCACTGGCCGTGGTACTTACATCTGATGCACGTCGATTTTTCCTAAATACACCTGGGAACCACTTTGAGAGCTTGGACATGTTCTTTAGTGCTTGGCGCTTGCTTCCGCGCCCCATGGTCATCCCTGCTTTAAACGTCACGACACGTGGCTCGCCCCTGCGACGTAGGCGCTGGACAATCTCAGCAAATGGTACGTTGCGCACGTCCACGTCGTTGATTTTGTCTAGATAGTCTGCACGGACCAGCACACGTGATTTCCCTACTTGAGGCAAAGAGGTCGAAACATTAACTCTAAACCCTCAGAGGCAAATTTAAATTCCTGAAATGGACAAAAAAATTCCTTAAAATGGCGGGGGGGGGGGTTCGACCTTGAACAGTTCGATTTGCCAAAACATGGTCGTCCCCAATTTTGGATGAAATCGTTCTCCGAAATCGCCAACTTTGAACCCCCCTATTGTTCTATTTACATAGACGACTAATCATTCTGGTACAACCGAAGCCTGGTTAATAATCGATGGAGATCCTCTTCGATGAGATGCTCTCTTGTGTAGATTGTAACCGTTGCAAGTAGAACAACAATCTCTATCCTTGCTGTTGTTTGCCCGGCTTGCTTTTCTCTCTCTCTGCGCTCGATTGTCCTAGTCAAACTTCTTGCTCCGCTGACTCACTGTGACTGTTTACTGTCCTGCTCGGTTCCGTTGGATACATAAGCAAGTAAATCAAGTACTTGTCATTATCTTCCATAACCTTCTCCACTCCGTGGTGAATAAATTGATATCATCCGGAAAACATCTCCTTATATATCCACCAAAGTACCTGATACTTCCGAGGCGCGCAATTCTCGTTTTAGTGTGGTGTACAGTCAACTCCCTCTATAACAGCCCCCGGGTGATTTCGTCACATTATACTTTCTGAAACCAACCAACTTGGTTTGGCCCGGGATCGAACCCAGGACCTTCCGGTCCCGCAGTGAGTAGTGAACCACTCGATCACGGTCCGATTGAACCACTCGATTTCGGTCGGATTAAACCACTCGATCACGGTCGGATTATATAACAGCCTCCGGGATAACAGCATTCCCGTATAGCAGCCCTGAAAACGACCATACGGATCTCCAACAGCCAAAATCCGCCCTCTATAGCAGCTTTTCAGCTATAACAGCAACAGCCATGGGCCAGTATATGCTACATACATTTCTGCTCCCTCTATAACAGCCACCCGGATTTTTTCCCCCTAAAAATGCTTGAAAAGGGTGAAATGCGTAGAAGAATCTAGACAATATTCAGGGGCCTATTACTCATCAGGGGCATTTCCCGCTGAAAATTCCGGAAAAATCAATTAATTAATAGGCAAAAATCTTCGGTCCAGAGAGAAGTTAAAAGTAGAGCACCCCCCCCCAAATTTCCCCCAAATTCCTCCACTCACATTTTCCACCCTTCCCCTCACCACACACAAAATGGCAGACAACAACAAAGACAAGAAGAGACAAGTCATCTCTCTGGACACCAATATGGCCATTCTCGACTTGCATTCAAAGAATCCGGCACTTTCCCACAAGGATATCACAGAAAAATTTGGGATGAAGCGCAAGACAGTCACAGATATCCCGAATCGCCAAAATACTTCCGTCCTCCAAAATGCCAAGACAGTGGAGGCACAGGGTGGCGACATGCAGCGCATCAAGCGGTTCCGTGGCCCCCTCCACGATTAGGTAAGATTTTGATGTTTGGCACTTAAGACCTTTCTGGAGTTCTTACGGCTGGCTTTTCCAGGTTGACAAAGCTGTCAAAATCTGGTTTGTCCAGATGAGGTCCAACAATGTCGTACTCACCGACGCACTCGTTCAAGCCAAGGCCCTTCAATTTGCTGTTTTTCTTCGCGTCAACAACCCCGATGCAGAGAAGAACGATTTCACAGCCTCATACGGTTGGCTCAATCGTTTCAAGAAGCGCGACAACATCAAGTCGTACCGTCTCCATAGCGAGGCTGAGAGTGCCCCTCTGCAAGACCTTCCTGCCGTACCACTCGAGCTCCAAAACGTCATCTATAACTTCGCCCTCAGTGACGTGTTCAACTGTGATGAGACTGGCTTGTTCTTCCGAATGGCTCCGAACAAGACACTGGCCCAGAGCTCAGAGAAGGGCTACATAAAGGACAAGGCCCAGATCACCGTTCTTCTCGTGTGCAACGCAACAGGCAAGTGCTTTCTTTTTGAGAATTTTTGACGTGTGCTAAGACAAACTCTTGTCGTGAAGGAACTTAAATTTTCGAGGTTTCCACTCAAAAACAACACAAGGAAGCGATACAATACACTTCTCTTGCTTAAACTTCCCATGTTCTTAGTACTTACGTCCGAACCTTAATACAAAGTCACTGAAAATGGACACTTTCCTGGTAACACTCAGGCTGCCCCTCAACTTAGATAACCGCAGAGGATCTTTATTACGCCGTAACACGCGCTCACTTAAAGGTGTCCTCGGGTTGTACTTAGTTTTTGTATAGGATTGGAAAAGGTTTCTTTTGGTTGGTGTGGCGACTGCTCGTAAAGGGGGAAATTATATTAAAAGTATTAAGAAATCCTATATCTACCTCCAGTATCTGTTCACCTTTTTACTTCTTGGTTACTTCAGCACTGGCTTCGATATTATCCAGATCTGCGTACTTATCCAGGCCTGCGTACTTATCCAGGCTTGTCGTGGACCATGATGTCGTGGACCATGATGTCATGGACCATTAAATATCACGTGATTGGTCAAAACCATCCAATCATATGCGACCATATCCTGCGTACTTATCCAGGCTTGTCGTGAACCATGATGTCGTGGACCATTAAATATCACGTGATTGGCCAAAACCATCCAATCGTATGCGACCGATGCATACTTGTCGTACACATTCAACTGTAAATTCCAGTCACTTCACCACAACCGCCCCTTGCGCAGCTTCAGCGCCAGCGAGCAAAAGCAAGCAACCCATTTATATCGCTTGTCTGTACCGCCATTTCATTACCTCCACTTCAAATATTGACGCGCTTCAATGTCCGTCATAGTGGACACAAAACAAGGAACATCATATCTTTCACACACTTCCATCATCCGATCCCAATCGACATCTTGCTCGAATACATATCGCGCAGCCACAATTAATAGGTAATCACGTGATCTGGTGAGTGATACCAACGATCTCGAGGGGTTTCCTTTCATAAACCCGATAGTATGTGAACGCACCATGGTAACAATAGTAATATCTGCTTATCGACCTTGACTAGAGTCGGTAGTAGCTACTTCGATATCTAGATGGTCTGCATAAACTCCATTTAAATACCGCAACTCTCTCCTCATAGCTGAGACTTGGTCTTGATATGGGGATATTATCAAAACTGACTTTTGTATAACGGTACCCAATCTTCGTGCTTCAGCCCGTAAAACCGACCATACTTCGTCCAATACATGCACCACTATTGCCAATTCAATAACGTTTCCATGCTTATACATGGTGCGCTCGCGTTCTTCAACCCATTCTTGAGAGCTAACCCAGACGACACGATGTTTCCCCAACATTTTCTTCACCCGAGAAGGTTAGCGGTCATCCGGCTTTGCCCAATTAAGTGTTTCCATATGCTTCAGATGCATTGGGGCCAGATAATCTTGTGACTTATAGGCTCGATCTCGAATAGTGTATGGGTAAAATGTTTGCAACAATCTCGTGATCATAGGATGGCTCCTAAATTCTGCTGTCATAGTAAATCCAGGGAATGCAGGTGATATCTTCCTCATCGCTCGATAATGTTCCATGGAATGTATCAACCCCCACGTAATCTTATGACGACGTACGCCATCACGGAATCGATGCTTTATTCTTTCATCCATAGGAGAGTATGCAAACAGCTGCAACGGGTCTGCCACAGAGATAATCACTTTTATCCACGGTCTAATAGCTTTCAATAATGCCACTTCTGCTTTTTGTGCACCTTCATCATTGATAATCACGTCATAGAGCAAGTTCGAGAGATCTGGTCGCCCCAATTGAGCCAAAGTAGCAACAATCACACGTGCTCCATCCAATGTCTCTCTCTCTTTTAACTTCAATCTGGGAGCTATCTCTTTCCGATTCACATATCCTTCCAATGATTGTCGCTCTCGTCGTAATATCTCCGAAATGAACCTTCGTCGATACTTCTCAGCATCTGGCGTTAACATAGTGCCCTTTATTTCTCCCAGCCGAACTATATCTCGATCGTCCAACTGCTTTGAATCCATCAACATTTTCAGATCTTCATCAATAGCTGCATTGGTTTCGGACACGATGGCAATCCGATATGAAGGGAAATTGCCAATAAAGACAGTACAACAGCAGTAATTGTGGATGTCTTCCCACATCCATAAGGGCCACGAGCCAACACTATCCCTTTCGTCTCTATTGCTGCACGGATCACTTCCATTTGATCCCTGTCCAGGCTGCGCTGAAATGTCTTGTATACTGGTGTTTGCTCTGCATCAGCCATTACTGATGAACTCCTCAGCGATTGAACAGTTTCCCGTCGAATTATTAGTTCCAAAATTTCTGGCGGTGAACCTCTGGTCAGCTTATCTATCACTCCGAATCTTCGGACGTAGTTCATAATATTGACCTTGGGTATCCATCGTAATTTATGTATGTTATTGTGAATACGTCCTCCTGGGGCTGTGGTTAGAATAATATGTCTGAATCCTACAGAACATATTATCCCCCAACCTAAAAATTCCAGGTTTCTTCCTTGTGGAACGCATATCTGTCCATAATCCCATCGTTGTAAATCTTCTGTACTCGTATTTACATGTTCATGTATATCATTTCCGGCTATGTGCAGGTACATTACCACTCATTATTGGCATGAAATGAGTTGTGCCATTATAATTGGTGTAAGTATTCCATCGTTTGGCTAAACATTTCCCAATGCCGTATGATAACACCTGAAGCTTGATGGTTGCATCAACATCATCCGCTATCGAGTCGTATTGCTCAGGGTTAGTAGCCCAATATGCATCTAGATGTGTCACTAGACACATAGTAAGGATGTAATCACTTACTGATGTGAAATCGTCCACATACACCTCCCGATATTTAGCATATAACCAATGTCTGCAACTTCCTTGGTATTGAAATTGTGGTATTGTCACATCATATGTTAGACTACACAAGTCATCCCTGCAAGGTCCATAACCACCACCCCAACATTCGCGTAGGAAAACCACTAGAGACGCTAAATCTCGTAGTAATAACGTGACAGCAAACAATTCTTACATCCTCCGAGGAGATGGATTTGATTTGTCGTCTCATACCAATTTCTTTGTGTAACTCCAGTGTTCGTCTTTCACTAATGATAGTTCCCGGGCTGACAGTGCTTTTTTCGACCTCCTGGCACCAATTCATTTCCATGTCCGACATATGCGTTATTACTGGCCTTGCCGTTGATCCTTACTTACATATACTATGCCACGCCAACTCTCTACACTCTGCTGTGAGTGACCCTTCCTTAAACGTATAACTTATATATTCTTCTTTCCTCTGCATAACCGTATTGAACGCTTCTGTGCTTGTGTCAGTCATCGGATTAAGGTTATTCAGCACCTCTCCACACACCTCATCATAGTCCTGTACTGTGCTTGTAGTGGGAGTTATCTCTTCGGAAACGCAATTACTCGCCTCTTCTGGTCCACTGAGGTCCTGTCTATTTGGTAACTCATCTCCGGTAGTTACTAGTTTTCTTCATTACCTTCACAAAGACTTGAATTTGAGTCTTCCGCCGACTCTGTTAAATCTATGGCTGTGAGGATGATTCGTTTTGACTCTCCATCATCAGTTAGAGTGTTGTCACATCGTTCTTCGTTTCGCACTGGTACCACTATTTTATCATCCCCCGACCTCTGACCTTTGCAGGTTTCACCGGAGTTTGTCTTTTCTATTGCTTGCAATGTACCT
The DNA here is from genome assembly GCA_026184515.1 of Peronosclerospora sorghi. Classification (NCBI taxonomy): domain Eukaryota; phylum Oomycota; class Peronosporomycetes; order Peronosporales; family Peronosporaceae; genus Peronosclerospora; species Peronosclerospora sorghi. The sequence continues at coordinate 8,887,639 of CM047586.1, read as the reverse complement.
TCTCCGATCTCCACAGTTCCGCATACATTGATATCCTCAGCTGACATTCTTTGTCGTTCACGTGGATTCAACACCAACTCTTCCACCATTTCTGATTCCCCTTCCACTTCTGATGACGTCGGAATAAGATTGTGCGGATTTTCTCTACACATCTCATCATAGGTGTGTAAAGTGTTTGTAGAAAAGTCTATGCCTTCAGAGGAGCACTTATTCTCCTCCTCTGGCACACCGAAATCTCGTCTATACGGAAGCTCATCCTCTTTGGTCTCGGTCTCTTCCGCATCGTCTCCACTAAGACTTGCATTTGGACCTTCCGTCGACTCTATAGGATCTATGTTCGTGGATTTGTCTCGCTTTGATTCTCCATCATCGTTTAAGGTGCTGTCAATTTGTCTCTCACTCAGTGCTGATTCCAATGTGTTTTCGTCCACCATTTCTTGCTGTTCGGCGATTGCACTGGAGTTGGTCTCTTCTGCTTCTTGTACTGCGTCTGCAAGCTCCAAATCTTTACACGTATTGACATCTTCAGAACCCATCCTCTGTAATTCAAGTTGAGTCAACACAACATCTTGCGCACTTTCTGACTCTCCTTCTTCTCCTGATGATGGATTCGGGCTCCCTGATATCTCATCATCCGCAATACGTTGCTCTTCCTCGACGTTCGTAGATATTTTTTGTTCCGACTGTGGACCTTGGTCTTGTAACGGCATGCTCGACGCTCTGTACCCTACGTTTTAATCGATGGAGTCTTTGTTTGATTCCTGCATATGTTCTCGGCGTGTACTTGAGTCTGCCCGTGCTTAATGTGTCATGTAACTTCTTAGCAATTAAGTTCACACCCATTTCTCCACGTTCGATCGCCTCTTTCAATATAAGATCCTCTTGTGGGGTCCATCTCCTGCTACTTTTTCTGTCTTCACGTTGATTATCATCCTCATCCAATAGAATCCGGGATTTTCCCGTATCCTTCTGGCGTAGGCGCAAGGCTTGTATCTTATTTTGTATAGATGTTCTGATGCGCATCGTCTTAGCTTGTGGGAATACAGCTCAGCCATATGAGTGGTGGTGGTTTTTTGTTCTATTAGCTCTGTAAACCACTTCATCTCCTCCTCAGTCCACTTATTATCCCTTTTCCGTTTATATCCCAATCGCCTTAGCATAATCTCAACACTAGCTTCTGTTCTCTTGGTCCATCCTTTTTCTTGACACCGCTAAATTGTATAAGTTGCTTATCTCAAGGACTGACTTCTTCCAATTCTTACTCCCACATTGTATGCGTAGCAACTACTCCTTCTCATGGTTGGTCCATTCAGAAGGGTTTGTATGTGCAGACTTTCGTTCAGTCACAGGTTGTAGTCCGGCCATACTACGAGGGATAGCCCCTGAGATGCAGACTTATTCCCCGTTGTGTTCTCTTCCACTGGCTGGTCCTCCCGACTCTTTTAGACTCAACAATGTGTGTATCATGTCTTCGTTATTCATCTTCTGCCGTTCCGATTGCAACCCTCGATGGTTCTCCAAGCGTTAACTCCTTTAAGACTAGTGTGTCATTAAGTTAGCCTGACACCTTTAGACCAATCACACTCTGGGATTTACTGTCGTGAACGGTCGTATCGTAAACGATCACGTCGTGGACGATGATGTCGTGGACGGTCAAATGTTACGTGATTGGCCAAAACCATTCAATCGTATGCGACCATATCCTGCGTACTTATCCAGGCTTGTCGTAGACGATCATGTCGTGGACCATGATGTCGTGGACCATTAAATATCACGTGATTGGCCAAAACCATCCAATAGTATGCGACCATATCCTGCGTACTTATTCAGGCTTGTCGTGGACGATCATGTCGTGGACCATGATGTCGTGGACCATTAAATATCACGTGATTGGTCAAAACCATCCAATCGTATGCGACCATATCCTGCGTACTGATCCAGGCTTGTCGTGGACGATCATGTCGTGGACCATGATGTCGTGGACCATTAAATATCACGTGATTGGTCAAAACCATCCAATCGTATGCGACCATATCCTGCGTACTTATCCAGGCTTGTATACTTATCCAGCCCTGTAAACTTATCCAGACCTGTCGTGGACCATCATGTCGTGGACCATTAAATATCACGTGATTGGCCAAAAACATCCAATCGTATGCGACCATATCCTGCGTACTTATCCAGGCTTGTCGTGGACCATGATGTCGTGGACCATGAAATATCCCGTGATTGGCCAGAAAACTCCACTTGAAAATCCCGTTATAATCTCATCCAAAATTAGGTATACCATGCTCAGCCTCCACAGGTAGTCCGCGCGTCCTCAAACTTACGCACGTGTACTCCGAACTCCAACAACTTGTCATGTATGACTCCATCCGGTGAGTGACCTTCCAACCATAGCATTATACTCTCTTCTTCTTCCCTTAATATGTATCACCTTCCTCTGTGTAACAGGTGGTTCACTCGCTTCGTTACACTTCTGGGGGCAAGTTTATACTTGACTCCTACCCCATCATGCTGAGGCCCTGATGTTACTGCTTGTGCTCAGTCATTTCCTACTCCTGTGTCTTTCATGGTTGTTATGCAGGTTTCGCACCGCTAACACCCCAACCGGTTGTCTTTTTCCTAGCGGCCCTCGACACTCAGGTTTACTGTCCTTGTGGATTGCTTGTTTTTTATTAACACCTTGTGCTTCTCCATACAGGTTTTGCACCTTTGGGACCTCGTGAGGTATCTCTTCGTACGGGATTCGTTGACGCACAGGTATAGTCATATCATGTTGCGTTAGAGTGTACAGGTTTCACACCTTTTGGACCGTGATAGGTATCTCTTCGTATCATCTTGTTGCCGCCGTACAGGTTTTGCACCCTTGGGACCTCGTGAGGTATCTCTTCGTACGATCTTTGTCTTGTTATGCGGTTCCCCGTGTTGTTTTCAATGGATGTACAGGTTTCACACCTTTAATGCCCTGACAGGTTTCTCTTCGTACGAACGTTGTTGTTGCCGTACAGGTTTCACACCTTTAGCACCCTGACTGGTTTCTCTTCGTACGATCTTTGTCTTGTTATGTGGTTCTCTGTGTTGTTTTCAATGGATGTACAGGTTTCACACCTTTAGTACCCTGACAGGTTTCTCTTCGTACGATCTTTGTTGTTGCCATACAGGTTTCACACCTTTAGCACCCTGACAGGTTTCTCTTCGTAAGATATTTGTCTTTTTATGTGGTTCTCCGTGTTTTTTTCAATGGATGTACAGGTTTGACACCTTTAGTACCCTGACAGGTTTCTCTTCGTACAATCTTTTTTGTTGCCGTACAGGTTTCACACCTTTAGCACCCTGACAGGTTTCTCTTCGTACGATCTCATTAATACGCTAATTTCACATCTTAATACTGATTCATGGAGCACTCATAGACTCACTCTCCATATTACCATCGTCATAGTTAACTATATTGCGTCAGCAAAATTAAATTGCTTCGTGACTCATCCACATGTTCCAGCAAACTTCCAGTCCTTGTTCAAACATGTATTTTTCTTCTTGTATTCTGCTTTTCTTTTTGTTATGCCACCTAATGCAACCAACTCGGGTCCGCATTCTACTCATCACAACCAACATGGGTTCGTGATAGGTATGTACTACATCTTCAGGGTCTTGTCACACTGTTTTTATTTTTCTTGCTATTTTCTTGAATGTCTTGTTATTTTTCTCCTTATACTTTTTATCTTGTGAGGCTTCTACATCTCAGCCTCAGCTGCATCCTCTTCTGCTGAGTTTCGACTTCCTTTAGATTCAACAGCATTATCTTCCACAGAGTATGAACAACCATTTATGTCCGCCCCTTGTTCCACGGTCTCACTTCCTTGGTGTTGACGATGTCCTTTCTTCGGCTTACTCATGTTTCGAGTGATCACAAATACTTGTGGTGACCGATATCCACCATCTTCCCCAACAGTGACTTCAGTGGTATCAACTTGCGACTCACTACTTGGATTACTTCTGAAGTCGTCGAACGATTTAGCAGTTGCCTCCGGGGGTCCTCACTCTTATCCCTTTCTGGAGGACCATATGCATTGGCATAAGCCGAGACATCTGTTGCTTCAGTAGTCGCTGACATATTCTTTTTTTCTTTTTCTTTTTCTTCAAATGTAACTTGTTTCTTCGTTTTTTCTTGTATTTTTTTCTTTTCTTGATCCACGTCCACAGTGAGTGATCTATCCATGCAAAATATATCTTTTTTTCTTGTTCTCGTCTACACCTAAGGGTGAACGCGGTGTCGCTTTCACATTGCTCGACATTTCCCCCCCCCTTTTCTCTCGACGGTGGTCGCAACGCACTGTGGGGTTAGGCGTTTAACTGTACAGCCACTTGGTCCTTGGATAGTTCTCCGGACTTCAACTTGCTCCTCATTTCAGCCATCTCTTCTATGAACTTCCGACAATATTTCACATCATGGCCGACTGATTTACAGTGCTCACACGTCTGCAACTTCCAACATTTGTCTTTTCATGTCCTCTTCGATTGCAATGTTCACACACCACGCCCCCATCACTATTATTAGGCGCACTCGTTCGTGCCCCTCTGTCTTCATAATTAGAGCGTGACCGCTGCATAGTCTGTACGTCTCTGACCATCACATGTACTCTGGGTTGTACATCTTCATATACCACTTCAGCACCCTTGCGTGCAGTCACTTTCTTTCCATTCCTTGTCACACGTGCCTCATGCTTCGTTAGCACCCTTTCCAGTTCCTCAATTGTATTGAATGTCACATGCTGATATTGCATTTGTATGACACGGTCATGAATGGTGTCGAAAAATTGCTGGATGTGCTCTTCCAACAATGAGGGGTTATAAGTATCTCGGAAATCCATTCCAGCTCGTAATGCCGCGGCATTTAGCCGGTATAGGTATGTAGTCGCTAACTCGTCGTAATTCTGTGTCAATTTGGAATACATAACCCGAGGCGAGACTTTATCCAGCAAAACTTCCGTTGAAACAAGTTTATCACTGTATCCCAATCATACTTCACCGTCTCCGCTAACTGCTCATACCACCAAGACGCCGTATTCGTCAAGCTATCCACAAACATCCCTAGCCGTTGATCGTCATCCCAACGTGAAATGTTTTCCACATGGAGAAATCTTGTTATCCATGCCCTTGCACTTCCCGCGTCTTGTCTATTACCGTCGAATGCCTTGATTTCTGTATTCTGGATAATGGCTGTGACAGGCTGACCAGATGATGCCCACATATTATGTCTTCCACTCGACATGCCATATCTTGATGGTTTTGGTGGGTAGGGGTATGCTCTATCCGGAGCTGCCGATTTCCGGTGTGTCGCATTAGTCGCTCCTCTCGTAGTATCTGGCGTGCGACTAGCGGACAGAGATGCGGTAATTTTCGTCAACTCCTCCAAACTTAAATGCCCATCTTGCATCAACTGGACTAAATTTGCCACCACTGGGTCCTGTTTTTTCGACGTTGGTCGTGGCGGTGACATGATCTCATCTTCATCCGAGGAAAATTCCAACTTCTTCCTTACTCGACGTTCAGTTTTTGATCTCCAATCCACAGTGTCCTCCAACTCATCGTCATTACACAGTTCCTGCATGCCCGGTGGTTTAGACTCTTTTACCGATGTATGCGTGGTGTCTGCAACAATGTAATAATTTGGACTGACATCCGTAGCCTCTTTCCGATAAAACATCAAGGATGTTTCCCACTGGTTTTCCGCTAATAATAGTGACACCATCAGATCAATATCTTTCGCGGTACGATCCAGATTAAAGTCACATGCGTTATCGAATTCTTCTCGTCGTACAAATTCGTAGCCACAATTTCGAAGCAGCGTCTCTATAGCTTCTATTGATTCCTTCAGTCCTCCAAAAGAAGTAAGGTCTTCTCTAACTCTAAAATTAGGGGCAGCCTTTGCCACCTTACGGATTTCATATAGTGAAAACCAACTATGTGAGTCCCCAGACAACTTTAATACATGTCGTTGATACCGTGCCATTCTTGCACAGGCATCAGAGAAAGTGTATGTTCTGTGAGGGTCATCCTCAGCGTGCTGTAAAGTAAAGACCAGCTCCTTCTCTCCCTCAGTAGACACTAAAGCCATTTTATATGTGAAATTATATCAAGTCGACGTGAAGTCCCGGGTCGCGGCACCAGTTGTCGTGAAGGAACTTAAAATTTCGAGGTTTCCACTCAAAAACAACACAAGGAAGCGATACAATACACTTCTCTTGCTTAAACTTCCCAGGTTCTTAGTACTTACGTCCGAACCTTAATACAAAGTCACTGAAAATGGAAACTTTTCTGGTAACACTCAGGCTGCCCCTCAACTTAGATAACCGCAGAGGATCTTTATTAAGCCGTAACACGCGTTCACATAAAGGTGTCCTCGGGTTGTACTTAGTTTTTGTATAGGATTGGAAAAGGTTTCTTTTGGTTGGTGTGGCGACTACTCGTAAAGGGGGAAATTTGATTATATTAAAAGTATTAAGAAATCCTATATCTACCTCCAGTATCTGTTTACCTTGTTACTTCTTGGTTACTTCAGCACTGGCTTCGATATTATCCAGATCTGCGTACTTATCCAGGCCTGCGTACTTATCCAGGCTTGTCGTGGACCACGATGTCGTGGACCATGATGACATGGACCATTAAATATCACGTGATTGGTCAAAACCATCCAATCATATGCGACCATATCCTGCGTGATCCAGGCTTGTCGTGGACCATGATGTCGTGGACCATGATGTCGTGGACCATTAAATATCACGTGATTGGCCAAAACCATCCAATCGTATGCGACCGATGCATACTTGTCGTATACATTCAACCGTAAATTCAAGTCACTTCACCACACTCTTTTTAGGCTCCGAGAAGCTGAGACCGCTTGTCATTGGAACTGCTGCCAAACCTCGTTGCTACATTAATGTCGACATGACAAAGCTACCGCACATCAAGTACTTTTCCAACAAGAAAGCATGGATGAAGGCTGACGTTTTCAAACCCTGGATTTTCGACTTGACCGTCAGTTTCAGCGTCAGAGCCGCCAAATACTGCTTCTGCTGGACAATGCCAGTCCTCATTCGGTTGACGACTACAAACATCTTTTGACCAACATAACGGTAAGTTTCATTTTTCCTTGTTGCAACTGACTCGGTGATGCTGACACTCCCTAAATCCTCAGGTTCATTTCCTCCCTCCGAACACCACTTCGCATCTGCAACCAGCCGATGCAGGGATTATCGCCAACTTCAAGGTCAAGTACAAGACTCGCTACATCAAGTACCTTCTTGACAAGTTTGAAGCCACCGGAGACCATCCCTTTGAACCCAAGGCCAAGTTCACGATTCACCAAGCAATCCACATGCTCGTCGAGTCATGGGACGATGTTCAAGATTCAACAATTCGCCATTTCTGGGAGAAGACAGGCATTCTTCCCACTCGCGGTCGCATGGACGTCGTTTCTCTAGTCAATGCGGATGAGGTCGACACAGTCAGCAGGATTTCGGCGCTTCTGGCAAGGATTCCACAGCACAACACCTCCTCCACCATGGATGCCCAGGCCCACCTCCAAGACGACGGTACTCTGCCCATCATCGAGCATCTCTCCGACGAAGAAATCCTGGCCGAGGTGTCATCTGATCCCGCTGCGGTGGAGGACGATGACGAGGGAAGTGGTGACGAGGAGCCGCCGGTGTCCCTGCCTTGGGGACAGCTGCAGGAATCTGCCGAGTTTCTGCTGGATGGCATGGTGGAGAAAGGATCTTAGTTTGACCAGGCAGAGGAGTTGGATAAGCTCCTCCGCCGCTTCAAACTCTTTGTCCTTTCGAGCAATACTGCCGCGTCAAAGCAGAAGTCTTCGGACAGCTACTTTGTGAAGGGAAATAAAGGCAAAGGACGTGCCAATTAGGTAGAATTCAGATATGGGGCCACTTTCGTAACATCCCACATCTTTGTAAATGGCAGAGATTTTCTCTATAGCAGCCAATACAGCCGGGCACAGGCTAAAGCTGTTATACACGATTAACAGCCACCCGCTATAGCAGCCAAAAAGTTTGTATACGGTTGGTGCTGCAATAGAGGGAGTTGATTGTAGTGCGAAGAAATTGGAGCTCGTAATCGTCATCTTGGAGCCAATTGGCTAAAATGCGAACGGGATTAACCCTAACTTGTGAAAAAAGACCTGTTGGCCAATCGGCAAGCTGGTTTTTAGGTGGAATTAAAAAGTTGACGGAATGTGACGCGTGGCGATCTCGTCTAAAAATGACGGTTACTTTTAAGTTGCATATTGGTAGGACTGAACACTTAAGTAACGTTACATAATATACTTTTCAATTTTATCTTTTAACACAACTTAGCTGAAACTTGCACGGTGCGACGATCGTCGCGTACACGCCATCCTCTGCCGTAGATCCCACCTGGTCAACAAAATAAAGTTCTCAGGCCAGGTGGTTTATTACCTGGCATAGTGAAAACTGACATTAAGTTAATTTTTCTACATTTCGTACCCATGAAATCGTAGTCGTCATGTTTCTATGGATAGGAAGATGAAAGAGGCGTCCAAAATCATGTAGTTTTCCGATTGTATTGTTGGAAGGACCCGCGCCTCGCCTTCAGCCTATGCCGGACGCAAATGGGTCAAATGCAACTTTATTGAGCAAATCTTGGTTAATATAGTCTAAAGGTCGGTCCGATTAGGGGTGGACTAGCGATATTGACGATCGGAACAAGACCTGATTGGTCTACAAGTATCGGGTACGAACTATTCTGTAACGGGGTTACATTTGAGTTACATTTAGTGTTGGTGTACATGAGTACACTACGGTTGAGGTCAGTATTGACCGGTTTGAAAGGTTTTGAACCATTGGTTATTTTAACCAATCACGGCAGGGGCCCTTAGTGTGGTGGTGTGTCAGTCATCCACGTGTCGGTACACAGGTGTGTACACTACATTTTAGCTAGGTACGAATTTGGAATATTCTACTTAGTATTACATATAGTTTATATTAGTTTAAATTAATTTAGGCTAATTACTTATTAAATATATTTAGTTTACATTTCACTCTAAAGTGCAGACGCGCGACCTCGACCGGTCGCGCGTGCAGTGAGTGTCGTAGGTAAGAGGGAGCCCTCCCTTTACTTACACCCCGTAAAGGGGACACAGCCGTTAAGGCTAAGTAGTAAACCAACCCGGGAATCTTGGCCCCGAGTAGGAGAGCCTTCCTACTAAGCCCTTTATAAGGGCGTATCGGCTAAGTAGCGGTATCTACCGCTTTAAGGAAGAATCTTCCTCTGTGCGCTAGCCGCACCGTGCGTATACGCATCCGCTACATCTGGTAGCACTTGTAGTCAATCCAACACCTGTGTTGGTAGACTAAGGCATCCTCTGCAAAGGATGAATCAGGGCGATTGGGATAGTTTGACCCTCGTCAAGCAGGAAGCCTTTAAAAGGCTGTTACCCTTAACGGGGGAAGAAGGCATGAAGCTCCTAGTGGAGCAGGGCCTTGAAGCCGTAAAGGCAAGGGTAAATGCCCTCATCGCTCATGAAGCGAGTTTAGGTGGAGATCGTTCCACGGGGGTGCGTCCTCCATTGTCCTTTAAGATAAAGTAATTCTCTGGGGAAAAATGTAATAACCTTTATGTGTGGTTACGAGAGGTCGAAACGGCCTTCGCCACAGCGAATGTGATCAGTGATCACTTACAAGTGGGACTTGCGCTAGCCCATCTTACGGGTAAATCCCGTGCATGGGCGTTTACGTGTTCGGACTCGGCCACGAACGTGTTCCCTACCTGGGAGGTCCTTAAGCAGAAGCTTATGGACATGTACGCAACGCCTGATCTGGTTTTTCAGAATCAGCTTGCGTTTCTGAGGTGCCGTCAGGGCACTAGGGACTTGGAAACATATATCCAAGAACTTAAGACCCTGTTGGCAGAGATGTACGCGAAAGCGTATTCGGACGATGTGTCCATCCCCGTCTTCATGGGAGGCCTGAGAGAAGGGCCAGCACGTTTGGAGCTCTTCCGATGCCGTCCCCAATCCCTGGGGGAGGCGTTTAAGATGGCGTTCAACGCCGAAAGGAACTTTCGTTCCTCTAAGGTGGGTCCTGAACCCATGGACCTGAGTCAGGTCGAAGCGGAGGAGGAACCTCCCGCTAAGAGTCACTCTGACTCCTTTCCTCAGGCCTTCGGAGCAGAGCTCCTTGCAATGTTGCAGCGGCATTGACCGCTGAGATGCTTCCAGTGTGGGAGCACGGATCATCTGTGGAACAAATGTCCGCGGAACCTCCCGCTAAGAGTCACTCTGACTCCTTTCTGCAGGGCTTCGGATCAGATCTCTCTTGCAATGTTGCAGCGGCATGGACCGCTGAGATGCTTCCAGTGTGGGAGCACGGATCATCTGCGGAACAAATGTCCGCGGAACCCCCAGCGAGATACTCTCTTAAAAGGGCCAACGGTTGGGAAGAAGACCTGGCCCATCCCGTCGGGAAACGACGGCTCCCAGTAGGTGCGGGGCGCCCTACTGGGAGATCCATCAGTTCTGTTAATGTAACGGGGTTACATTCGGGTTACATTTAGTGTTGGTGTACATGAGTACACCACGGTTGAGGTCAGTATTGACCGGTTTGTAAGGTTTCGAACCTTTGGTTATTTTAACCAATCACGGCAGGGGCCCTGGGTGTGGTTGTGTGTCTGCCATCCACGTGTCAGTACACAGGTGTGTGCCCTACATTTTAGCTAGGTACGAATTAGGAATATTCTACTTAGTATTACATATAGTTTATATTACTTTAAATTAATTTAGGCTAATTACATATTAAATATATTCAGTTTACATTTCACTCTATTTTGCGGACGTGCGACCTCGACCGGTCGCGCGCGCAGTGAGTGTCGTAGTTAGGAGGGATCCCTCCCTTTAGTTACATCCAGTAAACACAGCCGTTAAGGCTAAGCCGTAAACTAACCCGGGAATCTTGTCCCCGAGTAGGAGAACTCTCCTACTAAGCCCTTTATAAGGGCGTATCGGCTAAGAAGCGGTAGCTACCGCTTTAAGGAAGAGTCTTCCTCTGTGCGCTAGTCGCACCGTGCGTATACGCACCGGCTACATCTGGTAGCACTTGTAGTCAATCCAACACCTGTGTTGGTAGACTAGGCATCCTCTGAAAAGGATGAATCAGGAAGATTGGGATAGTTTGACCCTCGTCAAGCAGGAAGCCTTTAAAAGGCTGTTACCCTTAACGGGGGAAGAAGGCATGAAGCTCCTAGTGGAGCAGGGCCTTGAAGCCGTAAAGGCAAGGGTAAATGCCCTCATCGCTCATGAGGCGAGTTGC
>CM047586.1:8840137-8868892 GCA_026184515.1 Peronosclerospora sorghi | reverse complement strand
CAGAAACCTGTACGCCCGTCGCTAGACGGACCGTGACAACGTCACGAGAACGTGCCTCTAGGGCCTCGGCATACATCCGACTCTTCTCAACAGAAGCTCGTCTGAAATAATTGTCAAACGCTCCAGAGTCTATCAAGACTCTCCAAGGCTTATCAAAGCCTTTCACGTCCGCAAGGACTACCAGCAAACCTGGCTGGTACACCAACTCGGTGCTAGAAAGCACCGCTTCCCTCGGGGATTTGTGCTGTCGGCCCCTACCTTGGGGCTTAACAACACTGAGGGATCCCCCAGTAGGGCGCCCCGCACCTACTGGGAGCCGTCGTTTCCCGACGGCTTGGGCGAGGGCTTTCTACCTGCCCTCGGCCCCTTAAAGCGAGTGCATCGCTGGGAATTTCTCGGACATCTGTTCCGCAGATGTCCGTGCTTCCACACAGGAAGCATCTCAGCAGTCCATTCCGCTGCAGCATTGCCAGGAGTTTCGCTTCCTGGCCTTGCGAAGTAGAGTCACCGTGACTATTAGCGGAAGGTTTCTCCTCCGCTTGAACCTGACTCAGGTCCATGGGTTCAGGACCCACCTTAGGTGAACGAAAGTTCCTCTCGGCGTTGAACGCCATCTTAAACACTCCCCCAGGGATTGGGGACGGCATCGGAAGAGTTCCGAACGTGCTGGCCCTTCTTTCAGGCCTCCCATGAAGACGGGAATGGACACATCGTCCGAATACGCTTTAGCGTACATCCCTGCCAACAGGGTCTTAAGTTCTTGGATGTATGTCTCTAAGTCCATAGTGCCTTGACGGCACCTCAAAAACGCCAGCTGATTCTGGAAAACCAGATCAGGAGTGGCGTACATGTCCATAAGCCTTTGCTTAAGGACTTTCCAGGTTAGGAACACGTCCGTGACCGAATCCGGACACGTAAACGCCCATGTACGAGCTTTGCCCGTAAGATGGGTCAGTGCAAGTCCCACATGCAAGTGATCAGCGATCACATTCGCTGTGGCAGGCCGTTTCGACCTCGCGAAGCCACACATAAAGTGTAACAGGGTTTCATGCTGGTTACATTTAGTATGTGGTGTACGTGAGTACACTACGGTCGGGGTCAGTATTGACCGGTCCCAAAAGTTTGGACCTATTGGTTATTTTAACCAATCAGGGCAGGAGCCCTTGGTGGAGGCGTGGCAGCCAGCCACGTGTTATTACACAGGTGGTGTACACTACATTTTAGCTAGGTACGAATTTAGTAAGTTCTACTTAGTATTACATATAGTTTACATTAGTTTAAATTAATTTAGGCTAATTACATATTAAATATACATTCAGTTTACATTTCACTCAAAAGACTGCAGGACGCACGACCTCGACCGGTCGTGCGCGCAGTGAGTGTTGTAGCGTAAGGGAAGTTCTTCCTTTAGCTACCCCTTATTAAGGGAGCCTTGTGTTAAGGCATTATCTTGTACTAACTGGTAAACCAAAGTGGAATCTTGGCCCCGAGTAAGAGAGTTCTCTCTTACTAAGCCCTTTTATAAGGGCGTATCGGCTAAGTAGCGGCGAACGCCGCTTAAAGGAAAGTCTTCCTCTGTGCGCTAGCCGCACCGTGCGTGTACGCACCGGCTACATCTGGTAGAACTTGTAGTCAATCCAACACCTGTGTTGGTAGGCTACGTCATCCTCCGCAAGAGATGAATCAGGACGATTGGAAAAGGTTAACCCTCGTCCAGCAGGAAGCCTTTAACAGGCTGTTATCCTTAATGGGTGATGAAGTCATGCAGATCCTAGTGGATCAGGGCCTTGAGGTCGTGAAGGCAAGGGTCAATGCCCTCATCGCCCATGAGGCGAGTTTAGGTGGAGGTCGTTGCACGGGGGTGCGTCCCCCAATATCCTTTAAGATAAAGGAATTCACCGGTGAAAAGGGTGATAACCTTTATGTGTGGTTACGAGAGGTCGAAACGGCCTTCGCCACAGCGAATGTGATCGCTGATCCCTTTCAAGTGGGACTTGCACTGAACCATCTTACGGGCAAAGCTCGTACATGGGTGTTTACGTGTCCGGATTCAGTCACGAACGTGCTCCCAACCTGGGAGGTCCTTAAGCAAAAGCTTATGAACCTGTACGCCACTCCTGATCTGGATTTACAGAATCAGCTGGCGGTTTTGAGGTGCCGTCAGGGTGCTAGGGACTTGGAAAGATATATCCAAGAGCTGAAGACCCTGTTGGCAGGGATGTACGTGAAAGCGCATTCGGACGATGTGTCCATTCCCGTCTTTATGGGAGGGATGAAAGAAGAGCCAGGACGTTCGGAACTGTTCCGATGCCGTCCCCAATCCCTGGAGGAGGCGTTTAAGATGGCGTTCAACGCCGAGAGTAATTTCCGTTCCTCTAAGGTGGGTCCCGAACCCATGGACCTGAGTTCAGGTCTAAGCGGAGGAGAAACCTCCCGCTAAGAGTCACTCTGACTCCTTTCCTAAGGGCTTCGAAGCGGAGCTCCTTGCAATGCTGCCGCGGCATGGGCCGCTGAGATGCTTCCTGTGTGGAAGCACGGATCATCTGCGGAACAGATGTCCGAAAAACCCCCAGCGAGACACTCGCTACAAGGGACCAAGGATGGGGAAAAAGCCCTTGCCCAAGCCGTCGGGAAACGACGGCTCCCAGTAGGTGCGGGGCGCCCTACTGGGGGATCCCTCAGTGTTATTAAGCCCCAAGGTAGGGGAAAACAGCACAAAGACCCGAGGGAAGCGGTGCTTTCTAGCACCGAGTTGGTGTACCAGCCAGGTTTGCTGGTAGTCCTTGCGGACGTGAAAGGCTTTGATAAGCCTTGGAGAGTCTTGATAGACTCTGGAGCGTCTGACAATTATGTCAGAAGAGCTTCTGTGGAGAAGGGTCGGCTGTATGCCGAGGCCCTAGAGGCACGTTCTCGTGACGTTGTCACGGTCCGTCTAGCGACGGGCGTACAGGTTTCTGTACCCAAGGTCTCGATTGACCTTAAGCTGAAGTTTGCAGACTTCGACAGCTTAGAACGTTGCCTAGTCCTGGATTTGGACTCGAGGTATGACCTCATTCTGGGCATGAAGTGGCTTGAACGCCACGAGCCATGGAAATACTGGAAGTCTAAGTCCATTGGCTCAACGCACCCGCGGTCGGGTGAAGCATTGACGAGTCATGAACCCACCTTTGCTCGATCTCAAAAGCGATTCTGGCGTTAGATGCCAGAGATTGGGATGTCTGAAATGATCATTCCCAATTTAGTTAAGGAAGAGTTCCTTAACGAGGGGGATTCGGCGGTTAATCCCCGCGCCGATATAGGCGAGACTGGTGAGTCTCCAGTGATAGAGGTGGATTCCTCTGAGAGTAAGCGCGAGGAGCTTAGAGAAGAGACCCGAAGTTCGTCTCTTCTACAGGTCGGAATTGATTCCGACCACGCCGTGTCCGGCGAACAAGTTGCGACTCGAGTGGTAGGGTTAGAGACCCTTGTGGTTAAGCGCGAGGCGCTTCCAAGCGAAGAGACCCGAAGTTCGTCTCTTTCGCACGTCGGAAATGTTTCCGACCACGCCTTATTAGGTAGGCTGGCGAGTCACCGGTGGTAGGGGAAGAGACCTCTGCGGATAGGCGCGATGCGCTTCCAATAGATGGGGCAATTGACTCCCCCCATCTGGGCCCCGGGATGAGTCCCGAGGCCAGTAGGCAGCAGTCCTACAGGATGATGAATAGCGTGACAGGTGTTGGCACGGAAGGCGTAAGCCTGGAACGGTTGCCTGGGGTAGGCGAACTGTTGTCGTTGGAAGAGATGACCTTCAACGAGTTTGAGACTGCTGTGAAAGCAGGTAAAATGGACGAGGTTGTCGTATTGCGTCCGGAAGAGGAGTTGAACTCCTCATCCACGATAGACGAGTCAGTTTTGGTGCAAACCAAACAGGCATTGAATGCCCGAAGCGGTCTCAAGATCCTTGCGGATCCTGAGGACCCTTACCATTCCTTATAAAATGAATTTGGAGATGTCATTAGTGACAACCCGCCGATGGGGCTACCACCGGATCGGGGAGTCCGACATGAAGTTGATTTGGTTCCTGGAACTAAATACTGCGTCACTAGGCAGTGGCCTCTCCCCAAGGAGCAATGCGACGTCATCGACACATTCTTCAAAGGGGAAGAAGAGGCAAGGATGGTACTGGAGAGCAAGTCTCCCCATTCATCTCTCACTTTTTGTGTTCGTAAAAAGAACGGAAAATGGCGCATTGTGCATGCGTACAACAAGCTGAATGCAGCTACTGTACCCATGCAGACTCCGATTCCTCGGAAGGATGTTCTACAGAACAATATGGCGGGCTGTACGGTGTACAGTGCCTTAGATCTGGTGAATGGGTATTATCAGGTGCCCATGCGAGCATCCGATATTCCGCTTACAGCGGTCAGCACGCCTAGCGTCATGCTGTGGGAGTGGCTTGTTATGCCACAGGGGTTTTAAATGCACCAGCGACTTTTAATCTCTTGGTGACTCAACTCTTCCGCCCTCATAGGAAGTACGCTCAGACGTACTTCGACGATATATTCGTTCATAGTCGTGCGAAAGGCGACTTAGCTGATGTTCAGACGCACCTAATACACCTTCGAGCTGTGCTCGAATGTATGCGAGAGCATAAACTATATGCAAACTCATCCAAATGTATTTTTGGTGCTGAGTAAATTCCTTTCCTCGGATGCTTCATCGGTAAGGATGGAGTGCAGGGGGATCCCGTAAAGGTGAAACTCATTGTGGAGTGTCCTTCGCCTGTTAATCTTAAAGATTTACGGAAGTGGCTTGGATTAGCCAATTATCTCCACAAGTACAGCGAGAACTACGCTGAGATGGAGAAACCATTGACAGAACTCAAGAAGGACGTAGATTGGTGTTGGGAAACCAAACACCAAAACGCTTTTGAAGCGGTTAAGGGGAGCTTGTTAAAATCTCCCGTTCTTGCTCTCCCATATTATGGGAAACCATTTAGTGTCGTCTGTGACGCCTCCGATTTCGCAATCGGATGTGCTTTATTACAAGCAGACGATGCGGGAAGAGAACGCGTGATCGCGTTTGAGTCGAGGCAGCTTACAGCTGCAGAACGGAATTATCCCGTTCTGGATAAGGCGCTACTTGCAATGAAGTATATCCTTGAAAATTTAGGGTTCACCTACTCAGCTCAAAGCCGTTTGTGGTTTATACTGACCACGCGTCCTTACGGACAGCGACAAAGTCGCCTAATCTCTCCCAACGAATGAACCGTTGGCTCTTCTTCTTTGCGGAGTATAACTTTGAGGTTAAGTATAAACCTGGCAAGCAGAACGTGCTTGCAGACGCATTGTCGCGTCGTTCCGATTACGATCTCGCTCACGCGACATTCATCACCTCGTCTGTGGCGGATATCATACGCCAGGCGTATGAAAAAGACCCACAGTGTACGGCGCTAATCAGCGCGATGGGTGGAAAGGGACTTGGCTCGTCTGAGCCTACCCTTTCAAGTCGAGCTAGAGCTCGGTTACACCGTTACATGTACTGTGACGGTTTGCTATATTATAGCACGAGCGCGGATGACATTCCGTGGGTGGTTGTTCCTCATGATGAGGAAATAAAGTATAGAGTCCTCTTTGAGGCACATGACGCCCCTACCGGGGGTCATTTCGGTCGGGATAAGCCCTACAGCGCTTTAAGCGCTTTGTATTGGTGGCCCAACATGTATAAGTGGGTCGGTGCGTATATACGCACCTGTGAGACGTGTCAGAGGGTTAAACCCTCTGCAAGTTCAGCTGCGCCTTTGGCGAGCTTATCGGTTCCAACGGAGTGTTAGAAATCCATTAGAATGAATTTTATCTTCGGTTTTCCGAAGGATAAGGCCGGGAACACCGGCATATTGGTCTTTGTAGACCGATTGAGCAAGACGGCTCACCTGGCGGCGGTGCCAGAGTCCATTGATGGACAAGGAACAGCAAAAGTGTTCTTAGACCGTGTCTTTCGACAGCATGGTCTACCCGATTCCGTTGTATCGAATCGGGATCCCCGTTTTACGGGACAATTCTGGGGAACGTTGTTTGAGGTTCTGGGCACCAAGCTCCTCATGTACACAGCGGATCATCCGCAGATGGACGGTCAGACGGAACGCGTTAATCGCGTTGTGGAGGATATTCTCCGGAGTTTATGTCCGGATTCTCCAAAGAGTTGGAGTGAGATGCTTCCGTTGTTTGAATTTGCTATCAACAATTCGGTACATGCATCTACGGGGTTTGCCCCGTTTTACGTGAACGGATTATGAATCCGAGGTTTCCGTTGACGCCACGTGTGTGTGGCCCAGGGCTTGAGGAGGGAGGATTCCCCGAGGTCAGCCCTGTATCTGTGCGAAAGCACATCGATAAGTTCTTATCGACGCGCCTTAGTGTCTTACGACACGTCTGCGATGCCATGGCGGAAAGCCAAGACAAGCAGAAGGAGCAGGCTGACCACAAGGGGCGGCGTAACGAAAAGGTGTACAAAGTAGGAGAAAGTGTTTTATTAAACGCTAAAAATCTTCCTACACATGCAGTTTCAAATGTGTTGCGCAATAAACTGCGTCCCAGGTTTGTGGGGCCCTTTTAAGGTACTAGCCCGAAAGGGCTTATCGTATACCTTGGACATCCCGAAGGTGATGGTTACTCATCCAACCTTCTATGTCGGTATGCTTAATCCATACCAGGACCCGGAGGCGGGCCCCTCCTGGATGGGGTTGCAAAGGCGGATAGCCGAAAGAGCCGTAAGACACGGCAGGGCGGAGGGAGCCCGACAGAGCTAAAATACGAACACGAAGCTCCACAACGGTCGTCTCGAGGGAGGCAAGCCGCCCCTCGATGCGTTCATTTACACTACCCTCGTCGCGGAGTCCCTCCTGGGCATCTTGAGACAGCTGTGTCGATCACAGCGCTCGTGGAACTCACGTCGCAATAGCGTGACCTCCTCCTCCAGTCTTCGATGCGGAGGGTACTCCACATTACCATGTGGAACGTCTGATGGCACGACGCCGCCACCGGGGTGAGACCCAGTACCTGGTGAAGTGGAAAGGTTATCCACATTCCCAGAGTTCGTGGGAGTCCGAGACTCCCCTGCGGCAGGATTGCCGTGACGTCGTTGACGCTTTCGAGCGGGAGAATCCCGCTGAGAGTCAACGACCAAAGGGGCGGAAAAAGCCCCTTCACTCCCAGTATCTGGGAGTTTGCCGGAGGCAGATGCAGAGTTTGCATTACTCTCCGGCACCACATCGAGAGCAGGGCGCGTGTAGTAAGAGACAGGTAATTTCCCTTGCTCTTTGTCCTGGGCATATGCCAACCGTAACGCCCTCTCTACCCAAACGTCGGACTCGGAAAATCTGTTGTACAGCTCATCAAAGTTGGGGAGGCGCTTCTCCCCTTCCTCCCAAGCGCGGAATGCCCGTTCTGCGTCCTAGACACTTTCGTCCCGTAGGAGAACGTAGGGAACCTCGCGGAGGATCTCTAAGAGGGCACCGCGTGCCTGTTTCCCGAGGAGCGTTCGGTAGGACTTTACAGTGAACTGCTTATGCGTTAACAATTTGGCCCGGAGTTGTTTCCGGCGCGCGATTTCACGCGGCAGTACAGCCGCTGGACCAGGGGTATAGGAGGCTAAACCTCTCTTGACTTCGTTTGTAACAGGACTGATCCTGTTATGGGCTTACACTGTATTTCGCGAGGAAACGCGCAATACAATAAAGGCAGGATTAGTTGGTAACAACTAATCCTATACTAAAAGTAAATATAAATATTTACTTATTCTTTAGAGCGCAAAATTAAGAGTGTTTATTAAATGGGTGGTTATCGTCTAACAGTATAGTAATTACCTAACTAATATAATAATATCAAGTATTAAACTAATTGTACTATTAGTTAACCTGCATGATTCGGTATTTATACCGAATCGACTTTTCCTTCGTAGATTATAATAACTTATACTCCATTATTTGAATTTCAGACAACGCGTCTGAAATTCAACTGTGATATTCTAACTTGAATATCAATTATGTAATGGCACCCCATTACAGGCTGTGCCTCGGCAAAAACCCTTCACCAGGTGCGGTTAAGTTGGTACTTAAATTGAGTATCGAAAAGAACTCCGATCGAGAATTTGCTCGATTGGTCGGGTCGAACCAAACTTGAGAGACAATCTAATAACCTCGAAAGAAGCATAATCTCCACTTATAGCCGTAACCTTCCACAAAACCTTTTCTATAGATTCCGTATTCATATACAGGCGATCTGGACTTTCAGTGTATGTATTTTTTAGAAAAAACCAATCGTGGGACTTCTCCGGCATACCAAGTGCGCTTTTTAAGGGCGTCTTCTCGGGAGCCATCCGTTCCCGATACCAATGTACGACGTACTGCACTTTTTAGGTAGTAAGGCACATAATCACTGATATTAATGAATTAGGATCCTCTTCCTATGTACACAACACCAAAACTCGTGATCTACCCAAAACTACAGACCTCCATCTCCTGTCGCGCGATTGGATGTAATCACCTTCCGAAAATCTGTCTCCACTACGACTCCTGCGAACGATCCGGTCAATCTGATTGACAGGCAGACCCACCAACATATCGGTGATCACTTGATTCCATCTGTCTTAAACGCTGGGTCGATCGTCACAACTTACCGATCATATCAGTCCGATCTTATCATTTTATCCAAATAGTTATTATTGGCCGTCTGCTCGGAGTACATTGGGGGGGGGGGGGGTAAACCAGGCGCTAATAGTTTCCTGGACCAAGGAATAGTAAAGGGAGTAAGTGGTCGTATTAGCAAGCTCGAATAACGGATGAAGCGCGGAGACCAGCTCAGGATGTTCAAAATGCACAAGAAGGTAAGGCTAACTGCTACTCCGCTACAGTTAATATTGGCCACGATGTAATAGGAATTTTGGGATCTGTAGTTTTCAGTAATTTTGTTTGGTGCACATTTTGGTTTAGGGATAAATAAATCTGTCTACGGTTTTTCTTTTCAAGCACGCAAGTCGAATCGCATCTTCGTGCCATTGGCTCAGCCGTAAGAAGGTTAACAAGATCCCCTCAAGTTGTTTTTTTACATCCCCCGAGCAGTATATAATCAGTATAGAAGTAGGGGAGAAGTATAGAATTGGGCTCTCCTAGACGGGAATTGATATACACGCTGAATCGAGCGTGTTCAGAACACGGTCTTTCAGTCTTTGGAAGGAGACAAAGTTTTGGCCGCTGATAAGGCCCTTATGCAGGTTTTAACGAACCTTGTGCAGATTTAAGTAGTCCACCTATCTTGACTAACCAGACCGATTCATATTTCTTGGTCAGATACCGAAATCAAGTTTAACCATTACCCGCTCCCGGCAATAGGCTTTACCCTCGCCAACTTTTATCTGCCCTTACCAATAAATCGACAAGTGTTATGTAGGGGGGCGCTGTTTCAAACAGTCCCCAAACACGGCTCACACGCTTATTCGATAGAGAGAGCTTGGATGGGTCGAACAATCGTAAAACGCGGTAAATTTGCAACTGATTGAAATGTTGTATAGTTCCTGTCACTACTCCTACTGCATCGAGGTCTCCTAATTGTTTTACTCCTAAGACCTACAAGTATACAACCGATATATAATCCTGAGTTATCCTGAAGAATCACATGATAGGTCTCGAGAATCATCGGGGCAATCGAGATAAATCGAGAACGATCTATACTGATCGAGTAACATTCCGTTTGGGATCGGGTACGACAGACTAACGACATCGCATGGTTACATAGGTATGTATCGGAGATTGGACAGAGTCACTAGATATGTCGGAGAGTACACAGAGTGACTAGATATGTATCGGAGAGTCGACAGAGTCGCACGGTCGCATAGACACGCGATAAGGTACTAAAAACCAACCTGTTACGTCCCATTCGACAATTTTCCACCAAACCTGACAAATTATCGTCGAAAGCCCGCAAGGGTGAACGTCTCAAGCTAGCAACTCTGTGCTTCTTCGTCACTTCCCCACATTCCGTGGCATTGTTCCAAAAGAGTGGGCGTTGCCAAAGCTAAAAACGTTCTTTTCGTCAGGAAATGTGCGGTTATCCACCCGTAGGGCGTTCGAGACTTTAACACCACGTCAGTTTTAGCGTTAGCCGTTCTGCTTGTTCTTTTTACATATCTTGAGTTCTAGTGATTGTGTCGCAAACAAACCTCACAACACCATTGTCGTTTCACGACGAAACCATACAATTGCTGTGCCTCATGACGCACCATGTCGTCCCATTGTTTCATCAGATTGAAATTTGCGTTTGACTCGGCAACAGAATTAAGATTGTAGAATGACTGCGGTTGGCTCTTGTGTGCCATAGTTCCTCCCCCACTTATGGTAGAAACCTCACCCATAAATCATGCTGGTACTCTTGGATCGAGACCATTGTTGTTGTGGCCTACATAGAATAAGGAACTGCTTACTCAACGCAAACTCGCTGAGAGGGAGGATTTTTATGGACCGATTTATTAATATTGTTCACCTTGCGCCTGTCCCGGACAAGATCTCGGTAGAGAAAACCGCACGGGTCTTTTTAGACGTTGTATTCCGTCTGCATGACCTTCTAGTCGACATTATGCAGATCGTGACACTTTTTTTACGTCGAAGTTCTGGCATGCACTGTTTGGCATATTGGATACGAAGTTATCCATTTCAACACCAGAACAACCTGAAACGGTCAAACAGAGCGTGTTAATCGGGTCCTCGAAGATGGGTTAAGAGGTTATGCGACAAGCGTGCTGGGCTTGAACTCATGTGATTTCCGAAATTCATCTTGAGGAGTGTTGAAAAGCCAGGTATAATTGATATTTACATTAGAGCCTGGTTCAAGTAAGAAATAGAGGTAAAATAAATAGAGGTCTCGGAAACTGCGCGGTTCAGAATATAGCTACACAAATCAATATCGATATTAAAATTCAGTAACTGGTCATGTCTTCCAGTGCAGCTGACAACGAGGGCATTGTTCACGCCGTGTCGGTGGTTCAGCCCTGATTGGTTCCCGCATCATCCGAGGCTCCGGCTGCTGCCAGCAAGAAGCGCGGTTGACCGAAGAAGACTGAAACTGAGGTTGAGCCAGCCCAGTGGATCCTGACATGATTCGGGAGATCCTTGAACAGCGCCAGGCGCTCCGAGCTGAATTCCTTGACAGCAAGGATAAGATCAGCTTAGCGCGAGGCTGGTCGAAGATCCTTCTGCATCTGCAGACGGTTTGTGGATTCGCGGTGTCAACTGTGCAAATCAAGACCAAGTATCAGGCCTTGCAGAAGCTATACCGTCAGCATAACGCTGCCGACAAGCAAACCGGCAACGCCCCTATTCCCAAGAAGCCAGTATTCTGGGATGAACTGGTGTCACATTTCGGTGGACGAGCCGGCATGGGCCATGACTGCTTGCTGTCCTCCCAACCATCGATCCATCAGGTAAATGCTTATAACGCTCATATGTTATCGGGATTAATATGTGATGCAGGAAAGTGATGGAGCGTCCACGTCCTCTGAAGAGCATCAGTCGCCACGCACGATGATTCCATCATCGGCCAGATCTCGGCGAACTATGTCTCGTCAGGAAGACAAGGTCGTCGCCTACGATGCCCTTGGATCTCACATTCAGCGAGGACTGGAGGCGATCGGCAAGTCGATGTTGGCACCTGTCGAGAAATCGTCGCAGGATATGCTGGATCTGCGATAAATCACGACATCAACCAATCTTCTGCTGCAACAACAGAAAGAGCAAACAGCTGAAATCTTACGAACGCAGCAGTTGATGGTTCAACTGTTGGCTCGACTTGCTGACAATAAATAAGACCAGAATTGCTGCTGAAACGACAGCAGCTCCAACGTTTCGACTGCGACTCGTCATCTCTATTAATTTTTCAGTCAGAAATAGACCTCTGGAACCTATATTTAATTAATAGAGGTGACCCTCTGGAGCTGACCAATAGAATTGCAGCATACTTTTTTGGATCTCTATTTTTTCACCTCTATTTCTTACTTGAACCAGGCTCTTAGTAGCAATATTCATATCGTACTCATTAGTAAAGTCTCGATGTACTCATAGTGGAATCTGAGTCCATATGTTCGGGAACTAAAATAAGTGGTGTAGCGTACACAACACATGGCCGTTTGCTACAACTTCAACACCTTATGCATCTTACATGTTAGGATAGCAACTCACTTCTCAATCCACATTCCATTAAGTCCGTGACTTGGTACACTCCTTCTACTCTCTGTAAACTGTCTACGGGTGTTATATTCCTGGTCAACGGATTTTTGGTTGCTGTACTATTGACTTAAGACGATTTCAGTATATTGAAGCTATTACTCGGCATCTACGACACAAATTTCTCACTATCTACGCAAGCATGGACGCTCAAACATTTCGACAGTTAAATCTGCACCGAGCTTGGTGGAATCAGCTCGGCTGGGAGCTCCTGAGGAATTCGTTCACCGGCTTTCGCACGAGCGCAAAGGTGCAAAGCCAGAGCAAACTGATTAGCATCTAAAGTGCCCTTCTTCGACTGATCGACTAGGTCCCAGATAGCCCGAAGCGTTTCCTGCGAGACTTGAGAGGATGCTTTTTTCTGCAATGGTACCATACAGCTCGCTCCAGAGGCACGACCAGAAGCATCTAACGGCAATGTGGAAAAGATAGCATCATATTCCGATTTGCAGCCGAGCAACGCTTCCCACTGTTGCTTTTCAACGGAAGCCATGCTCAAAGCAAATGGATTGTTACTGGGAGCGGTGCTATTTTCGGTGGTCAAGACTCCAGCCATCTGGCCGCGTGTAGGCTTCGGCAAAGATGCCATCAATGCTGGAATATCCTTGGTGAGCATATCATCAATATCTTGGAGCTCGCGACTCTTTAAAGTCGGAAACTTTGTAAATTTGCGGTCAGCGCACTGGCGTACGAATTCGTCAAGGGTGGGAAAATCCCCCGGGGGCAAGTGATACTTTCGCTGCACTTCTTGGAACGTCTCGGCCATGTTATCAAGCAGCTCACGCTGTTTCTTTTCCACTCCAAAGAGAGACGGCATCTTATCACGCATGTGGCCCAACAAACATAAATGAACTTTAGCTAGTTTGGCGCGTTTCACCAGCTCGTTCACTTTCCGGACCGCGGCATATTGTGGTAGAGCTCGAAGCTCGTCCAGTAGATCTCGCTCTTCTGCATCAAAGAGTGCCTCCGGTGTGCTATTGCTGCCATCTTGGCCGTGTGTCTGACGCGGTTGGGACCAAAAGGATCCGATGTACACGCGCATGACCTCTGGCGTCTTGAGCACTTTGCCAAGAGACCACATGAGGGCCCCATAGACGCGTAGCAGACGCTGCTGATCTACCTGGTCCGCTTTGTTGAGCACACATCGCACTTTTTCGCTGTGGCCTTGGAGGACTTGAATCACGCTCTGAAATTCGTCCGAAATGTCCAGTTTGTGCGCGTCGAAGAGGAGCAAGATCAGGTCCGAGCGCTCGGCAAACCAACGTGCTACTTGTGTAAAGTCGTAGCCGCGTGCAAGACGTTGCTTCTCGCCGCTCAAAATGCCTGGTGTATCCACGATCGTAACTTGGCCAAGGAGAGGCGACGGAAGTTGGGCGACCTCAAACTTGTTGAGAAAAGCCGTGCCAAACATCGAGAGCCCGCCAAACGGAAGTTCAGGCGCGACACAGGCGGCATTGCCAGGGATCGTGCGCTCCTCGGTGCCGTGCATGACAGCAATGAACCGATCGGTCGTGGGCTCCGGTCCGACGCGTTGGCCAGGAAACGGCTTTCCCAGCAAGTATTCGATGAAGGACGTCTTGCCGACAGAGTACTGTCCAATCATGAGCACCTGTGGCTTGGCGCTAAAGTCCGAGTGGCTCAAGAGCGGCGAGTGAAACGCGGCAAAGTCGTAGCGTTTTTCCAGCGGTTGGAGCTTCCTGGCATAGACCTTTTTCAGTCCCTCGATCAACGATCGACTCGTTGCCGCCATCTCCGCGGCCTCGTCACGGCCATGGAGCTCGGCCCCCGCGCTTCGAGCCATCGACGCGGACTCGAGACGTCGTGGGAGAGACATGACAAGCAGTGATTGAGCGAAGAAGAGTGCGGGGTCGGTCCGTTAGGGATGAAACCTATGAAGAGTGATGGTCAGTCTGTTGAAGTGTAAACAGGCGTCACTCCGAAACTTTATAGCCTCGGTGGAAGGTGGAACCTATAACGCATCGAAGGGTATAAAATCAATGTATAAGATTTCCACATAGGAACGACAGCGGTTGAAGCCGAAACTTATAAAGTACTAGAATTTATTAAGTAACAGGGGATAAAAGTTCAGAGGGATGACCGTATAGTGTAACTTCCATTTAAATAAGAACAGGTGCCAATCTAACGTTGCAAGAAATGAAGGGGCGAAACTTTGTCCTCCTCGGCGACTACGCGACGCGCCTTATTTCCAATCGCTAACGGAAGCACCGTGTGGTGAAGACGGATGACGGGTCCTGTATCATGTACGGCTACCATGCCAGAAAAACGGTGTCGCAATGTATTTCTTAGCGTTGCTACGATCCTGTTGTACAATTTACAAATGACGTGTTTTTCCTGTCCAAGACACCAGCTCGAGGAGACGTGAGCCGGTCTGTCGTGCCATGACTTGGATGGGGTTTCTACTTGACGCATGCATCTCAATATATTACAACCGGGAGCGTTCATGCTGCGTGCGGCGATAGAATGAGCACAGAAAGTGGCTTCAGCGCGCAGCCACAGGGCGGCCCTGGCGAAAGACTTTTTTGCTCGACTTTTTAATCTCGACCGAGCGTCGTGCTGGTCCATTCGGTGACGCGTCATCCATCGCTGGTTCAATTGGACGCTCCACCGCGGGTTTGACGGTGGTCACCACGGGCTTGACGATCGTCACAGGTTTGATCACAGCCAGCTCCGGCTTTCCCTTTGTGATCGGTATCTCGTCGCTAGGAGTATGCAAGCTGGTCGAGACTTCTTGCATCAAGGAAAGCGCAGCGGCACTGGACCGACGACGCTTGCCGCCGTTAAAGATGGCACGACGCGGTCGGTGGACACTACGCGGAGGCGCGAGCGTATAATGATCCGGATCCATCTCGGGCTCCTCAACATCTACTTCTAGAACTATGGCCGACGTAGGCTTTGCCGGTGTTGCTGTGCTCACCGTTCCCTTTGAAGACGATGGTGAGTTGGATTTGGGAGCTTCCGCTGGGTCGAACAGTAGCACGAGCGGAGCTTTTGGTTTGATGACAGGCTTCAACGACTCTGGTTGAAAGAGCACCACGCCCTTGGCTTCCCCTGCTGAAGTCGTTGGCTTTTCATCTGCTGGAGATGATTGTCGCGACTTTGTCGATTTCGTGCGCTGCGTGCGGTCCACGGCCCCAGGAACAGGTTTGCATTGATACACGTCGTTTTCGCGAGGAGATCCTCGACATGCTCCTGCTCTTAAATCAGTCGGTCGGGCCCCAAGGGAGCTGCGCGTCCCCGAGTCGGAAGTAAGAGCTTGTGAGGAGCCAAAATCGAAGGACGCTCTGGCTGGCGTGACGATTCTTTTGCACAGACACACATCCGTGCATCCATGTTGCTCATTGAGAGGTTTTTGTTTCTTGCGAAGACTCGTGTAGTGGTCGTGCTTGAGCAGCAAGTTGAGTGTCTTGGCCTTTCCGTCTTTCTTCTTTGCAGGAGTGTCGGTATCAATACGAAGTCGCTTGACAGGACCCGTGTGCACTAAAATATTGACGCTTAGGAGTCTCGATGCAGCTACAAGCTCCGGGTAGCCTCCCCATGCACCTGCTTCACGAAGTCGCGCGCAATACTCTACAACACCTTCGCCCGCCACGAACGGCTCGAAAAACGTCCGTTCTCGGTCAATAAAGTCAATCAGACGGCGACGGAGCTCCAAGTGGCGTCGCTCGTGTCCATAGAGTTGATCACTTAGTGCGCGGAAAAGACAATTGCCGTCCTTGCGGATCGGCGCGATTTCCCACCCGAAGAACGTATAGTGGCGTTTATATTGTTCGTCACTTGTCCACGTCGCGTCTCGTGACATGTCGTCGCGAGGCACGAGAAACGAGTCGTCATAAGTGACGCGAGGGGCGTAGGCCTCGGCGCCCGCAAATTGTTCGTGGGCGCGCTGGGCCGCGAGGCGGCTGTTGGAGCGATTTCGGGTCGTTCCGCGATTGCGGCTGCGCGCGTGGCTTCGAAGCCACGCGAGCGACATGCCACTGCCGACGTTGGTGAGACTCGTGGGAAGCGCCACTTTGGACAAGTACTTGGAGGGGACTGATACAGTCGTGAAATGAAACCCCATGCGAGAGCGACCAAGAGATCGAGTGTCCAGTGCAACGGCGAGAGCGTCTTTCTCTGCGCATATGTAGATAGACTGGACGACGGCGGACCCAGGCGCCCTGGATCGTTTCTGGTCCACTCGAGATTGACCCTCGTATGGTGTTGCGTTTCAGTGGTGATAAGATTGTCATTCAAATGGGGTTCTACCATGTGCAATGTGGCCTTTTAGTCGTTTTAACTGAACGAGGGCGCTGAATGCTTGCGTCTAAAAGATGGATCTGTTTTAACTACTGCTCCGTCTGAAAACGTCTGTTTCGTGACGCAACCAACACGATTAATACTTACATACTTAGCATTCATGTAACTACTTCTCTCAGACAGTATCTGAATAGTATACGAGTACGTATAGAGGTGAGTAATATGTAGGCCCATCACCATATAAAGATCCAGCAAATGAGACAAACATTCACAACGTGGCCAAGTGGAAACGGACGAAAGTCCAGTGCACTGGCTAGCATGAAATTTGTAGAAACAATTAATCAACCCGATTGGTCCCGCCATTTGAACGGATAGAACAACAATCTTTTCGGCACTTTGCAGTACCTAAGAGTAGACTAATGCATGTCGTTTTGCGTGTCACGTCGATGGGAGGCACAGATAGAACATGTTTTACGAACCATTCGCTTTACGAGCAGCTCTCCTTCGACCAAGTCGTGCTCGGGGAGATTCTTTGCCACCAATCCAACCATGCTTAAACATGTCAAGACGATCATCGTGTTGTCGTCCAGTAAACATTTGCGACAGCTACCGACATGCGTTGCCTAATTAGACAATAGCTGTGATGGAACAGGCTATGTACTCGCACACCGAAAACTACGAGCGATGTCCTCGCGAAGGTAGGTACGACGCAGAGTGCATGATCACGCAGCGTCAAGCGCATCACTTCAACCAGCAGGTTGAGTAACACATGCGACAGTTGGCAATGCTACTTGATCATCTGTCTCTCGTCACATTTTACACCCTATGAAAATCTAGAAGCCGATCACGAAGAGCCGTAGCGACGCGACGCAACGTAATTACAACCCCAAGAAACGCCTAATCGAAAAATACTGCTAGACGTTCACTAGAAGAGACAATTTTATCAAGTTTAACTATTTATTTGCCCGGAAGGATCCTCACCTTGTTGATCCTATGTTGCCCTTACTGATTGGCTTGTTTTTTCCCCGTTTATTTGTGATTGGCTGCATTTTGCTTTTTTCTCTTTTTGACAGGGTCCTTTTTGAAACTTTGTGATTGGCTGAATTGAGGAGTGGGAAATATCCGACAATAAAAATCCAGCCAATCACTAATTCTCGTGACACCAATCTACTTCTATAATATAAAACCATTTTTTCTGTCCGCAAAAATATTTACAAATATGCTCTACTTCTATAATATAAGACTGAGGCAAATCACGTACAGTTGGAATTCGATTAGGTACGGCCTCAGACGGACAGTAGATTGGTTTTACCATCTATGTGTAACACAGTAATTCAGGACAAAGCTCGGCAAGAAGAGGAGACAACATCATTACTACAATTCCATAAGTCTTTATCTTCAGTTGTATTTTGCCTGCTCTTCAAGCGCGGGGGCGTTCACTAGTCTAATAATATAATATAAAACCATTTTTTTCTGTCCGTCTGAGGCGAAAATATTTACAAATATGCTCTACTTCTATAATATAAAACCGTCTTTCTGTCCGTCTGCTGAGGCCGTACCTAATCGAATTCCAACTGTACTGTCAACAGATGCGAAAACAAATTGGTTTTTATTGAGAAAAATTTACAGCCCGGGGAGTGTTAAAGTTGGGGTGGAAATACAATTATAAAGGATGAAACTACATGGGCTACAATTATCAAGACTAATTTTCTTAGCTATATCTACTTCTATAATATTACAGCTGAAATTGGTGTTAAATCGTATGATGAAAATAGATGTATCAAATGCAGTTTAAAAAATGGATCCGGCTTCATCCACCGGCCTCATTGCATAACAGATGCATGCACAAAAAATACAGCACGGTAAGCCTAATCCAAATGTAGACCGTTTGTGATTGGAATTCACGCACTTTCAACAAAAGTAGCCGTGCATTGAAAAATGAGCAAGCAATAATGCAACAAATTCTTTTAAACATAAATATAGTGAGCGAGCGCACGTCATAAGTGCGACGTACTACAATCAAGACGCCACCAATGGATCTGGACGTGCGTGTATTAATTACCGTGTGGAACGGGTCATCCCAATACAATTTACGCCATTCTACACCTTTCCGGTAAATGCTGAATGCATTGCTTTAGCTCTCTCCGATAAGTGACTTATCGGGATTGAAACTAGTCTACTTCTATAATATAAAACCATTTTTTCTGTCCGTCTGAGTCAAAAGTATTTACCAATATGATCTACTTCTATAATATAAAACCGTCTGTCTGTCTGCTGAGGCCGTACCTAATCGAATTCTAACTGTACTATAAATCGGACCTAATTTAATTTGACTGTATAAATAGCGCTTTTACAGAAGGAAAAACTATATGACAAAAAACATAAAATACAATTTTGGCTTTAAGAAACATCGCTTTGTTGAAGACTAATCCGTGGTATACTATTGACATGCAGGTCAGTGTTAACGAGTATATTAGTGGTTAGTAGTAGCGCTTTTACATCTACCTATGTAAAACTTTCCGTCCCTGTGACGTTCCCGGTCACGTAGTTGCTTCTATGGTTTATTCTTATATACTCTCCGCCCCGTCGGTACGACGGGGTACTTGTAACAGGGTTACATTTGGGTACATTTAGTTATGTTGTGTAAGTAAGTACACTACGGTTGAGGTCAGTATTGACCGGTCCGAAAGGTTTGGACCTATTGGTTATTTTAACCAATCAGGGCAGGAGCCCTTGGTGGAGGCGTGGCAGCCTGCCACGTGTTAGTACACAGATGGTGTACATTACATTTCGGCTAGGTACGAATGGAGTAAGTTCTACTTAGTATTACATATAGTTTACATTAGTTTAAATTAATTTAGGCTAATTATATATTAAATATATATTCAGTTTACAAAATATACTAATCCAACTAGACGCACGACCTCGACCGGTCGCGCGTGCTGTGAGTCTCTGTAGCCAAAAGGAATACCTCCCTTAGCTACTCCCTTTCTAAGGGAAGCCTTGTTTCAAGGCGTTAGTTTATTCTAACCGGTAAACCAAGGGAAATCTTGGCCATGAGTAAGAGAGCAATCTCTTACTAATCCCTTTTATAAAGGCGTATCGGCTAAGTAGCGGCATATCGTCGCTTTAGGAAAGTCTTCCTCTGTGCGCTAGCCGCACCGTGCGTGTACGCACCGGCTACATCTGGTAGCACTTGTCGTCAATCCAACACCTGCGTTGGTAGACAACATCCTCTGCAAAGGATGAAACAGGACGATTGGGATAGGTTAACCCCCCTCCAACAGGAAGCCTTTAAGAGGCTAGTACCCATATTGGGTTCGGTTGGCATGATCCACCTAGTGGAGCAGGCCTTGATGCCGTGCGTGAGAGGGTTAACGCCCTCCTCGCCCATGAGGAGAGTGTATACGTAAGTCATTCTGCGTCTATGGGGGTTCGTCCTCCGTTATCCTTTAAGATAAAGGAATTCACCGGTGATAAAGGTGATACCCTTTATGTAGCCGGTGCGTACACGCACGGTACGGCTAGCGCACAGAGGAAGACTTTCCTTTAAGCGGCGTTCGCCGCTACTTAGCCGATACGCCCTTATAAAAGGGCTTAGTAAGAGAGAACTCTCTTACTCGGGGCCAAGATTCCACTTTGGTTTACCATTTAGCACAAGCTAACGCCTTAACACAAGGCTCCCTTAATAAGGGGGTAGCTAAGGGAAGAACTCACTTACGCTACTACACTCACTGCGCGCGCGACTGGTCGAGGTCGTGCGTCCTGCAGTCTTTTGAGTGAAATGTAAACTGAATGCATATTTAATATGTAATTAGCCTAAATTAAGTTAAACTAATGTAAACTGTATGTAATACTAAGTAGAACTTACTAAATTCGTACCTAGCTAAAATGTAGTGTACACCACCTGTGTAGTAACACGTGGCTGGCTGCCACGCCTCCACCAAGGGCTCCTGCCCTGATTGGTTAAAATAACCAATAGGTCCAAACCTTTCGGACCATTCAATACTGACCCCAACCGTAGTGTACCCAAGTACACCACATACTAAATGTAACCAAAATGTAACCCTGTTACATCCTTCCCCATCAAGAATATTGCTTACGCAATAAATCAATTTTAGTTGGAGAACTCCAGCTGCCAGAACCACTGGCTAACCATAAGCACCGTTAGTCGTGCTGAGGATGAAAACTATCCGATAACTCGGAGGTGGATGCCCTTGGGGATATCTCCCCAAAGGTTGACCACTCCGACAGCGCCGAACGGCGGTATCGGTCATCCAATCCATTCCCCAAACGTGGGGAAAACGCGCTAACTCGTGCGCCACCTCTACCAACTACGGATGTAGCATCCGGGTCGCCGAAGGCGACCATCACCAATGAACCGGACACGGTTCATGAAGCCGCCCTACATGCCCTACCGGCACGGAAGGATCCTCGTGACGCTCAAAAGAAGGCTAAGAACGATGTAATGGGGTGCCATTACATAATTGATAATCAAGTTAGAATATCACAGTTGAATTTCAGACGCGTTGTCTGAAATTAAAAAAAAAGATTGTAAGTTATTATAATCTACGAAGGAAAAGTCGATTTGGTATAAATACCGAATCATGCTGGTTAACTAATAGTACAGTTGATTTAATACTTGATACTATTATATTTGTTAGGTAATTACTATACTGTTAGCCGCTAACCACCCATTTAATAAACACTCTTAATTTTGCGTTCTAAAGAATAAGTATATATTTATATTTACTTTTAGTATCGGATTTGTTGTTACCAACTAATCCTGCCCTTATTGTATTGCGCGCTTCCTCGCAAAATACAGTGTAAGCCCGTAACAGGATCAGTCCTGTTACACCTGGTAGCACTTTGTGGTCCGTCTCAACGACCACAGTTCCGTTCCGCTAGTCAACTAGCGGAGCGAAGATTAAGAGCCGCTCGGCATTAAGACGTGAGACATGACGCCTGCCGATCGAGATAGAACGCTGCAAGTGGTGACGAAACACTTCCACCACTTCTCGTCTCGTAGTAAAGACGCGACGGTAGAAATGGTTCGGTTCATGGGGACCGACATCCTTACCTTCCTCCTGGGTAAAACCCCGGAGGAAGCGATAGAGGTGGTGATGGGGATCGCTTTAGGCGAAACCACCTAGAAAAGCCAGCACGGCCCGCGCAAGAGGCAGCGCGGACCACACCTGCACCTGCAACGCATAGCGTTGAAGTGGTAAAGGCGCGAATACCGCCCTTTACCGTCGAAGGGGGCGAGCCCCTTCGTAGATGGTTCGCAGAGGTGGAAGATGCCATCTCTGCGCAAAATATTGTTGACGAACGTCAACAGGCGTACTTCGCCACAACATGTCTGGGTGGCAGAGCCAGGGCATGGGCGATGAGTCGCAGAGCCACTGATGACTCCGCGTTCCTTTCTTATAAGGAATTAAAAGCTGAGCTAAAGCTCAACTTTGAAGCTCCAGAAATGGAGCTAAGTAGTCGGCAGGAGTTCATGGAACTCCGGCAAGGTAAGCTTGACCTTCAAGCTTACGCTCAGAAGACGCAATATTTGCTGTCAAATATTGTGTATGAGCCGGTGCCCCCTGCTATGCAGGTCACTGGCTTCATGAAGGGACTCAATGATGGTCCCGTCAGACAGAGTCTTTACCGGCACCCGCCAAAGCCTCTAAGGGATGACATTGATATGAGCATCCGTGAAGAGTTCAGCATGCGATCAGCGTCATCGCATGCTGGGTAGAGCCGAAGGGCTCAACAGCCCTTCGCTTTTGACATACCGCAACAGCATGTCAACAATCATCAGTCGGGCAGACGAAGTTCACACTTCGTCTCAAGAAATAGACACCCGCGCCAGAGCATGGGCGGTGGAGGTCCAGAGCCGATGGACCTATCGGTTGCGGTTGCTTCGAACTCGAAGCAACCCAAATTTAAAAAAACATTCGCTGCAATCGATGCGCGAAAGTGGGGCATTTTGCCCATGAGTGTATGGCACCGCGTCCGGTGCCACGCAATCAGCGGACGGAACCGTCCGCTGCACGGCGGCACCAACAGGTACATCACCCTGTTGGTGCAAAAAACGTAAATCACCAGTAGGGGCTGGGAGCCCTACTGGGAATGTTATCCCACATGCCGACATAGGGCATGTGAGGGTAATAGCCCCAGACGGGACTATGTCCTGTCAAAAGGTGCAGGGTGATGATAATCCTCTTATCACCCTGGAGGTTATGTCGAACGGGAGCGATGTCCCCATGCGAGCTTTGTTTGACACAGGAGCGTCAAACAATTTCGTAAGAACTCAGAGTCTAACGCTGTTGAGCTTTGTGGAGGTAGAAACCCCACCAAGTATGTTGTCAGTCCGGTTAGCAACAGGTGCAACCGTGACTATTCCAAAGCGTGTGATTAAAACACGCTTCGAGTTGAATGAACTGTCATTCGAGGATGAATTTATCGTCCTCGATTTAGATGACATGTTCGATGTGATACTTGGAATCCCATGGATGTCCAAGTTTAAACCTTCGATCGACTGGGCTAACCTATTGATCGACTGCGGCGGACCCACAGGATCTGATCACCCTGTGTGTAATCCGGCTGTATCAGAAGAAACAACCTCAGCGTCGGACAGTCTGGTGGATAGTGATGGCACCACCAGGTCTGTTCCGACACGATCAGCGGAAGGTACCTCCTCTGGTGAGAGTCCAGAGGGACTAACAAACGCAACAGAAGAGTCGTTGCGTGTTAGAGAGAAACATTCCACGGGTGATAAAGACCACCGTGAGAATGAAGTGATATCCACGCTTGGAAACACCCACCGTGAGAATGAAATAGTATCCACAGTGGGAAACACCCACGTGTGCGACCAAAGGTTCCAACACGACGAAAGAATTCCGTGTTGATGAGAGTGAACTCACGATCGAGTGCAATCGTGAGCACAACTCCGTGGTGGCCAGTGCCCACCACGTTGCGTTAGCCATGCACACGGGTGATAAAGACCACCGTGTCGCAGAACAGCAGCCGATAAGACGAGCACATCTGATCGCCAAGAAAATTCCAAGGTAGGCAGTTGCCACCATGATGATGAGTATTCGCACACAGTGAATCGTAATCACCGTGTAGCAGTCAATCAGACGAGTGCGTCTGATTGCATGGACAGTTACATCGAGACGATCAACGTCTTGACGCAAACAGAGACCGGATTAGCTACCCGTCTATGTTGATGAAACACCCTCCGAAAGAAGGTTCGGAGGTGATGGCTCTTCCAGCGCTAAGCTGGAAGAAGTTTATGAAGAACTTGCACGATGATCATATCGAACAGATCTGTATCATCGTTGCAACAGATGATGTAGTGGATATTCGTGAACGAATATCCACGTTACAAGTGGAAAACATTGGGAAAGAGGTTCCCAATGATCAAACCAAAGTTCAGCGCTTTGAAGCGCAGAGCTGGGAGTCACTTAAAGCGAACTCCCCATTTTAGGAGGTACTTCGGGAATACACTGACGTATTCCCAGAAGAAGTACCTAGCGAGCTCCCTAAGGATAAGAGAACTCGTCATGAGATTGACCTCTTGCCAGGCACGAAGTATTGTGTCACGCGGCAATGGCCGTTGCCGCGTGATCAAGTAAAAGCGATCGATGAGTTTTTTGAAGCTCGTCGTAAAGCAGGCCAATTGCGGGAGTCTATCTCACCGCACTCTACCCCCACCTTTTGTGTGAAAAAGTCCACAGGTGGATGGAGAATCGTTCACGCTTACAACAAGCTGAACGCAGCGATGGCATGTGCGGGAGCACCATCTTTAGTGCTCTCGATCTAAGAGATGGATTTTATCAAATCCTAATGCGTGAGAAGGATATCCCTATCACGGCGGTAAGCACCCCAAGCAGCATGCTTTGGGAGTGGCTTGTTATGCCGCATGGGCTTCGAAATGCCCCTGCTACGTTTAACAGATGCGTAACGCATCTATTACGCCCGGTGCGAGAATTCGCACCGAGTTATTTCGATGACGTGGTCAGCCATAGTAAGGGTAAACACGATAAAAGCGATGTAGATGTCCATAGGGAGCATCTACGTCGAGTTTTAGAGCTTATGCGTAAGCATAAGCTCTATGCAAATCTGAAGAAGTGCACCTTTGGTGCACCTGAGATACCCGTTCTTGGATGCTTTGTGGGCAAGAACGGGGTGCGTCCTGATCCAGAAAAGATCAGGGTGATCATTGAATGGCCTACGCCAAACAACGTTAAGGAACTTCGAAAGTTCCTTGGACAACATATTTGCACAAGTATTCGTGCAACTATGCTGGGTTGATACGACCTCTTTCTCAATTACTTAAGAAATATGTCGAATGGCATTGGGATACCCAATGCCAAGATGCTTTTGATGCAGTCAAGCAAAGCTTGACTGAAGCACCTGTCTTGGCTATAGCCAATAACGAGCGTCCGTTCCACGTCGTTTGCGACGCGAGCGATTTCGCTATCGGCTGTGCTTTGATGAAGCGTGATCACGATGATCGTTATCGCGTAATCTGCTATCAATCGCGTCAATTGCGCCCAGCCGAGCGCAACTATCCAGTGCATGACAAGGAACTCCTTGCCATGAAGTGTGCACTGGCCAAGTTTAGGATCTATCTATTGGGAGATAGACCGTTTGTGGTTTACACGGACCATGCGTCGCTACGCACGGCCGTGAATTCACCACACATTTCTCAAAGAATGGCTCGATGGCTGTCATTATTTGCTGAATACAACTTTACGGTTGAATACAAACCCGGAAAGTTGAACATGATAGCGGATGTGCTATCACGAAGGCCCGATTACGAGACGAAACCGTACGTAACCGAAAGTGCCAGTGCAAACGCGATCCGTTGCACTGATGTGTCGTCGTCAATTATACGACAAGTACGCGAGGCTTACAAAACAGAAGAGGAGACACGTCTGTTGATTAATTACTTAAGTAATCAATCAAGTGAGAAGCGCGACGAACTCCCAGAGTTCCTACGCGCTTGCGTGCATCGATATCGACTGCACGATGGTCTGCTGCTTTACAGCACAGACCAAAAAGATGAAAGTCGCATCGTCGTTCCAAACGACGATGATCTCAAACATCAAATTATGTTTGAGTATCATGATGCACCGATTTCGGGGCATCAAGGTCGAGAGAAGACATACGCTTCTCTCGCACGTGACTTTTACTGGCGAAACCAGTACAAATGGGTACGGAAATACGTACGCGCTTGCGAGATTTGCCAGCGCGTTAAGCCTGCGCAGTCTGCACAGGCTCCGCTGCAATCTCTGCCGGTTCCGACAGAGTGTTGGAAGTCCATTTCAATGGACTTCGTATTCGGTCTTCCACCCGACAATAGTCGGAAGACCGGAATAGTGGTCTTTGTAGACCGTTTCAGGAAGATGGTACATCTTACTGCAGTATCAGCGAACGTAACCGCCGCTCAAACAGCGGGGATATTCGTTGATACGGTATTCCGTTTGCACGGAATGCCGGAAGACATTGTCTCGGATCGATATCCGAGATTTACAGGACGTTTCTGGCAAGAAACGTTCTCATTGTTGGGAACCCAGTTGAAGATGTCAACTGCGGACCATCCGGAAACGGATGGGCAGACGGAACGGGTTAACCGCGTTCTCGGAGACATGTTGCGATCATACGCGCATGCCTTTGAACATTGAAGTGACTATCTGCCACTCACTGAATTCGCGATTAACAATTCGGTTCATGCTTCAACTAAGCATACACCGTTCTACGTGAATGTCTTAAGGAATCCACGAACCCCAGATTTACTTGGCGGTACGACAAATCTAAGTGGGGGAGGGACCCGCTCAAATTTTGAGCGAGTCAATGCGCAAGTTGCAACTGCAACTTGTGAACAAAACGATGGCCCTTCTACTGAAAGTACAGTAGAAGCGGAAGTAGCTTCAAATGGAACTGAAGCTGCATATGATGAATATGTGTCTGCAGCAATGGCTGCAGACAATGAGGGCAACGCACCTACTGCTGATAAAGCAGTAGATGAATTCGTATTACAGCGCCAAGCTGTAATACGCTATGTAAAGGATGCACTTGCCTCTGCTTTTGATAAGCAGAAGCAAAATGAAGATAAACAAGGAAGGAAGAACAAAAACTCATTTCTTAAAGGTGAATTAGTATTACTAAGTACTACTAATTTGCCTACACAAGCAATAAGCAACTTCCCTACACGGAAATTGCTTCCTAAGTACATTGGACCCTTCAAGGTCCAAGAGATTCGGGGGAATTCCTATACCTTAGACATTCCCACAGCAATGCGGCTTCACCCAACATTCTATGTTGGGCGG
The DNA here is from genome assembly GCA_026184515.1 of Peronosclerospora sorghi. NCBI lineage: Eukaryota > Oomycota > Peronosporomycetes > Peronosporales > Peronosporaceae > Peronosclerospora > Peronosclerospora sorghi. The sequence goes on along the minus strand of CM047586.1, from coordinate 8,842,057 downwards.
CTCAAGCCGTATCACTTGTCTTCGTCTTACGACGAGACGCAGAACCACGGAAGATACCGTGCTTCTCCAAGTCTCCCAAGAGAGGCTTCTAATGGCTACCAGCCGTTGGTGAGCAGAGCGGAGAGTCATTACCTCCGCCTTAGACTGCTCAAGATCAGCCTTGTGCCGATAGAGCTCTTTCTTACAGCGGGAAAGCTCGATGTACAGAAGATCATTCTTCTGATGAAGGGCAGTGTGCGCCCCGAGGATGTCGCGGACATTCTCGCGAAGAGACCGATATGCCTTCACACAGTAAGACATATCGCTGCTCAAGGAGGAACAACCCTCCTCGAGTTTGCGGAGCAAAGAACCATGCTCCGCAACAACAACGGCGAGGGAATTCTCAACCTCCGCCTCCCCTGATCGATAATCAGTGGAAAAGGCGATACATTCTCGAGCGCTTGATCTAGAAGCGCTCGGTTCCTTCGAGGAAGGGGCAGCGTACCGAGTACTTAGTACGCTGGCTGGGTTACTCCCAAGAGTTCGACTCTTGGGAGCCGATTGAGGTTCTGAGGGCCGACGCCCCAGACCTTTTAACTGAGTTTGAGAATGAGTCTCAAACTCATAATATTAAGTAGCATCAACACTAGGTGTTGATGCATTTAGGGCATCGATTAAGCCCTGAATTTCGGCGGGTACGGAAAAACCACCGTACCCCCGCAACTCCTCCTCTGACAGACGAGGAGCGCCCTGCGGACACCGCGGGCAAACGAGGTGAGGAAGGACACCATAGTTCAACCCTTCTTTGATGCAAGCAAAATGGATGTATTCCATTTTGCCTGTTCGCGAGTGCTTTAAAAGCGCTCGCGCATTACGTGAACTTTACTCACGTAATCATCTGGGCTTTTGTTGTAGTTGTCAACAAAAGCGTTCCAACTCTGAGTCAGGGCGTCTTTATCGTCCCTGTTCCTCCTTGACCCTTTACGGCTCGAATAATATCGAACCTGGAAAAAGAGGTCAATAAAGTACAGACGTCTATCGTCTGTACTTTGATCGAATCGACGTGACTGGATGTCTTCGCAGTCATCCAGCACGTTGATATCGAACAACGCATACTGACAGTCCCGTTTACGGTGACCGCCACTGTTGGGGACGATAGCCCAGCCAGGGGTCCAAAACCACACTCTGTACGGAACATGTGGTTCCGTACGATGATACGCTTTTGAAGCGACAGGCGCCGCTTCTGTCCGAGCTCTTTTAGCAGGCGGAGCACCGCCTGCTTCAACACCACGCGCCGGGGTTAAATCACCCCGACGTGGAGAAGTACTTGGTCCAGGTAGGGCTCTGCGTTCCCGCAACCACCTGTGATAATCATTGTCGCTGTCATAGCTGACAGCGACACCAGAGTCGTCATCGCTGTTAGGCGATGAGCACCTAGCGAGTTTCGACTCGCTAGATCCTTTAGTGGGGTCAGCTGTATCCCCATCACTTTGTTCGGAGTCAGAACTCCCGAACATGGCCCTCTTGGCAACACGCCATTCGGAAGTTGCCATCGTGCGAGATGTTGCATTAGCAACATCTCCCTGTTTCTTGTCAGATGCCGCCTTAGCAGCACCTGTGGTCGAAGACGGTACGTCTTCCGACCTTTGCGTAGTTGACGCTGCTAATGCAGCGTCACCGTTGTCACTCAACACCTCAGCACCTAGTGCTGAGGCGGAGGAAGAAGTTCCTTCATTGTTTTCAGCAGCGCTCTTTAGAGCGCCGCCGCCGTGTGTCTTGACCATCGGAACGATGGTCAATCAGTTGGTAAATGAGAAATTCTGACCAACAAGTGCCACCCATGATTGGCCAAAATAAGAATTATTATTGGCCAACCACCTTAAGTGGGGGGTGATGTAATGGGGTGCCATTACATAATTGATATTCAAGTTAGAATATCAC
>CM047586.1:8809881-8839737 GCA_026184515.1 Peronosclerospora sorghi | reverse complement strand
GTCGATTCGGTATAAATACCGAATCATGCAGGTTAACTAATAGTACATTTAGTTTAATACTTGATATTATTATATTAGTTAGGTAATTACTATACTGTTAGCCGCTAACCACCCATTTAATAAACACTCTTAATTTTTCGTTCTAAAGAATAAGTAAATATTTATATTTACTTTTAGTATAGGATTAGTTGTTACCAACTAATCCTGCCTTTATTGTATTGCGCGCTTCCTCGCAAAATACAGTGTAAGCCCGTAACAGGATCAGACCTGTTACAAACGAGGTCAAGAGAGGTTTAGCCTCCTATACCCCTGGTCCAGCGGCTGTACTGCCGCGTGAAATCGCGCGCCGGAAACAACTCCGGGCCGAATTGCTAACGCATAAGCAGTTCACTGTAAAGTCCTACCGAACGCGCCTCGGGAAACAGGCACGCGGTGCCCTTTTAGAGATCCTCCGCGAGGTTCCCTACGTTCTCCTACGGGACGAAAGTGTCTAGGACGCAGAACGGGCATTCCGCGCTTGGGCGGAAGGGGAGAAGCGCCTCCCCAACTTTGATGAGCTGTACAACAGATTTTCCGAGCCCGACGTTTGGGTAGAGAGGGCGTTACGGTTGGCATATGCCCAGGACAAAGAGCAAGGGAAATTACCTGTCTCTTACTACACGCGCCCTGCTCTCGATGTGGTGCCGGAGAGCAATGCAAACTCTGCATCTGCCTCCGGCAAACTCCCAGATACTGGGAGTGAAGGGGCTTTTCCGCCCCTTTGGTCGTTGACTCTCAGCGGGATTCTCCCGCTCGAAAGCGTCAACGACGTCACGGCAATCCTGCCGCAGGGGAGTCTCGGACTCCCACGAACTCTGGGAATGTGGATAACCTTTCCACTTCACCAGGTACTGGGTATCACCCCGGTGGCGGCGTCGTGCCATCAGACGTTCCACATGGTAATGTGGAGTACCCTCCGTATCGAAGACTGGAGGAGGAGGTCACGCTATTGCGACGTGAGTTCCACGATCGCTGTGATCGACAAAGCTGTCTCAAGATGCCCAGGAGGGACTCCGCGACGAGGGTAGTGTAAATGAACGCATCGAGGGGCGGCTTGCCTCCCTCGAGACGACCGTTGCGGAGCTTCGTGTTCGTATTTTAGCTCTGTCGGGCTCCCTCCGCCCTGCCGTGTCTTACGGCTCTTTCGGCTATCCGCCTTTGCAACCCCATCCAGGAGGGGTCGCCTCCGGGTCCTGGTATGGATTAAGCATACCGACATAGAAAGTTGGATGCGTAACCATCACCTTCGGGATGTCCAAGGTATACGATAAGCCCTTTCGGGCTATTACCTTAAAAGGGCCCACAAACCTGGGGCGCAGTTGATTGCGCAACACATTTGAAACTGCATGTGTAGGAAGATTTTTAGCGTTTAATAAAACACTTTCTCCTACTTTGTACACCTTTTCGTTACGCCGCCCCTTGTGGTCAGCCTGCTCCTTCTGCTTGTCTTGGCTTTCCGCCATGGCATCGCAGACGTGTCGTAAGACACTAAGGCGCGTCGATAAGAACTTATCGATGTGCTTTCGCACAGATACAGGGCTGACATCAGGGAATCCTCCCTCCTCAAGCCCTGGGCCACACACACGTGGCGTCAACGGAAACCTCGGATTCACTAATCCGTTTACGTAAAACGGGGCAAACCCCGTAGATGCATGTACCGAATTGTTGATAGCAAATTCAAACATCGGAAGCATCTCACTCCAACTCTTTGGAGAATCCGGACATAAACTCCGGAGAATATCCTCCACAACGCGATTAACGCGTTCCGTCTGACCGTCCATCTGCGGATGATCCGCTGTGGACATGAGGAGCTTGGTGCCCAGAACCTCAAACAACGCTCCCCAGAACTGTCCCGTAAAACGGGGATCCCGATTCGATACAACGGAATCGGGTAGACCATGCTGTCGAAAGACACGGTCTAAGAACACTTTTGCTGTTCCTTGTCCATCTATGGACTCTGGCACCGCCGCCAGGTGAGCCATCTTGCTCAAACGGTCTACAAAGACCAATATGCCGGTGTTCCCGGCCTTATCCTTCGGAAAACCGAAGATAAAATCCATGCTAATGGATTTCCAACACTCCGTTGGAACCGATAAGCTCGCCAAAGGCGCAGCTGAACTTGCAGAGGGTTTAACCCTCTGACACGTCTCACAGGTGCGTATATACGCACCGACCCACTTATACATATTGGGCCACCAATACAAAGCGCTTAAAGCGCTGTATGTCTTATCCCGACCTAAATCACCCCCGGTAGGGGCGTCATGTGCCTCAAAGAGGACTCTGTACTTTAGTTCCTCATCATGAGGAACAACCATCCGCGGAGTGTCCTCCGCGCTCATGCTATAATATAGCAAACCGTCAGAGTAACTGTAACGGCGTAAACGAGCTTTAGCTCGACTTGACAGGGTTGGATCAGACGAGCCAAGTCCCTTTCCACCCAACGCGCTGATAAGCGCCGTACACTGTGGGTCCTTCCCATACGCCTGGCGTATGAGATCCACCACAGACGAGGTGATGAATGTCGCGTGAGCGAGATCGTAATCGGGACGACGCGACAACGCGTCTGCAAGTACATTATGTTCTCCCGGTTTGTATTGTACCTCAAAATTGTACTCCGCAAAGGAGAGCCAACGGGCTATCTGTTGGGAGAGATGAGGCGACTTCGTCGCTGTCCGCAAGGACGCGTGGCCTGTACAAACCACAAACGGCTATGAGCCGAGTAGGTGAACCCTAAATTTGACAAGGACATACTTCATTGCAAGTAGCTCCTTATCCTGAACGGGATAATTCCGTTCTGCAGCTGTAAGCCGCCTCGACTCAAACGCGATCACGCGTTCTCTTCCCGCATCGTCTGCTTGTAACAAAGCACATCCGATTGCGAAATCGTAGGCGTCGCAGACGACGCTAAATTGGGTACCATATTCTGGGAGAGCAAGAACGGGAGCTTTTAACAAGCTCTCCTTAACCGCCTCAAAAGCGTTTTGGTGTTTGGTTTCCCAACACCAATCAACATCCTTCTTAAGAATGTCCGTCAATGGCATCGCCATTTCAGCGTAGTTCTCGCTGTACTTGTGGAGATAATTGGCTAATCCAAGCAACTTCCGTAAATCTCTAAGATTTACAGGCGAAGGCCACTCCACAATGGCTTTCACCTTCGCGGGATCCACCCGCACTCCATCCTTACCGATGGAGCATCCGAGGAAAGGAATTTCCTCAGCACCAAATATACATTTGGATGCGTTCGCATATAAATTTTTCTCTCGCATACATTCGTGCACCCCTAGAAGGTGTATCAGATGCGTCTGAACATCAGACGAGTCGCCTTCCGCACGACTATGGACGAATATATCGTCGAAGTACGTCTGAGCGTACTTCCTATGAGGGCGGAAGAGTTGAGTCACCAAGCGATTGAAACTCGCTGGTGCATTTGAAAGCCCCTGTGGCATAACAAGCCACTCCCACAGCATGCCGCTAGGCGTGCTAACCGCTGTAAGCGGAATATCGGATGCTCGCATGAGCACCTGATAATACCCGTCCACCAGATCTAAGGCACTGTACACAGTACATCCCGCCATATTGTTCTGGAGGACATCCTTCCGAGGAATCGGAGTTTGCAGTGGTACAGTAGCTGCATTCACCTTATTGTACGCATGCACCATGCGCCACTTTCCGTTCGGTTTCCGAACACAAAAAGTGGGAGATGAATGGGGAGACTTACTCTCCCGTACCATCCCTGCCTCTTCTTCCCCCTTGAAGAATGCGTGACGTCGCATTGCGACTTGGGGAGAGGCCACTGCCTAGTGACGCAGTATTTGGTTCCGGGAACCAAATTAATTTCAAGTCGGACTCCCCGATCCGGTGGTAACCCCATCGGCGGGTTGTCACTAATGACATCTCCAAATTCCTTCAGTATGGAATGGTAAGGGTCCTCAGGATCCGCAAGGATCTTGAGGCCGCGTCGGGCATTCAATGCCTGTTTGGTTTTCACCAAACCTGACTCGTCCATATTGGATGAGGAATTCAACTCCTCTTCCGGACGCAACACGACGACCTCGTCGATTTCACCTGCTCTCAAAGCAGTTCCAAACTCGTTGAAGGACATCTCCTCCAAACGACAACAGTTCGCCTACCCCAGGCAACCGTTCAAGGCTTACGCCTTCTGTGACAGCACCTGTCACACTATTCAGCATCCTAAAGGACTGCTGACTACTGGCCTCGGGACTCATCACGAGACCCAGATGGGGGGAGTCAATTGACCCATCTATTGGAAGCGCCTCGCGCCTATCCACAGAGGTCTCTTACTCTACAACCGGTGACTCGCCGATCTCACCTACAACGGCGTGGTCGGAATCAATTCCGACGTGCGAAAGAGACAAACTACGGGTCTCTTCGCTTGGAAGCGCCTCGCGCTTAACCACAGGGGTCTCTACCCCTACCACTCGAGTCGCCTCAGAGGAATCACCTCTGCCACTAGCGACTCACCAGTCTCGCCTATAACGGCGTGGTCAGAATCAATTCCGACGTGCGAAAGAGACGAACTACGGGTCTCTTCGCTTGGAAGCGCCTCGCGCTTAACCACAGGTGTAACAGGACTGATCCTGTTACAGGCTTACACTGTGTTGTGCGAGGAAGCGCGCAATACGGGAGGGGTAGGATTAGTTGATGACAACTAATCCTATACGAAAAGCAAAAATAATATTCGCTTTAGAGAGAACGCAAAATTAAGAGTGTTTATTAAATGGGTGGTTAGCGGCTAACAGTATAGTAATTACCTAACTAATATAATAATATCAAGTATTAAACTAACTGTACTATTAGTTAACCTGCACGATTCAGTATTTATACCGAATCGACTTTATCTTCGTAGATTATAAATAACTTATAATCTATTATTTGAATTTCAGACAACGCGTCTGAAATTCAACTGTGATATTCTAACTTGAATATCAATTATGTAATGGCACCCCATTACAACAGGGGTCTCTACCCCTACCACTGGAGTCGCCTTAGAGGAATCCACCTCTGCCACTGGTAACTCACCAGTATCGCCGTTAATGGCGTGGGGATTAACCGCCGAATCCCCCTCGTTAAGGAACTCTTCCTTAACCTCATTGGGACTGATCATGTCAGACATCCCAATCTCAGGCATCTCACGCCAGAATCGCTTTTGCGATCGAGCAAAGGTGGGTTCATGACTCTCCAATGCTTCACCCGATCGCGGGTGCGTTGATCCAATGGACCTAGACTTCCGGTCTATCCATGTCTCGTGGCGTTCCAGCCACTTCAAACCCAGAATGAGTCCATATCCAGGACTAGGCAACGTTCTTAGCTATCGAAGTCTGCAAACTTCAGCTTATGGTCAATCGAGACCTTGGGTACAGAAACCTATACGCCCGTCGCTAGACGGACCGTGACAACGTCACGAGAACGTGACTCTAGGGCCTCTGCATACAGCCGACTCTTCTCAACAGAAGTCCGTCTGACATAATTGTCAGACGCTCCAGAGTCTATCAAGACTCTCCAAGGCTTATCAAAGCATTTCACGTCCGCAAGGACTACCAGCAACCCTGGATGGTACACCAACTCGGTGCTAGAAAGCACCGCTTCCCTCGGGGCTTTGTGCTGTCGTCCCCTATCCTGTGGATTAACAGCACTGAGGGGTCCCCCTGTAGGGCGCTCCCACACCTACTGGGAGCCGTCGTTTCCCGACGGCTTGGGCGAGGGTCTTTTTGCCGCCCTCAGCCCCTTCCAGCGACTATCTCGCTGGGGATTTTCTGGACATCTGTCCCGAAGATTATCCACGCTTCCACACAGGAAGCACCTTGGCGGCCCAATCCGCTGCAACATAGCTAAGAGCTCCGCCCCGATGCTCTGCAAAAAAGTGTCAGAGTGACTCTTAGCGGAAGGTTTCCCCTCCACTTTGACCTGACTCAGGTCCATGGGTTGAGGAACCATCTTAGATGAACGAAAGTTCGTCTCGGCGTTAAACGCCATCTTAAAAGCCTCCCACAGGGATTGGGGTCGGCTTCGGAATAGCTCCGAACGTGCTGGCCCTTCTCTCAGGCCTCCCATGAACACGGGAATGGACACATCGTCCGAGTACGCTTTTTGCGTACATCCCTGCCAACAGGGTCTTAAGTTCTTCGATGTATGATTCCAAGTCCCTAGTGCCCTGACGGAACCTTAGGAACGCCAGCTGATTCTGAAAAACCAGATCAGGCGTTTCATACATGTCCATAAGCTTTCGCTTAAGGACTACCCAGTTCGGGAACACGGTCGTGACCGAACCCTGACACGTAAACGCCCATGTACGGCTTTGCCCGTTAAGATGGGTCAGTGAAAGTCCCACTTTCAGGTGATCCTCGATCACGTTCGCGGTGGCGAATACGGTTTCAACCTCTCGAAGCCACACATGAAGGTTTTCACCTTTCTCGCCGGTGAATTCTTTTATCTTAAAGGACATCGGAGGGCGTACCCCCGTAGACGCGGGATAACTATCGCGAAGACTCGCCTCATGGGCGATAAGTGCATTCACCCTTTCAAGCACGGCATCGAGGCGCTGCACCACTAGATGGCGCATGCCATCCTCACCCAATATGGGTAACAGTCTTCCTGTTGGACGGGGGTTAGCTTACCCCAATCGTCCTGATCCATCCCTTGCAGAGGATGTTGATCACCAACACAGGTGTTGGATTGACTACAAGTGCTACCAGATGTAGCCGGGTGCGTATACGCCCGGTGCGGCTAGCGCACAGAGGAAGACTTTCCTTTAAGCAGTTTTCGCCGCTACTTAGCCGATGCGCCCTTATAAAAGGGCTTAGTAGGAGAGAGATCTCCTACTCGGGGCCAATATTCCCGGGGTGGTTTACAGATAGCTTTCGCTAACCCCTTTTAACAAGGCTTCCCTTATAAAGGGAGGTAGCGTAAGGGAGAACTCCCTTAGGCTACAATACTCACTGCGCGCGCGACCGGGCGTGGTCGCGCGCCTAGCAGTCTTAAGTATTTTTGTAAACTGAATGTATATTTAATATATAATTAGCCTAAATTAATTTAAACTAATGTAAACTATATGTAATACTAAGTAGAACTTACTAAATTCGTACCTAGCTAAAATGTAGTGTACACACCTGTGTACCGACACGTGGATGGCTGACACACCACCACACCAAGGGACCCTGCCCTGATTGGTTAAAATAACCAATGGTTCAAAACCTTTCAAACCGGTCAATACTGACCTCAACCGTAGTGTACTCATGTAAACAACCTACTAAATGTGACCCGAATGTAACCCTGTTACAGAACCGATGAACGGACGTTGTTCTTGTTGCGGCGCCCAACGACTATTTTTGTCTGAGAAATAAAGAGAGCAATACATTCCTCAAAATGATATTATAACTGTCGTGAAGGAACTTAAAATTTTAGTGTTTCCACTCAAATTACAACACAAGAAGGCAATAAATCTACCCTTCTTGCTTAACTTCCCAGGTTCTTAATACTGACGTTCGAACCATAAAGTTTACCAAACACGCTAAGGACACACCTCCACAGAGTCTCAGACTGCCCCAACTCCAGCTGGCCCCAGATAACTGTTGTTTTTCTCGCTTAGATGATTTCTTAAAGACCTTCTTGTTTTTAGACTAGTTTTTAGATTAGGAACGGTGAAGAAGGATTGCTGGAAGGTTTCAAGAGACTGTTGTGCTTCAAGGGAAATTCGAATTTATTAAGTATAACCAAATCCTATATCTATGTCAAACACTTCTTTTACCTACTACTTCTTGGTTACTTCAGCGCTGACTTCAATAATTGGCAGTTACTTCTGAGCCCCTTATAATCCGATTGGTCGCGAGACGGCCGACCAAGGTCGCCTCTGATTCGTTAAAGTCTTCATCTAAATTCCAAATTCACACCAATCATACTCCATAATCCAATCAGTCGCGAGACGGCCTCCCAGGGTCTCCTCTGATTGGATGAAAATGTTCACTCACAATTAAAATACTGACAATCGAGACCAAGCTGCTACTTCACCACACAACATCTTGTAGTTAGTCAGAATAGGTAAACAGAGAAGACATATTTTCCTTTTTCTTTGGTCTAGTTTAAGCAGTTCCGGCAACTTCACCCGCGATCACATTTCAACATGAATGGTCGGACACCTATTAGATGTCCTTTATGAGGACTGCGTAACCATCGCATAATATTTCTTTGCATCAAGTGCATTTAGCTCCTTGATCATATCCTCACGGGATTAGAATTACACACCATCATTCCGATGCCTCTCGTATTGTTCATGGCGCATCCTACAAGGCAGCCACAGCCTGTGGTAGCTTTCATGCGGCGTCTACGTTGTTTCACGACGTGTCGCGATCTCCACGAGTCGTGATCGGTTAGTTACTGCGGTCCCTGGCAAAGTTGTGGGGTAGGGCGTAAGGCGAGGAAAATGTGAAAAGGAAGAGTGAGAAGGGGACCGAAGCTTCCAATTAGATGTGTCCAGTGGCGTCTTTGGGAATAGACGTAACGTCTGTGCCAATAGTCTCGCCCAATGTAATCACCTATAAAATCTAACCTTTCAAGCCACTTGCAAGATGCTGTGTCCCGCTTAAATTATAACATGTGAATAATTGACACGAGTTGGGACGTGTGCAATTAGTGATAGTCTCAAATGTAGAATGTGCGACCTAATTTTTAGGACGCAAACTGACGTTAAATCTGCAGCGATCTAATGTTAATGTTGAAAATATTTATAATACTGGTTTTTAGTAAAGCCAGGAGAAATTGATATTTTATTAGAAACAATATTCATGTTGTACTTATTATCGAACACATGTACTCGTACTCGAATCTGAGTACATATGGTTGGCACTAATAATTGGTGTAGAGTACAGAAATTATTAGCTAGCCTAACATGAAAAATGCATAAGATGTTGAAGTTATAGCAAACTTCGTAGAGTACACGACAGATGGAAGTTTGCTATAACTTCAACATCTTATGCATTTTTCTTGTTAGGCTAGCTAATATTTTTCTACCCATTCAATTGATAGAGTCCCTGTTTTGGTTAACTTCTTCTACTATTTGCGAACTGTCTACGGGTGTCCTTTTCACGGTCAAAGGATTTTTGGTTGCTGTAATGTTGACTTAGGACGATTTCAGTATATTGAAGCTATTAATCTGCATCTACAACACAAGTTTCTCACTATCTACGCAAGGATGGACGCTGAAACATTTCAACAGGTTATGTTCCAAACGGTGATGATGTATCAAGTGATCAAAGCCTTCATGAAGAAAAACCGGCAGCTTTTGATGCCGAAAAAGGAATGAAGATTTTGAAAATATTCCAGAAAGTTTGTGATCATCTCAATAAGCTGGAAAATTCAAAGGCTGCTCACGATGATAACAATTTTGGCTTCAACAATTCGATGAGATTGGGTAACCGGATGCGGTTGGTGTCGCTCGAAAGATCGCCTGAGAAAAAAATCAGGCAGGACGACTGTTGAATCAACTAATTCACGGAAAATTTTTGGATTTGAATTTTTCATTACCGACATGTGTTTATACATCAAGCGAGTTGACAATCAAGTAGTTATCGTGGGCATTTACGTCGATGATTTACTAGTGACGGGAACTAAGGGGAATCTCATGGACAAGTTTTTTGAAGATTGGAAATTTTTGGAGATAAAAGACTGGGTAAAGTATCCAAATTTCTACGGATGCGAATTACTTTCGAAGGCAAATCTGGTTACCGTCTATATCAAGAATGGCGATCGATGGCATCATTCAAGACTTTGGTTTACAATATGCTAATCCAATACGCACTCCAAACGGCCAAGATTTTGAGGATTTATCGCAGCAACGGAGCTAAGTCTTAAAAAGTACTGGATTAGTGAAAAGTAAGGACTTTTAATCTTTGGTCAGAAGACTACTTTGGATTGCGAGATGTACAATACCGGACATCGCTTACGCTGTCCAAAATAACACTCAACAGACGCATTCCCCTTCAATGACTGACTGGCATCTAGCAAAAAAGATACTTAGATATCTCAAGGGCGCCAGTTCACTGAAACTTTGTATTGGCAAGTGTAAGGATGTAAGTGACATCTGAACGAGGCTCAAAGGGGGGCTTTAACGCCTCCTAAACGCTTGTAGTGTTTAAAACACAGACAGTCAGCTGGGCTGCGCTGCCACGGCCGCCGATACGTGTAAGGACAAATTATGGGTACGTTTATATTACGCGACTCTTTTCTATATCTTACTCCAACAGCCAGTGCAAGGGATACTATCCGTTACACGTTTACGGGCTACGTCTGTGTTAAAGGTCTCGAAGTGCGATGTTGCAGGCCCTGATAGAGTGGCGAAGAAGTGACTTAATTTTTTATAAATATGTATGATTTTGATTTGCTTGTCCGGGCTTTTAATCTCAAGCATTGGTTTCATGTCTTGGCCTATGTTCCTTATCCAATGCACCATCATACTGAACTGTTACGCTAAAACGGGAGAGTATCTACAGTCCTATCCATAAACTCTTTGTCGCCCTACGCTCTGCCAGTTGTCGTTAAGACGTACTACAGAGTTCTAAAATGTGTACGAAGGAGCTGTTACAGGTTTACACTGTTATTCCAGCTAAGAGACGTGCAATATAGGCAAAAACAGTGTAATTTTGTTTCTAAAAGTTAGCGTAATATTAAAAACTATATCTATTATTCTAATTTATTCTTACACAAATATAGTTACTTATGTGCTGGACGGAAGATTAAATCGTAATATATTATGGTGGATTTGGTTTAGGGGAATGTTAAATCGACCCCCCCCCGCCCATTTCTACACATCAATGTAACAATTCCCTTTTTATAGGGTCGCCCTGCCAGCACCCCCCTCCACCCTAGGGGCACTCCCCACGTGACTTTCGACAAATAGAGTTAGCTCCTAGACGAAACATTGACAAGGAAGATTTTATGCACATGCTGCGCATTCCCCCTGGCGTTTACGCCGATTTCCCTAATAGGCTATTATTGATTGACCTAAAGAAGAAATAAAGTTATATATAGGGTCGCCCTACCCGGTCCCCTAAAGGGGCCTACCAACTCTCTTTTTTATTGTTTTCAATTAAAAGAGATTTATGTTAGTAGAATAGTGAATTGAAACCTACAAAATATAAACCATGCATGACTATTGATTGAATGGAGGATGCGTTAAACATTGAAGTTCTTGGTAAGTTGGTAAGTCGCTAGTCGTTACTCGATGCAATGTGATTACAGAGTCGCAATGTGCGCCATCTTCGTTACAGAAGACGTCGGCCTCTGATCATATAGGTATGGCTTGAGTCCGATGGCACCACGCCATCGTCATGATTGGTTGAAGAAGACTCAACACTTTTAGGGCTATCCACGACAATCAAATTGGACAAGGCAGCTGGCTGAGGCTCTTCGGTGAAAACGTCATGCTCGAGTGCTTTAGACACCGTTATACGCTTCTTCGGGTTTAGCTGGAGCATTTAAAATAAAAGATCAACGCCGGCGGCCGAGAGCATCGGAAACTGCTCTGCAAGCGGCGGCGGGTTTGATTCTTTTAACCTGAGATAAAATGGCATCTGCGTCGCATCGTCCCATCCGTTCTCAAGTGGAGATCCCAAGGCGGCGAAAATCTTGCTGAGCTGGTCAATATCCATGGATCCGTCTGCTAAAGGGCGACGCAGCAGCATTTCAGCAAAGATACATCCCACTGCCCACATTTCCACCTCATGTCCATATTCTCTCTTCGCCGAAAAAGATGTCAGGTGCTCGATACGCCCTCGTGACCACTTGCACCGACCTTTTAGGTTTCCTTTTTTCTGCCGCTCCATCGTATTCGCTTGTATTTCCTACTTCCTCCTTAACCTTAACAATCAATGTTGCCATACCAAAATCAGCAATCTTGGCGCAATTCTTCGCATTAGACAGCAGCAATATATTTGGCTTCAAATCGCGATGCATGATTCCTCTCGAGTGAAGCTCCTCGACACCAAGCAGCAACATTTTTAAATGCTTTCACCTGCTCCAGATCCAAATTTGGGACGCTCTCCGTAGCACTGATTAGCGTTTCCAAATTGCTATCCATGTGCTCCAAAATTAAATAAAGCTTGCCATGGCATTCGATCACGTCTAATAGCTATAGAACTTCAAACCACACAAACAGTAAACAGATCGTCGGGTGCGTATTTTTGCTCTTGTTTATGTGCCATCAGCTGGTGACGAACCTGCACCAAGTGCGCGGCGCCCAGGCACATGAGCAAGGATGTTTCGTGTCGTCTTTTTGTGGGAGCTAATATTTACGAGCTAATTCTATTGGTCGAAAGTCACGTGGGGGTGTGCCCATAGGGGCGACCCTATATTAAGGGAATTATTACATCGATGTGTAGAAATGGGCGGGGGGGGGTCGAATTAACAACTGGGGGTCGATTTAACATTCCCCTTGATTTAATACGTGTAACCAAATTTAAACAAATATACAAATATGCAATGCCTTGGATGGTTTCATCATAACATCCTTTTGGACTCCGTTAAGTGACGAATCAAATTACCAATGGATTGTAAGAGTTTATAATCCTTTGGAAGAACCTAAAATGTTGCGATTAGAACCGTGAGATCTCAGCTTAAATATCATTGTTTGTTATGTAATGAAGTCCATTTACAAGACGCCTCCAACGCTGAAACGGTACCAAAGTACGTGATAGCCATTGGCCTTAAATAGATCTCCATGCCAGATCAACTCGTAGCGTATCAAACTTCTCGTATCTGCCACTAATGTAAATTCATTGAATAACTCGCGGTGAAGGTTGGTGTAACAGGGTTACATTTTGGTTACATTTAGTTATGTTGTGTACGTAGGTACACTACGGTTGGGGTCAGTATTGACCGGTCCGAAAGGTTTTGACCTATTAATTATTTTAACCAATCAGGACAGGAGCCCTTGGTGGAGGCGTGACAGCCTGTCACGTGTTGGTACACAGGTGTGTACATTACATTTCAGCTAGGTACGAATGGAGTACGTTCTACTTAGTATTACATATAGTTTACATTAGTTTAATTAGTTTAGGCTAATTACATATTAAATATATATTCAGTGTACAAAATACACTAATCCAGCTAGACGCACGACCTCGACCGGTCGCGCGTGCTGTGAGTGTCTGTAGCCAAAAGGAATACCTCCTTTAGCTACTCCCATTCTAAGGGAAGCCTTGTTTCAAGGCGTTAGTTAATTCTAACAAGTAAATCAAGGAAAATCTTGGCTCCGAGTAAGATAGAACTCTCTTACTAAGCCCTTTTACAAGGGCGTATCGGCTAAGTAGCGGCATATCGTCGCTTTAGGAAAGTCTTCCTCTGTGCGCTAGCCGCACCGTGCGTATACGCACCGGCTACATCTGGTAGCAATTTTCGTCAATCCAACACCTGCGTTGGTAGACAACATCCTCTGCAAAGGATGAAACAGGACGATTGGGCTAAGTTTTCCCTCGTCCAACAGGAAGCCTTTAAGAGGCTAGTACCCATATTGGGTTCGGTTGGCATGATCCACCTAGTGGAGCAGGCCTTGATGCCGTGCGTGAGAGGGTTAACGCCCTCCTCTCCCATGAGGAGAGTGTATACGTAAGTCATTCTGCGTCTACGGGGGTTCGTCCTCCGCTATCCTTTAAGATAAAGAAATTCACGGGTGAAAAAGGTGATAACCTTTACGTGTGGCTTCGCGAGGTCGAAACGGCCTTTGCCACAGCGAATGTGATCGAGGATCACTTGCAAGTGGGACTTTCACTAACCCATCTTACGGGCAAAGCCCGTACATGGGCTTTTACGTGTCCGGATTCGGTCACGGACGTGTTTCCAACCTGGGAAGGCCTTAAGCAAAACCTTATGGATATGTACGCCACGCCTGATCAGGTTTTCCAGAATCAGCTGGCGTTTTTGAGGTGCCGTCAGGGCACTGGGGACTTGGAGACATACGTCCAAGAACTTAAGACCCTGTTGGCAGGGATGTACGCGAAAGAGTATTCGGACGATGCGTCCATCCTAGTCTTCATGGGAGGCCTGAAGGAAGGACCAGCACGTTGGGAACTGTTCCGAAGCCGACACCAATCCATGGGGGAGGCGTTTAAGATGGCGTTCAACGCCGAGAGGAACGTTCGCTCCTCTAAGGTGGGTCCCGAACCCATGGACCTTAGTCAGGTCGAAGCGGAGGAGAAACCTTCCGCTAAGAGTCACGGTGACTCTACCTTGTAAGGTCAGGAAGCGGATCTCCTGTCAATGCTGCAGCGAATGGAGCCGCTGAGATGCTTCCTGTGTGGAAGCACGGATCATCTGCGGAACAGATGTCCGAGAAATCCCCAGCGAAACACTCGCTATAAGGGGCCGAGGGCGGGTAAAAAGCCCTTGCCCAAGCCGTCGGGAAACGACGGCTCCCAGTAGGTGCGGGGCGCCCTACTGGGGGATCCCTCAGTGCTGTTAAACTCCAGGATAGGGCCCTACAGCACAAAGCCCCGAGGGAAACGGTGCTTTCCAGCACCGAGTTGGTATACCAGCCAGGTTTGCTGGTCGTCCTTGCGGACGTGAAAGGCTCTAATAAGCCTTGGAGAGTCTTGATAGACTCTGGAGCGTCTGACAATTATGTCAGACGGACTTCTGTTGAGAAGAATCGGCTGTATGCTGAGGCCCTAGAGGCACGTTCTCGTGACGTTGTCACGGCCTGTCTAGCGACGGGCGTATATGTTTCTGTACCCAAGGTCTCGATTGACCTTAAGATGAAGTTTGCAGACTTCGATAGCTTAGAACGATGCTTAGTCCTGTATTTGGACTCGCAGTATGACCTCATTCTGGGCATGATAGCGGAAATATTATTACACTTGCCTATAAAAACTGATTAATTTGTTCATTCACGGTAAACACGCAAGAAACCGAAAAAGTTTCAGCTTTGCAGGCGCTTTAATCGGAGATAATGGTTTAGTGGCTGTAACGCCACGAGCCATGGATAGACTGGAAGTCTAAGTCCATTGGCTCAACGCACCCGCGGTAGGGTGAAGCATTGGCGAGTCATGAACCCACATTTACTCGATCGCAAAAGCGATTTTGGCGTGGGATACCAGAGATTGGGATGTCTGAAACGATCATTCCCAATGGTGTTAAGGAAGAGTTCCTTAACGAGGGGGATTCAGCGGTTAATCCCCGCGCCGATGTAGGCGAGACTGGTGAGTCGCCAGTGATAGAGGAGTATTCCTCTGAGGTTAATCGCGAGGCGCTTCCTAGAGAAGATACCCGAAGTTCGTCTCTTCTACAGGTCGAAACTGATTCCGACCACGCCGTGTTCGGTGAACAATTTGCGACTCCAGTGGTAGGGGTAGAGACCCCTGTGGTTAAGCGCGAGGCGCTTCCAAGCGGAGAGAACCGTAGTTCGTCTCTTTCGCACGTCGAAAATGATTCCGTCTACTCCGTTGTAGGCGAGACTGGCGGGTCACCGGTGGTATAGGTAGAGACCTCTGTGGAGGAGCGATGCGCTTCCAATAGATGGGGCAACTGACACCCCCCATCTGGGTCCCGGGATGAGTCCCGAATCCAGTAGTCAGCAGTCCTATCGGATGCTGAATAGTGTGACAGGTGTTGTCACAGAAGGCGTAAGCCTTGAACGGTTGCCTGGGGTAGGCGAACTGTTGTCGTTGGAGGAGATGTCCTTCAACGAGTTTGAAACTGCTGTGAAAGCAGGTGAAATCGACGAAGTTGTCGTATTGCGTCCGGAAGAGGAGATGAACTCCTCATCCACAATGGACGAGTCAGTTTTGGTGCAAACCAAACAGGCATTGAATGCCCGAAGCGGCCTCAAGATCCTTGCGGATCCTGAGGCCCTTACCATTCCTTATTAAAGGAATTTGGAGATGTCATTAGTGACAACCCACCGATGGGATTACCACCGGATCGGTGATTCCGACATGAAATCGATTTGGTTCCGGGAACCAAATAGTGCGTCACTAGGCAGTGGCCTCCCCAAAGATCAATGCGACGTCATCGACGCATTCTTCAAGGGGAAAGAAGAGGCAGGGATGGTACGGGAGAGTAAGTCTCCCCATTCATCTCCCACTTTTTGTGTTCGGAAACCGAACGGAAAGTGGCGCATCGTGCATGCGTACAATAAGGTGAATACAGCTACTGTACCCATACAAACTCCGATTCCTCGGAAGGATGTCCTCCAGAACAATATGGCGGGCTGTACTGTGTACAGTGACTTAGATCTGGTGGACGGGTATTATCAGGTGCTCATGCGAGCATCCGATATTCCGCTTACAGCGGTTAGCACGATTAGTGGCATGCTGAGGGAGTGGCTTGTTATGCCACAAGGGCTTTCGAATGAACCAGCGATTTTTAATCGCTTGGTGACTCAACTCTTCCGCCCTCATAGGAAGTACGCTCAGACGTACTTCGACGATATATTAGTTCATAGTCGTGCGGAAGGCGACTCGTCTGATGTTCAGACGCACCTTATACACCTTCTATCTGTGCTCGAATGTATGTGAGAGCATAAGTTATATGCGAACGCATCCAAATGTATATTTGGTGCTGAGGAAATTCCTTTCCTCGGATGCTCCATCGGTAAGGATGGAGTGCGGGCGGATCCCGCGAAGGTGAAAGCCATTGTGGAGTGGCCTTCGCCTGTAAATCTTTACGGAAGTTGCTTGGATTAGCCAATTATCTCCACAAGTACAGCGAGAACTACGCTGAAATGGCGATGCCATTGACGGACATTCTTAAGAAGGATGTTGATTGGTGTTGGGAAACCAAACACCAAAACGCTTTTGAGGCGGTTAAGGAGAGCTTGTTAAAAGCTCCCGTTCTTGCTCTCCCAGAATCTGGTACCCCATTTAGCGTCGTCTGCGACGCCTACGATTTCGCAATCGGATGTGCTTTGTTACAAGCAGACGATGCGGGAAGAGAACGCGTGATCGTGTTTGAGTCGAGGCGGCTTACAGCTGCAGAACGGAATTATCCCGTTCATGACAAGGAGCTACTTGCAATGAAGTATGCCCTTATCAAATTTAGGGTTTACTTACTCGGCTCAAAGCCGTTTGTGGTTTATACAGACCACGCGTCCTTACAGACAGCGACGAAGTCGCCTCATCTCCCCCAACAGATGGACCGTTGGCTCTCCTTCTTTGCGGAGTACAATTTTGAGGTAAAATACAAACCGGGAGAACATAATGTACTTGCAGACGCGTTGTCGCGTCGTCCCGATTACGATCTCGCTCACGCGACATTCATCACCTCGTCTGTGGTGGATATCATACGCCAGGCGTATGAGAAAGACCCACAATGTACGGCGCTTATCAGCGCGTTGTGTGGAAAGGGACTTGGCCCATCTGAGCCTACCCTGTCAAGTCCAGCTAGAGCTCGGTTACACCGTTACAGGTACTGTGACGGTTTGCTATATTATAGCACGAGCGCGGAGGACACTCCGCGGGTGGTTGTTCCTCATGATGAGGAACTGAAGTATAGAGTTCTCTTTGAGGCACATGACCCCTTAATGGGGGCCATTTAGGTCGGGATAAGAGCTACAGCGCTTTGAGCGCTTTGTATTGGTGGCCCAAAATGTATAAGTGGGTCGGTGCGTATATACGCACCTGTAAAACGTGCCAGAGGGTCAAACCCTCTACAGAGTCAGCTGCGCATTTGGAGAGCTTATCCGTTCCGACGGAGTGTTGGAAATCCATTAGTATGGATTTTATGATCGGTTTTCGGAAGGATAAGGCCGGTAACACCGGCATATTGGTCTTTGTAGACGGTTTGAGCTAATTGGCTCACCTGGCGGCGGTACCAGAGTCCATTGACGGACAAGGATCATCGAAATTGTTCCTAGACCGTGTCTTTTGACAACATGGTCTACTCGATTCCGTTGTATCGGATCGGGATCCCCGTTTTACGGGACAGTTTTGGGGCGCGTTGTTTAAGGTGCTAGGCACCAAGCTCCTTATGTCCACTGCGGATCATCCGCAGACGGACGGGCAAACGGAACGCGTTAACCGCGTTTTAGAGGCTATTCTCCGGAGTTTATGTCCGGATTCTCCAAAGAGTTGGAGTGAGATGCTTCCTATGGCCAAATTTGCTATAAACAATTCGGTCCATGCATCTACAGGGTTTACCCCGTTTTACGTGAACGGATTAGTGAATCCGAGGGTTCCGTTAACGCCACGTTTGTGTGGCCCAGGGCTTAAGGGGGGAGGATTCCCTGATGTCAGCCCTGTATCTGTGCGAAAGGACATCGATAAGTTTTTATCGACGCGCCTTAGTGTCTTACGACACGTTTGCGATGCCATGGCGGAAAGCCAAGACAAGCAAAAAAAACAGGCCGACCGCAAGGGTCGGCGGAACAAAATGGCGTACAAAGTAGGAGAAAGTGTTTTATTAAACTATAAAAACCTTCCTACACATGCAGTGTCGAACGTGTTACAGAACAAACTGCGCCGCAGGTTTGTGGGGCCTTTCAAGGTGATAGCCCGAAAGGACTTGGTATATACCTTGGATATCCCGAAGGCAATGCGTACGCATCCTAACTTCTATGTGGGTATGCTCAAATCATACCAGAACCCGGAGGCGGGTCCCCGCTTGGAGGAGGTTGGGAAGTCGGGTAGCCGAAAGGCACGACAGGTCGGAATAGCGCCGACAGGGTCGAAATGCGACCATGAAACTCCGCAACGACGGACTCGAGAGAGGCAAGCCGCCTCTCGATGCGTTCATTCGCACTCCCCTCGTCGCGGAGTCCCTCCTGGACATCCTGGATGCGACGGCTGTGTCATCACAGCGCTCGTGGAGCTCACGTCACAATAGTGCGACCTCATCGGCCAGTTCTCGATACGGAGGGTATTCCACATTACCATGTGGATCGTCTGATGGCACGACGCCATCATCGGGGTGAGACCCAGTACCTGGTGAAGTGGAAATTCTATCCACATTCACAGAGTTCTTGGGAGTCAGAGACTCCCCGCGGCAGGATTGCCGTGGCGTCGTTGACGCTTTCGAGCGAGATAATACCGCTGCGATTCAACGACCAAAGGGGGGGAAGAAGCCCCTTCACTCCCAGTAGCTGGGAGTTTGCCGGAGGCAGATGCAGAATTTGCATTGCTCTCCGGCATCACTCCGAGATCAGGGCGCGTGTAGTCAGAGGCAGGTAATTCCCCAGCGCTTTGGCTTGAGCATACGCCAAGCGCAACGCCCTCTCGATCCGAACGTCGCGTTCGGAATAGCTGTTGTACAGCTCGTCAAAGCTAGGGAGTCGCTTTTCCCCTTCCTCCCAAGCGTGGAATGCCCGCTCGGCCTCCTAGACATCCTCCTCTTGCAGGAGGACGTAGGGAACCTCGTGGAGGGGCTCAACGACGGCACCCCGTGCCTGTTTCCCGAGGCGCTCTCGGTACAATTTGACAGTGAACTGCTTCGGTGCTAGCAGTCTAACCCGGAGTTGTTTCTGGAGCGCGATTTCGCGAGGCAGTACATCCGCAGGGGCGGTGATATTGGAGGCTAAACCCCTCTTTGCCTCGTTTTTGGCCTTCTTTTGAGGGTCACGAGGTCTCTTCCGTGCCGGTACGGCACGCCGGGCTTCCTGAGCCGTGTCTGGCTCATCGGTGATGGTCGCCTTCGGCGTCCCGGATGCATCATCCGCAGTTGGTAGAGGTGGCGCACGAGTTAGTGCATTTTCCCCACGTGTGGGGAACGGATTGGACTTCCGACATCGCCGTTCGGTGTCGTAGCGGTCAGCCTTTGGAGAGATATACCCAAGGGCATCCGCTTCCGAGTCATCGGAATAGGTTCCATCTTCTTCCCGAGGTGAATCCTCAGCACCCCTAAAGGTGCTCATGGTTAGCCAGAAGTTCTGGCAGTTGGAGTTCTCCAACTATAATTTATTTATTGCGTAAGCAATAGTCTTGATGGGGGAGGATGTAACAGGGTTACATTTTGGTTGCATTTAGTTATGTTGTGTACGTAAGTACACTACGGTTGGGTTCAGTATTGACCGGTCCGAAGGTTTTGGACGTATTGGTTATTTTAACCAATCAGGGCAGGAGCCCTTGGTGTAGGCGTGGCAGCCTGCCACGTGTTGGTACACAGGTGTGTACATTACATTTCGGCTAGGTACGAATGGAGTAAGTTCTACTTAGTATTACATATAGTTTTCATTAGTTAAATTAAATTAGGCTAATTACATATTATATATATATTCAGTTTACAAAACACGCCAATCCAGCTAGACGCACGACCTAGACCGGTCGCGCGTGCTGTAAGTGTTTGTAGCCAAAAGGAATACCCCCTTTATCTACTCCCTTTCTAAGGGAAGCCTTGTTTCAAGGCGTTAGTTAAGTCTAACAAGTAAACCAAGGGAAATCTTGGCCCCGAGTAAGAGAGAAGTCTCTGACTAAGCCCTTTTACAAGGGCGTATCGGCTAAGTAGCGGCACATCGCCGCTTAAGGAAAGTCTTCCTCTGTGCGCTAGCCGCACCGTGCGTATACGCACCGTCTACAGTTAGGGTCTTCCTTTCTGTCCGATAGATCTTGACCGCCTTCGTCGGTAAGCGACCAGACTACGTGTGCCTACACAAAAAACCGTCACTGGTCCGCGCTGAGTCGCCGATGACGATCCTATTAAGTAGGAGTAATGTACCACGCCTTGTTTCACCCATCTTTCGTAGTGTCTCTCGAAAAAGCTACATACGGAATCATAAACAAAAAAGAGGTATTATCCACAAGGTAAAGGGATTCGTGGTATCAGAAGTATAAGCTATAACACGGTCCATTCCAGAATATTCTATAGTATAGTGCTCTAGGAACCTACTCTCGTTTTTCATACCTACCGACCCGTAAGGATCAGATCTTCGTTCAAATCGACAACCGATGAAAGAAGGACGATAGTGTGGAGAAGCGTGCCCAAAATTTGGCACACTTCTGGTCAAGTTTCGTCAACACATTTGGTCTAATTTCGGATTGGTTTAAACAAGGGGGGCTTTTCAGCCTATCAGACTCAAGAAGTGTCAAGAACGCAAGTTTTGGTGAGTCACCCGACTTTGGGTATTTTACATATTTTTGTGTGGGTACATTTAGGGACTATGGGGTAGTAGTATTTTAGTTGTGGATTTTTCCAAGTTAGAGGCTTTTGGTTGTGGATTTGCCTAATAAAGTAAGAAGTATTTTGGTTGCAGGATTTTTCTAAGTGGAAGTCCTTTGGCCTTGGTTCACACCACAGCTAGGGGTCGCCGTTCTTCCCTTTTCGTACGCTAGTCGCCTCCGCCCGCCGCGGAGTGTTTGGGGGAAGAGGGTCGAATTATCCCCTCTCGCCCATTATACCCGGTCTGGAAGCGCCGCACGCGCACTTTGGCCTACCGGAAGTCCCTCGACGGGAGTAAGATTTGGCGATCTCAACACCTCAACTCAAGTACGTTTGGAACGTACTATTCACTGGATTGGTCTTGGCGTGGAGATATCGTTTGTGGAGTCTCACGAGCATATTGGGTCTTTACGCGGACATATTGGCTTGTTTTAACATTGGTTGGAAACTAGACCGGTTTTGGTCTTATTTCGTATTGGTCAGGGGCTAGACCGGAACGGTCGGTCTACCCTTTATTATTTCGTATTGGTCAGGTCTTGATCGTTTGGACGATCGACCTATTGGAAATTATCTCTTGGAAGTGTTTTTGGTCTGTTTGTGTCTGGGGTGAAGAGTTCCACCCCAGAGATACCTACCCAGATCGGTCTTCTATATTCAAGACCGCTTCGATCCAATCTGCGATCCCGATCCACCGAGTGTGTAACTAGCCCATTCCATCGGGTACACAAGGTGAGATGGACACTAAACAATCGGAACAAGTGGGTTCTGATGACGACCGGTCGTCTGCTTGTAGCGGACGATCGGACCAGATCTCGAGTGGTGGTCCGCGGAGTACCCCCTCCGAAAGTTGGAAGGCTGGGCGCGATGGTGGTAGTCAGGTTATCGATGCTAATGTTTTCGATTTCGAACTTGACTCCACCACAATGGTGCGCGTGACCGGATCACTTGGTGATCGTGGATATCACCGAGCTGATATTCCATCAAAAATTGGATTCGAAGATTTGAATGATTTGAACATGGAGTCGTTCTGGAGAGGACATAAGGAAAGGCTATCGCCTTACGTTCTCGTTGTTGATAAAGATGGCGATGTACGATCTGGCCTGGCGGAGGACCAGATCGGGATTAATAAGTTTTTTCCTCCCCAAAAGGCCCCCACCGGAGCCGATCGGGACTATAGCAGGTCTTGCTATAGTTCCGGAAAGGATCAGGACCTTGGTCCTGATCCTATGTATATGAGTGAAAAAATTGATGGAAAACCAAAAGATGAAAATTACTTGGAGGCTGACTGGAACGATCCGGTCTACCTCCCTAAAGTCCCCAAGGTACCCACGGTGCCCAGAAAAGAGCTGGGAATGCCACCCGACGAAGACGACTTCGAAGAAAAGTCGAAGGTCGGGGATGAGGCTATCACCGAACAAGACCTGGACAAGATGTATTATGTTTTTGAATTGAAGCGATTTGCTCGCCAAAACCAGGTCTTTCGGGTGTTGGACCTCCATATCCCCGACCGTCTTCTCAGTCCCACTACCGAGCCGATCCAGAGTGATCGACCATTACTGCTCGTCAAGAATTTGGTGGCGATGTTGGCGGAGGTTGGCATTAAAATGCAGAACCCCGCCGGTGTCAATAAATTGTTTGAATTTGATGCTTGAGACTGGAGGCGTCGATGTCGGACCTCCACGACCGTTTGGTGCCACTGGTGGAGGCGGTTCGCCGCCCAACTCCCACCACGTCAATGAAGGTCGCCGAAGACTCCACAGAGCTTGTTGACATTGGTTCCGATGATGAATCGATCTACCAGTCTCCACCGGCTTCTAACCGCTCATCAGAGTTGGAGACCGGTGTCGAGCGGATGACCATGGGGGTGGACCACGCCCGGTCTGAACAAAAAAGGGACATGCGGCAGCAAGGGGCTGCTTGCCAGTCGGGGCTACAGCAAGCCCCACAGGCCTCAGTTCCGCAAAAGGAGGTTATCAACACGTTGCCCATGACGCCAGCCAACGTCCAAGCCATGTTTGAGACGATGATGCAACGTTTCATGGAAGAACGGGTTAGACCACCTATGCGCCCACATGTCCAAGACCGGTCTACCTGTCAAGGTGTCAATGTTTGCAAAGATGTGGATATGGAATCGGTAACATCTATGGATAAGCCTATTAGAAGTGATAAACCAACCGGCAAGGGAAGGCGCAAGCCGCAACCGGCAAGACCGCGTAGACCAAGCAAGACAAGTGAATGTGATATGGAGTCGGTCGGCGGTATTGACGACCATGGTGGGTCAGATGGTACAGGCGCAGGCAAGGTGCGCAAGGCTAACCTAGCCTCCACTACTGCCCCCGACTTTGGATCTGCTGCGATTCCGCGCATCCGTATGGCCGCGACGACCGACCTCAAGGACTTTACCGGCAAGGATGCTGATGAAGACCAGGCCCGGTCTTGGTTCAGTCGGGTCAAGTCTGCGTTCCTGCGAGACCAGACCCCAAAAAGCGAACGTTGTTTAATCTTCCGGGATTTGTTAAAAGGACCGGCTGCGAACTGGATTCAACAGTTGGGTTGGGGCGTCCGGTCTGACTGGGACCTGTTATGTGCGGAGTTTTAAATTCAATATTGTAACTCCGGATTTTCGCGTGCCCTCAAGTATCACCATATGCAGAAGCGGAGCGACGAGACACCGATCGAGTATTTGCATCGGTTGAACGTGGCTGAACTTCGCGCCGGCATAACAATCAAAGAGAATAACCCGCCGAACGGTGCCGCCTTAGAACATGTGGGTCACTATATTAGTACCCTTGACGATCAAGAACTGGCGGACCAGATTACTCTAATGCGTCTTAAGGATGCGGGCGAAGTCGAACAGACCCTTCGGACGTTACAACAGTCGCGTAGTATGAGAGCGAAGACCGCTGGTGGATCAGGTCGTTATCGTTCCAAGACCCAGACCGATCCGGTCAAGAGACCTTGGACCAGACCGACCCGAGCGGTCAAGGCAATTGTAGCTGATGATAGCACGGGGTCAGAAGGGGAAAGTGGAACTCCATCCAGCCAGGAGTCATCGGATGAAGACCAGTATCGTTACGTCTATGTTGCGGGACCTTCCCCGAAGACCAAGTTGAAGTCCGACCAGGTGGACCGGAAGGGAAGGAACGGAAGCAAGTCCGATCCAGACCGACCTCGTCAGAAGTGCTCCCACTGTGGGTCGAGCAAACATGATGGTCCAAACTGCTGGAAGAAGATGGTGTGCAAGAAGTGCGAGAGACGCGGCCACCCGACGGACCACTGCCTCTTCGTATGCAAGTCATGTGGAGAGATCCACGAGGCCGTCCACTGCAAGATTGAAGAATTTTTTAACATGATGTGCAAGTGGTACGTGCCGGACAAGCACGCGGGGATGCTGCCTCCGGACGCAGAAAAGATGTTAAACTAGAACGCTCGCCAGGTTGAAATCTGGATCGAGCCGAGCGTTCTACGGTTCACATCTATGCATATGTCGGCAAGGAGGATGAGACCGACAATACACGTTCTATTCCAAATTGCGTCGACCGAGACCATCAGGTCTACAATCTGAAGACCGATGAGTACTCCCGGACTAAGGTGGTTATGCAGTTGGACTTGCTGCCTGGAGAATCCCGCGGATAATGGAAGTATCACGCGCCTGATAAATGGTTCAAGCAGGCGAAAGCCTGTGGCAAGATTAATAACCAGAAAGCGATGATGTTGTTCGACTCTGGAGCTGAAGTATCGATAATCGACTCCGCCTTTGCTCGTAAGGTCGGATGTCGTATAGACGATACCCAGAGACAAGAATGCGTCGGGATCGGCGAAAACTCTTATATGACCGAAGGAAGAACGCGTGTGAAAATTACTTTGTCGGGATCGCTGGTCTATTTTTTCAGCGCTTGGGTTGGCAAGTTGGCTGGTCAGGACGCTTTACTAAGTATGGATTTCATGGTCCCAGCAGGTATTCGCCTAGACCTGTCACATGGAGTGCTTATACTCCCGGACGAGGTCCAGGTCCAGTTGGCTGGTCGAAGACCTCTGTATGGTTCGTATACCGATCTGTTCCGGTGGGACCAAGACCTCACTATCCCAGTCGGTCGGTCTGCCGATACCCCGGTTGAGAAAGGTTTTCGTTCGAGGAAGTTGTGGTTGACCAGGGGCGATCGGTGGGTCTCGACCTTCGTAAAGAGTGCTGGTCGACGTGATTTTGTCCGTGTTACCAATATCGGTGACAAGCCTCTGACACTTGATAATAACACTATTGTCGGCATGTGGTTAGCAGAATGGAAGGTACCAAGGAAGATGGGGTTCGTCTCGATTGGGTCGAGGCGGTATGTCGAGTGGCAAAACCTGGCGTACCAATCGACCACCGATCTTATCAGCGATGATGGGTCGGTGGAAGAGGATACCTCACCTTTAGTGGAAAGACCAAGTTATGTCACCCCAAAAAGAATGTTGGTCCGAAGAAAGGCGCCTCAGTCACCAGGAACGGTGGACCATCAAGTAGACGAGCCAAGGTTAGTCAACGTGGTGTCAGCACAAGACCAGGCTACAGCGGAGCAAGAAACGGAAGAAGGGGAACATGAAATTGCTAGGTCGGACCATGACGGTATTCCTAATCAGACCGATATCAGTGAAGGACAGCCCGTCGATCAAGACCAGGGGCGTTCAGCCGGTCCAGATGGTCTAGGTGATATCACCCCAGAAGATGAACAAGTCTGTATACATGAAGGCGGGGAACAGTACATTCAGGAGCTGGAAAGCCAAATGGCAGTCCTCCCTGAAGTGTCTGCCGACTCGCCCGAAGTTACAATGGATGATTTACAAGTGGGTGATCAAGACCTTAACAGTCCAGACCAGATCGAGCAGTTGAAGAATATCATATGGAAGAAAAGACATCTGCTGATTGGAAAGGGCAACGCCTTACCACCTGCATCCCGTGGTGCGATTTGCGATATTGACGTTGGAGATGCCAAGCCGATTGCTCAGCGGTGTCGACGCGTGAGCCACAGTACCGTGAAAAGCTTTCTGATCTCATTAAAGGACTGTTGGGTACCAAGATTATTAGACCGTCGACCTCGCCATGGGCCTCGCCGATCGTAATTGTTATCAAGAAGAACGGCGTCGACATTAGGTTGTGCATCGACTATCGGCTGGTAAATCGGTTGACTAAACTCATGGTTTACCCGATGCCGCTGATTAATGATCTGTTGGAAGTCCTCAACAAGACCTTGTGGTATTGTTCGCTGGACATGGCAAGTGGATTTTGGGTGGTCTCGATGACTGATCGAGCCCGTGAGATTTCCGCATTTGTGACACCGTTTGGTCTTTTCGAGTGGAACCGTATGCCGTTCGGTCTGAAGAACGCACCCCAGATCTATCAAAGGTTGATAGACAACGCACTATACGGACACTTCAAAATCAAGACCGATCGGGACCCTGCCGAAAGTTATGATGTGTTTACAGAGGGTGAACCCGATCGGGAAAGAAGACCGTCCGTTCTAGGGAGGCGGTCGTACATCGACGACATTCTGATACCTGTCTCGTCATGGAACGATCTTTGCGAGAAGGTTGAACGATTGTTGGAGACATGCGACCGCTGGAACCTATCTATTAGCGCCGTGAAAAGTTTTTGGGGTATGTACAAGGTCGCCTATTTAGGCCATATGGTCTCGAACAATGGTCTAGAGGCTAATCCCAAGCACCTGGATTCGTTAAGCAACCTCCCGTTTCCCAAGTCTCTGAAGGCAATGCAGTCCTGCCTAGGAAGTTTAAACTACTACAGCCGCTTCATCGAAGATTTTGCTATCTACGCGGCTGTGTTGTATGAGCTCCGGGAAGTGGACTACCATATGTTGCGCGAAGAAGACCGGGCAACTTTACATGGGGGCGCCGACTCTGGTATTGCTGCAGATTGTCCGCAAGTGGAGGCCGAAGACCATATGAAGCGTGCAAAGTTTGATTTTGGTATGTTGAAGGTTAAGATGGAGACGGCACCGATTTTGAAGCATTTCGATCCCGAAAAGGTCCCGACCATTATTGTATATGCTAGTCAGTGGGCCATTTCGGCCACTCTAGTACAAGATCCTGATGGTGTGTACCATCCGGTCACGTTCACGAGCAGAACGCTGAAGCCAAACGAAGTGAACTATGGAATTGTCGAGAAAGAAGTGCTGGCGATGCTGCAAATTCTGGATGTGTGTTACAACCTGCTGGTCGGCCGACCTATAAAAGTACTGTCAAGGCGGTCTACTTTGGCCTGGCTATTATCAGCCAATGGGATGAACGGACGTCTAGGCAGATGGTCGGCGGTCTTGTCGCAGTGGACCCTCGAGGTCGTTAAGTGCACCAGGGGCGAGGAAGAGATATTGGGCACATTAGCTGCCAGTATCACCCCTCGGTCTGAAGTGGACGAGGCATTGATAGCGATTGCCCCGAGGAAGCAACCTCGGCAGTCAGTTTCGAGACCGCCACCGACCGTCGACCATGATGAAGAGCTCTTGGTCTTAAGTTTTGACGGATCGGCAAGCGTGAAGAAGAAGGTCGGCGCCTATAGTGCTATAGTGTGGAAGTTGCCACAATGGTCTGTAGTTGCAGCCGCTGCTGATTTCACGCCGGATATTTACGTTTAAAGAGGCGGAGTACCGAGGTCTACTTCTATGTCTGGACCTGCTGTCGTCGCAAGAAAAGGGGCGAGTCATCATATGTGGTGACTCCAACCTAGTGATCAGGCAGATCACCGGAGAGATCGACTGCAAGGCTCCACAGCTGAGGTCGTTAAATGATCGGGTAATGAAGGCATTGAAAGACCAACCACGAGCTGTTTCACGTGAAACGGGACTGGAATAAAGTGCCGACTACCTCGCGACAAAGGCCATGCAAGACCAGACCGGGGCTACGATCACCGAGGAGGCCGTTCTTGACGAATTGATGAATATAAACAGGCTCCCCGAGGTGATCGGACCCAAGAACGCTCCGGACCAGGTGTATGTGATGGTCGCGACTAGACCGAAAGCTCGGAAGTCCCACCAACCGTTACCGAAGGAACGGTTGAGTGAATCTGTTGTGCAACGACTAAGGGCAGAACGGATCCTCAAGGCGCAGGACGAAGAAGAATGGATTGTGAATTTGAAGACCTACCTGCGCGGTGAATTGTCTAAGTTGACGAATGGTCAAGCGAAAGAATGTGACAAGATCGCAGACAGTTACGAAGTGGATGAGGATGGTTTACTATATTACTGCCGCGATGCCGACCAAGACAGTGCAGACCGGGACCGATTGGCGAAATTGGTGATACCTGAGTTGCTGCAGCCGGATGTCCTCCATCGCTACCATGTGAGTCTAGAAGGGGGAAATCAGGGCATAGGCAGAACGTATCACAAGATCAGGTCCCACTTTCAGTGGAGAGGTCTTTTCCGAAGTGTACAGAAATATGTGGGTTGTTGTACGGATTGCGAGACCGGAAAGGGTAGACCGGTAATCAAGGGGCGATCGCCCGGAAATATCAAAGCTACCTACCCTTTCCAGGTCATAGCGATGGACCATATACCGTCGCTGCCTAAATCGACATATGGCAATACTGAATTGTTGATCTGGGTAGACCTGTTCACCGGTCTAGTTATTGCGAAGGCTAGTGCGTCCCGGTCCGCCGAACAGATCGCCAAAAGTTACGAAGAATGCGTGTTCCGAAGGTTCGGCGCCATCGAGGTCATCAGACACGACCGAGAATCCGGTTTCATGGCCGAGGTGTTCCGGTCGTTTAACAATATGCTGGGCCAGAAACAGAGCGCGACGATGGCATATCGTCCGCAAGCGAATGGATCGGCAGAACGTATGGTACAAACTATTACAAGAGCAATCAAGATGTACGTTGCCAATACAGACCAGCGCGATTGGGTCGAATACGCAGAAAGGCTGGTGTTTGCACTCAACTCGTCGACCGATCGGGTCCGAGGAGAAACGCCTTTTTATCTTGCGTATGGATGGGACCCCTGGTCCACTCTTGAAGCCGCGATACCTATTGGCTGCACTCAGACCCGCGATCGTGATGCTCGACGTTGGCGCATGAAGGTCCAGAAACATTACCAGCATGCAAGAGAAATTGTCAACGAAAAGTTACGTCAAGCTACACAAGGCCGGACAGACCGGAACAACGACCAGGTCCAACCCCACGGTATAGAACCAGGGGAGAGGGTATGGTTGTACCTAGACCGAGTGAAGGAGGGCTATGCGAAGAAGATGGCTCACATGTGGCACGGTCCTTTCCGTGTTGCCGAGCTGAATGGTGAACACGCTGCCCGTCTAGTAAAAACCGGCACGGACTACAAGGTCTTCCCGATCGTACATGTGTCCAAGTTAAAACTGGTCCGAGAATTTCCTGATCGTCCCAAAATGCCCTGTCTGGTAGACGAGGCAGAACGGTTGGATTTCGATGAAGCATTACTGCCGGAGGACAGTTGGGAACGACCACTGGAGAAGGACGAATTTGAAGTGGAAAAGGTCTTAGATGTCCGATCGGTCAAGAAGACCAGGTTCGGCCGGACCCACCGAGAATATCTGGTCCGATGGAAGGACCATGATGAAACAACTTGTATCGATGAGTCCGACCTGAACTGTGGAGCACTACTACGAGAATTCGAACGGGACCGAGTCAGTCGGAACCGTTTCGCAGTGATGCAGACCCATGAAGACCAAGACCAAGACATGCAGTAGCATCGGTCTTCCCGACCG
>CM047586.1:8791115-8804881 GCA_026184515.1 Peronosclerospora sorghi | reverse complement strand
TATCGTTCCAAGACCCAGACCGATCCGGTCAAGAGACCTTGGACCAGACCGACCCGAGCGGTCAAGGCAATTGTAGCTGATGATAGCACGGGGTCAGAAGGGGAAAGTGGAACTCCATCCAGCCAGGAGTCATCGGATGAAGACCAGTATCGTTACGTCTATGTTGCGGGACCTTCCCCGAAGACCAAGTTGAAGTCCGACCAGGTGGACCGGAAGGGAAGGAACGGAAGCAAGTCCGATCCAGACCGACCTCGTCAGAAGTGCTCCCACTGTGGGTCGAGCAAACATGATGGTCCAAACTGCTGGAAGAAGATGGTGTGCAAGAAGTGCGAGAGACGCGGCCACCCGACGGACCACTGCCTCTTCGTATGCAAGTCATGTGGAGAGATCCACGAGGCCGTCCACTGCAAGATTGAAGAATTTTTTAACATGATGTGCAAGTGGTACGTGCCGGACAAGCACGCGGGGATGCTGCCTCCGGACGCAGAAAAGATGTTAAACTAGAACGCTCGCCAGGTTGAAATCTGGATCGAGCCGAGCGTTCTACGGTTCACATCTATGCATATGTCGGCAAGGAGGATGAGACCGACAATACACGTTCTATTCCAAATTGCGTCGACCGAGACCATCAGGTCTACAATCTGAAGACCGATGAGTACTCCCGGACTAAGGTGGTTATGCAGTTGGACTTGCTGCCTGGAGAATCCCGCGGATAATGGAAGTATCACGCGCCTGATAAATGGTTCAAGCAGGCGAAAGCCTGTGGCAAGATTAATAACCAGAAAGCGATGATGTTGTTCGACTCTGGAGCTGAAGTATCGATAATCGACTCCGCCTTTGCTCGTAAGGTCGGATGTCGTATAGACGATACCCAGAGACAAGAATGCGTCGGGATCGGCGAAAACTCTTATATGACCGAAGGAAGAACGCGTGTGAAAATTACTTTGTCGGGATCGCTGGTCTATTTTTTCAGCGCTTGGGTTGGCAAGTTGGCTGGTCAGGACGCTTTACTAAGTATGGATTTCATGGTCCCAGCAGGTATTCGCCTAGACCTGTCACATGGAGTGCTTATACTCCCGGACGAGGTCCAGGTCCAGTTGGCTGGTCGAAGACCTCTGTATGGTTCGTATACCGATCTGTTCCGGTGGGACCAAGACCTCACTATCCCAGTCGGTCGGTCTGCCGATACCCCGGTTGAGAAAGGTTTTCGTTCGAGGAAGTTGTGGTTGACCAGGGGCGATCGGTGGGTCTCGACCTTCGTAAAGAGTGCTGGTCGACGTGATTTTGTCCGTGTTACCAATATCGGTGACAAGCCTCTGACACTTGATAATAACACTATTGTCGGCATGTGGTTAGCAGAATGGAAGGTACCAAGGAAGATGGGGTTCGTCTCGATTGGGTCGAGGCGGTATGTCGAGTGGCAAAACCTGGCGTACCAATCGACCACCGATCTTATCAGCGATGATGGGTCGGTGGAAGAGGATACCTCACCTTTAGTGGAAAGACCAAGTTATGTCACCCCAAAAAGAATGTTGGTCCGAAGAAAGGCGCCTCAGTCACCAGGAACGGTGGACCATCAAGTAGACGAGCCAAGGTTAGTCAACGTGGTGTCAGCACAAGACCAGGCTACAGCGGAGCAAGAAACGGAAGAAGGGGAACATGAAATTGCTAGGTCGGACCATGACGGTATTCCTAATCAGACCGATATCAGTGAAGGACAGCCCGTCGATCAAGACCAGGGGCGTTCAGCCGGTCCAGATGGTCTAGGTGATATCGCCCCAGAAGATGAACAAGTCTGTATACATGAAGGCGGGGAACAGTACATTCAGGAGCTGGAAAGCCAAATGGCAGTCCTCCCTGAAGTGTCTGCCGACTCGCCCGAAGTTACAATGGATGATTTACAAGTGGGTGATCAAGACCTTAACAGTCCAGACCAGATCGAGCAGTTGAAGAATATCATATGGAAGAAAAGACATCTGCTGATTGGAAAGGGCAACGCCTTACCACCTGCATCCCGTGGTGCGATTTGCGATATTGACGTTGGAGATGCCAAGCCGATTGCTCAGCGGTGTCGACGCGTGAGCCACAGTACCGTGAAAAGCTTTCTGATCTCATTAAAGGACTGTTGGGTACCAAGATTATTAGACCGTCGACCTCGCCATGGGCCTCGCCGATCGTAATTGTTATCAAGAAGAACGGCGTCGACATTAGGTTGTGCATCGACTATCGGCTGGTAAATCGGTTGACTAAACTCATGGTTTACCCGATGCCGCTGATTAATGATCTGTTGGAAGTCCTCAACAAGACCTTGTGGTATTGTTCGCTGGACATGGCAAGTGGATTTTGGGTGGTCTCGATGACTGATCGAGCCCGTGAGATTTCCGCATTTGTGACACCGTTTGGTCTTTTCGAGTGGAACCGTATGCCGTTCGGTCTGAAGAACGCACCCCAGATCTATCAAAGGTTGATAGACAACGCACTGTACGGACACTTCAAAATCAAGACCGATCGGGACCCTGCCGAAAGTTATGATGTGTTTACAGAGGGTGAACCCGATCGGGAAAGAAGACCGTCCGTTCTAGGGAGGCGGTCGTACATCGACGACATTCTGATACCTGTCTCGTCATGGAACGATCTTTGCGAGAAGGTTGAACGATTGTTGGAGACATGCGACCGCTGGAACCTATCTATTAGCGCCGTGAAAAGTTTTTGGGGTA
The DNA here is from genome assembly GCA_026184515.1 of Peronosclerospora sorghi. Lineage (NCBI taxonomy): Eukaryota > Oomycota > Peronosporomycetes > Peronosporales > Peronosporaceae > Peronosclerospora > Peronosclerospora sorghi. Next base: position 8,802,164 of record CM047586.1, on the reverse strand, counting down.
TGTACAAGGTCGCCTATTTAGGCCATATGGTCTCGAACAATGGTCTAGAGGCTAATCCCAAGCACCTGGATTCGTTAAGCAACCTCCCGTTTCCCAAGTCTCTGAAGGCAATGCAGTCCTGCCTAGGAAGTTTAAACTACTACAGCCGCTTCATCGAAGATTTTGCTATCTACGCGGCTGTGTTGTATGAGCTCCGGGAAGTGGACTACCATATGTTGCGCGAAGAAGACCGGGCAACTTTACATGGGGGCGCCGACTCTGGTATTGCTGCAGATTGTCCGCAAGTGGAGGCCGAAGACCATATGAAGCGTGCAAAGTTTGATTTTGGTATGTTGAAGGTTAAGATGGAGACGGCACCGATTTTGAAGCATTTCGATCCCGAAAAGGTCCCGACCATTATTGTATATGCTAGTCAGTGGGCCATTTCGGCCACTCTAGTACAAGATCCTGATGGTGTGTACCATCCGGTCACGTTCACGAGCAGAACGCTGAAGCCAAACGAAGTGAACTATGGAATTGTCGAGAAAGAAGTGCTGGCGATGCTGCAAATTCTGGATGTGTGTTACAACCTGCTGGTCGGCCGACCTATAAAAGTACTGTCAAGGCGGTCTACTTTGGCCTGGCTATTATCAGCCAATGGGATGAACGGACGTCTAGGCAGATGGTCGGCGGTCTTGTCGCAGTGGACCCTCGAGGTCGTTAAGTGCACCAGGGGCGAGGAAGAGATATTGGGCACATTAGCTGCCAGTATCACCCCTCGGTCTGAAGTGGACGAGGCATTGATAGCGATTGCCCCGAGGAAGCAACCTCGGCAGTCAGTTTCGAGACCGCCACCGACCGTCGACCATGATGAAGAGCTCTTGGTCTTAAGTTTTGACGGATCGGCAAGCGTGAAGAAGAAGGTCGGCGCCTATAGTGCTATAGTGTGGAAGTTGCCACAATGGTCTGTAGTTGCAGCCGCTGCTGATTTCACGCCGGATATTTACGTTTAAAGAGGCGGAGTACCGAGGTCTACTTCTATGTCTGGACCTGCTGTCGTCGCAAGAAAAGGGGCGAGTCATCATATGTGGTGACTCCAACCTAGTGATCAGGCAGATCACCGGAGAGATCGACTGCAAGGCTCCACAGCTGAGGTCGTTAAATGATCGGGTAATGAAGGCATTGAAAGACCAACCACGAGCTGTTTCACGTGAAACGGGACTGGAATAAAGTGCCGACTACCTCGCGACAAAGGCCATGCAAGACCAGACCGGGGCTACGATCACCGAGGAGGCCGTTCTTGACGAATTGATGAATATAAACAGGCTCCCCGAGGTGATCGGACCCAAGAACGCTCCGGACCAGGTGTATGTGATGGTCGCGACTAGACCGAAAGCTCGGAAGTCCCACCAACCGTTACCGAAGGAACGGTTGAGTGAATCTGTTGTGCAACGACTAAGGGCAGAACGGATCCTCAAGGCGCAGGACGAAGAAGAATGGATTGTGAATTTGAAGACCTACCTGCGCGGTGAATTGTCTAAGTTGACGAATGGTCAAGCGAAAGAATGTGACAAGATCGCAGACAGTTACGAAGTGGATGAGGATGGTTTACTATATTACTGCCGCGATGCCGACCAAGACAGTGCAGACCGGGACCGATTGGCGAAATTGGTGATACCTGAGTTGCTGCAGCCGGATGTCCTCCATCACTACCATGTGAGTCTAGAAGGGGGACATCAGGGCATAGGCAGAACGTATCACAAGATCAGGTCCCACTTTCACTGGAGAGGTCTTTTCCGAAGTGTACAGAAATATGTGGGTTGTTGTACGGATTGCGAGACCGGAAAGGGTAGACCGGTAATCAAGGGGCGATCGCCCGGAAATATCGAAGCTACCTACCCTTTCCAGGTCATAGCGATGGACCATATACCGTCGCTGCCTAAATCGACATATGGCAATACTGAGTTGTTGATCTGGGTAGACCTGTTCACCGGTCTAGTTATTGCGAAGGCAAGTGCGTCCCGGTCTGCCGAGCAGATCGCCAAAAGTTACGAAGAATGCGTGTTCCGAAGGTTCGGCGCCAGCGAGGTCATCAGACACGACCGAGAACCCGGTTTCATGGCCGAGGTGTTCCGGTCGTTTAACAATATGCTGGTCCAGAAACAGAGCGCGACGATGGCATATCGTCCGCAAGCGAATGGATCGGCAGAACGTATGGTACAAACTATTACAAGAGCAATCAAGATGTACGTTGCCGATCCAGACCAGCGCGATTGGGACGAATACGCAGAAAGGCTGGTGTTTGCACTCAACTCGTCGACCGATCGGGTCCGAGGAGAAACGCCTTTTTATCTTGCGTATGGATGGGACCCCCGGTCCACTCTTGAAGCCGCGATACCTATTGGCTGCACTCGGACCCGCGATCGTGATGCTCGACGTTGGCGCATGCAGGTCCAGAAACATTACCAGCATGCAAGAGAAATTGTCAACGAAAAGTTACGTCAAGCTACACAAGACCGGGCAGACCGGAACAACGACCAGGTCCAACCCCACGGTATAGAACCAGGGGCGAGGGTATGGTTGTACCTAGACCGAGTGAAGGAGGGCTATGCGAAGAAGCTGGCTCACATGTGGCACGGTCCTTTCCGTGTTGCCGAGCTGATTGGTGAACACGCTGCCCGTCTAGTAACAACCGGCACGGACTACAAGGTCTTCCCGATCGTACATGTGTCCAAGTTAAAACTGGTCCGAGAATTTCCTGATCGTCCCAAAATGCCCTGTCTGGTAGACGAGGCAGAACGGTTGGATTTCGATGAAGCATTACTGCCGGAGGACAGTTGGGAACGACCACTGGAGAAGGACGAATTTGAAGTGGAAAAGGTCTTAGATGTCCGATCGGTCAAGAAGACCAGGTTCGGCCGGACCCACCGAGAATATCTGGTCCGATGGAAGGACCATGATGAAACAACTTGTATCGATGAGTCCGACCTGAACTGTGGAGCACTACTACGAGAATTCGAACGGGACCGAGTCAGTCGGAACCGTTTCGCAGTGATGCAGACCCATGAAGACCAAGACCAAGACATGCAGTAGCATCGGTCTTCCCGACCGACATGAAGAGGTGGAATGTCTTGTGCCTCGTGTATTGTGTATTGTGAATATGTGACGAATTGGAATAGTCGAGTGACGAACGTGGATTGTTTTCTCACGATGTAAGTGGAACGGTTGGTGATAACGTGTCTAGTGCAACTCTGGAGAAAGTGTGGAATTAGATCAAGTGATTTGATGACCGAACATGTGAAAAAGAACGATGATATATATTAAGTGTTATCTGGTCGACTACTTACGACCTCACTCGCCATCACCCCACAGACGGCCGACGGTCAACGACGGATGCTCTTTAACTTGTTCCTGGTACTGGCTACGCCAAGGTTCTTGTTGATCTAGTTGGACCAAAGCATCCTTGAGGTCCAAGACCGGTGTAGTGCACCCAAGACCGGGGTACCATGTGCCACCGTCAGCCAGCAGCCGGGTCTTCTCGACGCGACGCCGCGGCATATGAAGTACGACTGGATATAAGAACACATCGATGTCGCACTCTTGGGCCAGCATCCCGTCCAAAACATATTGGCAAAGGGACTGCCAGGCCTCACCCGCTCTGATCCGACGCCGCTTGCGCTTGTTTTGGATGGATGGTCGCCAAGCCAGGGTCTTGTCGAACTCGTTCCGGGGGAAGCACCATATAGTGGGATGCCTCCCAGATGGCTTGAGCATGAGTCTTGTTAAAATATTTCACCCGACTCATGAAAGCATCGGCCCACGGAGTCGAGTGGAAGATGAACCCCAGCTTGGGATGCTCGAAAATCTTCCACGGCTCGTCAGCGTACAAGCAGGAGATCTGTGCCGACGTGATCAAGTCCGGCCGCCATTCCGACGCGGCAGGAACTTTCTTCGCCGCCGGGAAAAGCCAATGTTCTGGACGAGAGAAAGACCGGGCAAGGAGCTGCTTGGTCAGGGTGGACCGGCGATAAACAACCGATCTTCCCTGGCGACCACGGCAAAGTATCCTCACGCGTTCGTGGCGGAAGGGAAGAACTGTCGATTGCCACGTTGGCCAACAAAGCATCTTTGTAGAGCTTGGACGTCCCAGGAAAGACCTTAGGTGTTGACTTTGTCGACGCATGAGGTGGTGGAACGCCACCATGCGGACCGGTCTTCTTGGGCTGCTCCGAAGTCGATGCAACTTGAACAAAACTTTCATGTGGACTTGTTCGCGACTTGGTTGGGATGGGGACAGCAAACTACGAATCACCGGAGTCTTCGCCGGAGTCATCCAAGGACGAGACCTCTGAATACTTGGCATGGTCAGCACCGGCGGTCGAGGGCGCTTGATTTTTGGAGATGTTACTGTCGTCATCCTCGTCCAAGCTTGGGCCCACGAGGGGCGCCTGTATCTTGGCTCGCTTACGAGGCACCGCACGCTTCCCTTCGAGTTCAGGGTCGCGCGCTGTGCCCCGCGCCCTCGAGGGACTCGGCGCGTCCGCGCGCTTCTTAGACTTTTGACGAATTTTGGGCTGGGAAATTTCGGCCAATAAATGGCCTTGGTCTTGGTCCCGGAGTAGATCCACCAAGGCGGACGACGCAGACCGGTCTACGCTGGAGGCAGCAACCGGATGCCGACGAGGACGCAACAGGTCAACCAAGCGCTGATGACATTCTTTTAATACCTCCCGACGATCGTTCGCTGCCTGCGTCCAATCGTTCGACTTGCGTTCACAAGACCGGACCTCCTCGGTCTGGTCTTGAATCGAAATTCGGAGCTCGGTGAGACGCCTCTCGAGATCGTCGCTTTGAACACTCAACGTAGTCTGGTCCAGCATACTTTCCGCTTGCTGCTGTTGGACCAGCACAAGCTGCTCCCGGTGATGAAGCTGATGAGCTTCCAAGCGGGTCAGCTTGTTGCGCGCGGTTATTAGCCCAGTCAAAGCCTGACGCAGCTGGAGGTCATGCGTGTTCGACTGCCGATCGGCGGCAAGCAGGGCATTGATCGCCTTGTTGATGCCAGGAGGTATACGGGCTGGAGTTATACGGGCTGAAGACAATGAAGGTTAGAACAGGTCCAAGGTGAAGACCGGACATGCATGCTTACGTTGTGTCGCCTGTTGAACAATCTGCTCCTGGAGACGTGCGATCTCTTCAAGTACGTCTTGCAACTGCGCGTAGGTGCCGGTATGATGCCCTGCCGATGTCTGAGGTGCAGTAGAACGATGGGAGCTGCAAGACCGGACCGACCGGACGGGCGAAGTGACATGCGATGACGTGGTATGCGAGGTGCCTACAAGAACGGTCGTTAAGGAAATACAAGGAGGTCAAGTCCAGCACTGCAAGTACCTGGAACGGATGAAGAAGATGGTTGATCCATGTCGGAAAAGTCTGAATGACCAAGGATTAACTGAATTTGATGGACGAGGTCAGACCGTTGTCGTTGTGCGACACGGTCTGACTCGGGGGCGGCTGTGGAGAAGCGTGCCCAAAATTTGGCACACTTCTGGTCAAGTTTCGTCAAAACATTTGGTCTAATTTCGGATTGGTTTAAACAAGGGGGGCTTTTCAGCCTATCAGACTCAAGAAGTGTCAAGAACGCAAGGTTTGGTGAGTCACCCGACTTTGGGTATTTTACATATTTTTGTGTGGGTACATTTAGGGACTATAGGGTAGTAGTATTTTAGTTGTGGATTTTTCCAAGTTAGAGGCTTTTGGTTGTGGATTTGCCTAATAAAGTAAGAAGTATTTTGGTTGCAGGATTTTTCTAAGTGGAAGTCCTTTGGCCTTGGTTCACACCACAGCTAGGGGTCGCCGTTCTTCCCTTTTCGTACGCTAGTCGCCTCCGCCCGCCGCGGAGTGTTTGGGGGAAGAGGGTCGAATATCCCCTCTCGCCCATTATACCCGGTCTGGAAGCGCCGCACGCGCACTTTGGCCTACCGGAAGTCCCTCGACGGGAGTACGATTTGGCGATCTCAACACCTCAACTCAAGTACGTTTGGAACGTGCTATTCACTGGATTGGTCTTGGCGTGGAGATATAGTTTGTGGAGTCTCACGAGCATATTGGGTCTTTACGCGGACATATTGGCTTGTTTTAACATTGGTTGGAAACTAGACCGGTTTTGGTCTTATTTCGTATTGGTCAGGGGCTAGACCGGAACGGTCGGTCTACCCTCTATTATTTCGTATTGGTCAGGTCTTGATCGTTTGGACGATCGACCTATTGGAAATTATCTCTTGGAAGTGTTTTTGGTCTGTTTGTGTCTGGGGTGAAGAGTTCCACCCCAGAGATACCTACCCAGATCGGTCTTCTATATTTAAGACCGCTTCGATCCAATCTGCGATCCCGATCCACCGAGTGTGTAACTAGCCCATTCCATCGGGTACACAAGGTGAGATGGACACTAAACAATCGGACCAAGTGGGTTCTGATGACGACCGGTCGTCTGCTTGTAGCGGACGATCGGACCAGATCTCGAGTGGTGGTCCGCGGAGTACCCCCTCCGAAAGTTGGAAGGCTGGGCGCGATGGTGGTAGTCAGGTTATCGATGCTAATGTTTTCGATTTTGAATTTGACTCCACCACAATAGCCTGTCACTTCGTTTTGTTTGAGCTTTCAGCGTGTAAGCTTCTCTGGGCAGTACCGCTAGATCTTGGACTAAGACGGCGTAGATTTCCCAAGATGATCACCACCGAAACTTTATCGAGATCAAAGTGCTTCAAGAAATAGGTATACATTCTCGCCTTTAGCATTCAAATGCGTCTCTGGCACGCGATTAAACGGATGATTGAAACCTTTGAGATCACGAATCATCTATTGATTAGAGTAGTTAAAAACTTCCGGGGAGGTGCGTAAGTTGGTTATCTTGGTTACATACTGACAATGGCGTATTTGAAAGTGAAACCCAAGGATATAGAGCCGATCGGCAGTCTTGTCTTCCTCAGATCGCTGAATACGAAGGTCGAATTGACCAAACCAAAATATCATCGATATAGGATTGCCTTCGCAAGATCGATGGTATCTGAACTCGACCAGGATCTCGTTCAGCAAACACAACATCCACATTGGTACGATCACGATCATGACTGATTCTGAAATATCTATACAAAAAACGTCGCGGCTAGACCCGAGGACCGTTTTTCTATCTGAAGGTCATCCTATTCCATTAAACAAGACCAAAACGCATGTAAAGTTCGAATATTTCACTAGCCGATCTGTCGTCGAGACCACCTAAAATCCATTAGCCACATAGGGAGAACTATACTACCATTCGTTATTAAGACCTTCGAGTGAATCGTTGATTAGGGTCATTGGGAAGACCAACGACTTTTTAGGCATGTAACCTGTCGGTAATTCGACCATAATCTGATGTTCATTCCGTTTTTTGGTGATTATGGTCAAAATCTCGAGCGATGAGACCCAAGATAACGCCGATGAGCGGATGAACTCTGTATCTATGCTTAGATGTGAGAGCTGTTCCAGATATTGCGGGCAACTCTACGGCAACGCTAAACGATTGGATTCCTCCCACATCAATGACGCTGTTCCATACGAGGCGGGAGTTGAGTATTACGTTTGCCAATTCAGCGGATATTATTTTCTCAAATGATCTGCTTGAGTTTGTCCGGCCTTTCTTGAGTATCACATCCAGATCGCCGCCCTCCAGATTTACCATCGTAACCTCAGGCGTATCAACTGATATTTCAGATGCACGTCCATTTTATCTCCAATGTCTTCGACGTACTACTGATCACGCCTTCATGAATGAACACTTGGTCGTTTTGCAGATTGAGTTCTTCCAACTCATAACCGTTCGATCGTAATTTTGATAAGGAATCCTACTTCCGGTGCAGTACTGTCGCTTTATCTTGCCGGTGATTACAACTTTCTCCCGATCGTCCTCATCCTTCCGATCAACACTCACCCCATCTCACACTTACTCCATCGCGGTTAGACGAGGTATCCCGATCAGCATGATCGGACGGAATTTCTTTGCCTCTATCTTTGTCTTCGATCGGGATCGTCATCCGGGCCATAAATTTCCCGAAGATCTTCGGATTTCTCCGATCGTGTCTGGACTGTCTTCTTAGTCAAATCTTTGTGGGAGCCATGTACACGAGCGTTTTACTAATGGTGAGGCACTAACTTCTGCTCACTGACCAGATCGGTCGTGACCTAATTCACCAGATTCTGTACCTTCGCGATCCTACCGAGACATAACCCATCTGGCGGGGTACCCTGCCCTCGGTCAACCACGTTTCACCATAGCACTGCCATCCAAACTTTACGAATGATCGGAGAGTTATTCTTGATAACTGGATCGGCCGGTCCCCTTGATGAACCATCATTTGCCGCGGGTCAACCATAGCTTCTGGCGTTGATCGTGAGATCAAAATAAAACATCACTCCCGTAGGGCTACTGGAATGGCTCGATCTGCCCTATCTTAGACATTGATTGTTTTACTCTGTACAGAGGGCACACATCATCTAACAGAACTAGTGTTCCATTCGAGAGATCAAGATGGATTTCAGCTGGGACCATAAAATCCTTACCATTTTAGGTGTGGAAAAACCCGCTCGCCGACATAAGTTCATGTCGGATGCATATGGGTAATTGCAACGTTTCAACAAATGAGGACAGAGCAGTACCGGCGGTACCTGTATCATTTGATTGGTCGAAAACTCTCGCCCATATTGGGTAATACCCAATTTGAATAGGGTATACCCAAAGCTATAATACATTTAGTTAGATTAAGTATTAAGCTTAGTTCTAATATAATCACTTTATTTTTACACTAGACTCCCAAGCACACGTTTTGGTCTCAGTACGTTCTCTCGATGACGGAACGTGATTTATCTCTCTTGGACTGTGTAGTATCTCGGTTTGCTTACGTTTTACTTTGTAGATTATTTTTCAGTAGAGACTTGGAGTGAACAAAGTGTATTTTTTCCTTTGTTACGTTCTTTTTTCGCTGTTACTGCTGCTAAACTGTTCTAGCGCCTGGCGTAAGTGGATTAACAGGAAACTAACGCATTGGAACACTAATGGCAGAAGTTAGAAAGATCGAACACGTTTGACGCCCCCTCCTACCAACCCAAGTGCTAATGTAATAGACCAAAGAGCCAACAGGGTGATCTGCCTGCTGTGATAAATGCACTCTCCTCGATCCGGCGCATATCTGGCTCTGAATATCGTCTATGTGCCATCCGACCATGCGAGAAGGTGGAGTCAATACTGAAGACTTCTGGAGCCAAACATCAATGTGGCTTTTTATTAGTGATCATCGCATAGAATTTTTGCCTGCTTAAGTCATTATTACTTTATAACTTCCATTTCCCGCTCGATTCACCAGGCAGCAGATCCAACACAATAATCACTTTCGATCTGATATATTTCGTCACCGGCTTTGGGTACCGATCGGCAATTGGTAACGAGCATGCATTGCCGGATATGTTTCTTCCTTCTTCGTTATTATCTTTACTGACATTTGCATAAATGCCAAACATAGAGGATTGGAACGATCCAGATCCCAACCTGGAGAGTGATCTAGCCTAACTACCAAGCACGTGGCATGCTCCCGCTAGACTTGACTTCGAGCGAGAAGGTGCCACGCTCTTGGTAGCTGTTTGATCTTGTGAAAAAACCTCTTTCATGGGCACATAAAAATTTCAAGAACTTTCCACATTTTTGCATCCAAAGAAAAAGTGATCGGTAGGCTGTCAACGTCTTAAGCGTCACAAATTTTTTACATCCCCATGATCGTCATTCTTAAGCAATCTATATTGTGAAAATTACTACCAACCAATCCAGATAGGTTCCTTCCCGATCCTTTTATGCTGATCGAAATTTTGGACCCGCCGATCAAACGGGGTCCAACTCCATCCAAAAAAGTTGGTGATACTCTTACTCATCTCACCCAACACTAGATATGCCGCCTCCAATTCCGATACGGTTTTGTCTGAGTTGATCGTGACCATCCGGATTGCTCGGGATATGCTGGATGTGACTTGATCGGATTGAAATGTGATGTTAATCTATACCAGCTTGATCCCGTGAACCCCTTTGGTCTACGATTCTTAGCAAGCCAGCCTCTGGTTCAATTCATCATGGTTGTTGCTATACACGAGTGAGCTGATCTGTGAGCTCCCATTGGCCTAAACCGCTTAAAGCAGTGTTCAACATGGCTGCACTCTGGACATCTATGATCAGAAGATTAGCCCCTAAACCAGCCACATTAAAAGAGTGAAGGTACTTGGTCGGCGTTTCTTCCGGTCTCTTCTTTATCTGGTAGTTTTATCTAGTGATAAATATATGAGACTGCAACCCATTGTTTCGAACACTTGGCAAAACATGGAATAACAATATTAGACTGAGCTGGGTCGATTTCTTTTCATGAGATTGAAAAACACAAAACATCAAAAATTATTTTTTTCCGGTCCATCTCCCACAACGAAAAACTTGTCCGACTGACCCACGATCAGGCCTGATCGTCATCCAATCTTTACGGTAGAATTGTTCAGATCAGAGGTGGCGGACATTCGGACCCCCTAAACTAACGTCATTTTCCTGAGCTGAAGCCAAGCTGGCTTTTCCCCACCCAGGTCCTACCACCCACATCATGGTCTTCACTAGGTGGTCCGATCGACTACATACTGTTTCAGTAATCGGTATGTCCGATTAAGTAGCAAGACTGGTCGGATCACCTACTTCGTAGTTCTGTTGGACTAAACGTGTAGCCGGTGCGTATACGCACGGTGCGGCTAGCGCACAGAGGAAGACTCTTCCTTAAAGCGGTAGCTACCGCTACTTAGCCGATACGCCCTTGTAAAGGGCTTAGTAGGAGATTTCTCCTACTCGGGGCCAAGATTCCCGGGTTATTTTACGACTTAGCCTTCACGGCTGTATTCCCTTTACGGGATGTAAGTAAATGGAGGGCTTCCTCTTACCTACGACACTCACTGCGCGCGCGACCGGTCAAGGTCGCACGTCCGCAAAATAGAGTGAAATGTAAACTGAATATATTT
>CM047586.1:8709916-8791105 GCA_026184515.1 Peronosclerospora sorghi | reverse complement strand
CTCATGTACACCAACACTCAATGTAACCCGAATGTAACCCCGTTACAAAACGCTTCCAGTTCGACTTTGGGTGGCTGCTAGGTACCTTTTGACCGTACAATCCGCCTTCGACTTGTGCGGACTTGTGCTAGCGCATGTAAGGCACAGGTCTAGTAGTGATAGCGTCATTTCCAGCTTTCCGATCACCTCCTGATCTCTTTGGATCGTCCTTCGATGTGACCCCTTTTTAGTGCTGAGCTAATTCCACTTCATACCAGCTTGTCGAAAGAAATATGGACATATCGTCGTGTCTGGTCCAAGCGTCATACGCTCAATGATATTAGAAACTAAATATATGGCTTTGCTGGCGGCTTAGACTTGTATGAGAATGCGCGTCGAAGTGTCCGTCTCCCATAGCTGGTCATGGATCGCTGTTTCTTAAACAATCGAAGGCGTTAGTAAGTCCGGCGGATCACTCCAACTAGTGATCCTAGGGGCTTGCGCATGGCTTCCTCCGCTTTATTCACGACGACCAACCTTAAGCAACTAAACAAGGGTTGAAGTACTCGTCATTATGATCATCTAATTCGACTACACTATTCAAGTTTCTTCACTACACTATGGGGTTTCAAGATACACTCCTATCCATTATACCCTACAAAACTCTAGCCAAGTTCCTATCCGTTAAACTACTCGTCATTACGACCATCTACTTCGACTACACTATTCAAGTTTCTTCACTACACTATGGGATTCAAGCTATGTTCCTATCCATACTACCGCTACATTACTCAAGCTACGATTCTTTGAATCTGATTCCAAGTGGTCAAGGGCGTCCCCCTGATTACTGTTCATCCTACAATACTGTTAAAAATTAGGCCAAGTTGTTTTTGTTAATCTATGGCGTAAGTATAATGATACGTATTTTTACTAGTGATCATGCAGTACAATGATGTCTTTGTTGAGAATCGGACATATTCACACGCTGTACTCCAAACCACACGTTCCAACACTGTCAGAGTGTACTAGTGTATATAATTCCAAGCGTAAGAATGTTCAATAGAGGCGATAACGTAAAAAAAGAGCTTCAATCGTAACTACAATAAATTCAATCGTAATCGCAATAAAATCTCCACGTAGCGCGTAACAGGGTACGTAACAATTCCACTATTTCACGTGATACAACAAGCGAAAGTTTCCAAACGTAATCAGTCGTACTCCCTTCCTGCTGATCGCAGTACTGAGAACAAGTCAAAATCCAAAGTGATTTATTAGTGTTAAGTACTTAAACTAATAATATGCCTATATGCACTTTGCTAGGTTTTTGGTAAAAAGACACAACTAAATGATGGCGACGCTGAGTGCCGCGCGAATTGCGCGCACTTTAACACTCCTTCTTGTCCTTTTCACTGCAATCGCCTAGCCCATCTTGGTCACCTTCAATCCTAGTCCCTCTTGCATCAGTTGCAACTTCACAGGACCCAATCCCTTTGTCAGTCCGTCCGCCAACATGCTCTTGGTCGGTTCGTAGATTGGAGTTATCAGTCCGTCAATTGTCTTGGAACTTCACTCGAACGTCCATGTGCTTAGTCCTAGCCGTTTTTCCATTTCCATTCATGACTGTAATTGCGGCTTGATTGTCGCAACGCAAGTTCATCGGCAATTTTACTTCGGAACCAACTTCTTTTGCCATTTCCATTATTCTGATCATATCGCACTCCACCGTCGACGCAGCGTACAGCTCCGCTCCCATTGTAGACAATGAAACGCACGTCTGCCTTTTGCAGAACCAGTGCACCAGAAATCCTTCCAGCGTTATCACTCCACCACTCGTGGATTTCCTGTCGTCCTTGGACCCCCCGAAATCCGCATCTGAATATCCGGTGTCTTTAACTCCATACTTTTCATCGCTCTTATGATCTTGGCATATCTCTAAATTCAATTTTAAACTTCTTGATCCCTTCAGAAAGCGTAAAATTTGCTTCGCCGTCGCCCAATCCAACTTCGTTGGCGCGTGCGCCCTGCGCGTGGCCTTGTGCACCGCGTATGCGATGTCCGGCCTCCAGCAACGCGACATCCACAGCAAACTGCCGATCAACGATTGGAAGTTTTTTATCGACGGTTCATTTCTGCGCACGTCAATCTTCAACAATTTATGCTCCTTCAGTGCTTCGTCCTCGTACTCATCCGCTAGCGGTGTTTTCACCACATTCGCATTTTACAAACCGTAAGTCTTGAGCAAATTCGCGATCATGACTTCTTGATCTATCAGATATCCATTCTCGTCATTATACGAAACTCTCATGCCCAAAATGCAACAGGACTGATCCTGTTACAGGCTTAAACTGTGTTGTGCGAGGAAGCGCGAAATACAAGAGGGTTAGGATAAGTTGATGACAACTAATCCTATATTAAAAGTAAATATAAATATTTACTTGTTGGTTAGAACGCAAAATTAAGAGTGTTTATTTAATGGGTGGTTAGCAGCTAATAGTATAGTAATTACCTAACTAATATAATAATATCAAGTATTCAACTAACTGTACTATTAGTTAACCTGCATGATTCGGTATTTATACCGAATCGACTTTTCCTTCGTAGATTATAATAACTTATAATCTATTATTTGAATTTCAGACAACGCGTCTGAAATTCAACTGTGATATTCTAACTTGTTTATCAATTATGTAATGGCACCCCATTACATCACACCCCCCCACTTAAGCTGGTTGGCCAATAATAATTCTTATTTTGGCCAATCATAGGTGGCACTTGTTGGTCGGAATTTCTTATTCACCAACTGATTGACCATCGACTCGATGGTCAAAGCACGCGGCGGCGCTCTATATAGCGCTGCTGAAAACATCGAAGGAGCTTCTTCCTCCGCCTCAGCACTAGGTGCTGAGGTGTTGAGTGACAACATGGACGCTGCATTAGCAGCGTCAACTACGCAAAGGTCGGAAGACGTACCGTCTTCGACCTCAGATGCTGCTAAGGCGGCATCTGACAAGAAACAGGGAGATGTTGCTAATGCAACATCTCGCACAATGACAACCCCCGAATGGTGTGTTGCCAGGAAGGGTTCTTCATTTTCGAAGACAGTTCTGACTCCGAACAAAGTGATCGGGGCACAGCTGTCCCCGCGAAAGGATCTAGCGAGTCGAAACTCGCTAGGTGCTCATCGCCTAACAGCGATGGGAACTCTTGTGTCGCTGTCAGCTATCCAGCGACAATGATTATCACAGGTGGTTGCGGGAACGCAGAGCCCCACCTGGACCAAGTACGTCTCCACGTCGGGGTGGTTTAACCCCGGCGCGAGGTGTTGAAGCAGTCGGTGCTCCGCCTGCTTAAAGAGCTCGAACAGAAGCGGCTCCTGTCGCTTCTGAAGCATATCATCGTACGGAACCACATGTTCCGTACAAAGTGGGGTTTTGGACCCCTGGATGGGCTATTGCCCCCAACAGTGGCGGTCACCGTAAGCGGGACTGCCAATATGCGTTGTTCGATATCAACGTGCTGGAAGACTGCGAAGACATCCAGTCACGTCGATTCGATCGAAGTACAGACGATAGACGTCTGTACTTTATTGACCGCTTTTTCCAGGTTCGATATTATTCGAGCCGGAAAGGGTCAAGGAGGAACAGGGACGATAAAGACGCCCTGACTCAGATTTGGAACGCTTTTGTTGACAACTACAATATAAGACCAGATGATTACGTGAATAAAGTTCACGTAATGCGCGAGCGCTTTTTAAAGCACTCGCGAACAGGCAAAATGGAATACATCCATTTTGCTTGCATCAAAGAAGGTTTGAACTGTGGTGCCCTTTCTCACCTCGTTTGCCCGCGGTGTCCGCAGGGCGCTCCTCGTCTGTCAGAGGAGGAGTTGCGGGGGTACGGTGGTTTTTCCGTACCCGCCGAAATTCAGGGCTTAATCGATGCTCTAAATGCATCAACACCTATTGTTGATGCTACTTCGCATCATGAGTTTGAGACTCCTTCTCAAGCTCAGTTAAAAGGTCTGGGGCGTCGGCCCTCAGAACCTCAATCGGCTCCCAAGAGTCGAACTCTTGGGGATAACCCAGCCAGCGTACTAAGTACTCGGTACGCTGACCTTCTTCGAAGGAACCGAGCGCTTCGAGATCAAGCGCTCGAGAATGTATCGCTTATTCCCCTGATTATCAATCAGGGGCGGCGGAGGTTGAGAATTCCCTCGCCGTTGTTGTTGCGGAGCATGCTTCTTCGCTCCGCAAGCTCGAGGAGGGTTGTTCCTACTTGAGCAGCGATATGTCTCACTGTGTGAAGACATATCGGTCTCTTCGCGAGAATATCCGCGACATCCTCGGGGCGCACACTGCTCTTCAGCAGAAGAAATCTTCTGTACATCGAGCTTTCCCGCTGTAAGGAAGAGCTCGATCGGCACAAGGCTGATCTTGAGCAGTCGAAGGCGGAGGTAATGACTCTCCGCTCTGCTCATCAACGGCTGGAAGCCGATTACAAGTCTCTCTTGGGAGACTTGGAGAAGCACGGTATCTTCCGTGGTTCTGTGTCTCGTCGTAAGACGAAGACGAATGATACGGCTTGAGCCGCCCAACATAGAAAGTTGGGTGGAGCCGCATTGCTGTGGGAATGTCTAAAGTATAGGCATTCCCTCGAATCTCTTGGACCTTGAAAGGTCCAATGTACTTAGGAAGCAACTTCCGTGTAGGGAAGTTACTCATTGCATATATAGGAAAATTAGTAGTACTTAGTAATACCAATTCGCCTTTCAGAAAGGAGTTTTTGTTCTTCCTTCCTTTCTTGTCTGCATTTTGCTTCTGCTTATCAAAATCAGAGGCAAGCGCATCTTTTATATAGCGTATTACAGCTTGGCGCTGTAATACGAATTCATCTACTGCTTTATCAGCAGTAGGTGCATTGTCCTCGTTGTCTGCAGCCATTGCTGCAGACACATATTCATCGTATGCAGCTTCAGTTGTAATTGAAGCTGCTTCCGCTTCTACTGTATTTTCAGTAGATGGGCCATCGTTTTGTTCACAAGTTGCAGTTGCAACTTGCGCATTGACTCGATCAAAATTTGAGCGGGTCCATCCCCCACTTAGATTTGGCGTACCGCCAAGTAAAGCTGGGGTTCGTGGATGCCTTAAGGCATTCACGTAGAACGGTGTATGCTTAGTTAAAGCATGCACCGAATTGTTAATCGCGAATTCAGTGAGTGACAGGTATTCACTCCACTGTTCAAAGGCATGTGCGTATGATCGCAACATGTCTCCGAGAACGCGGTTAACCCGTTCCTTCTGCCCATCCGTTTCCGGATGGTCCGCAGTTGACATCTTCAACTGGGTTCCCAACAATGAGAACGTTTCTTGCCAGAAACGTCCTGTAAATCTCGGATCTCGATCCGAGACAATGTCTTCCGGAATTCCGTGCAAACGGAATACCGTATCAACGAATATCCGCGCTGTCTGAGCGGCGGTTACGTTCGCTGATACTGCAGTAAGATGTACCATCTTACTGAAACGGTCTACAAAGACCACTATTCCGGTCTTCCGACTATTGTCGTGTGGAAGACCGAATACGAAGTCCATTGAAATGGACTTCCAATACTCTGTCGGAACCGGCAGAGATTGCAGCGGAGCCTGTGCAGACTGCGCAGGTTTAACGTCCTGGCAAATCTCGCAAGCGCGTACGTATTTCCGTACCCACTTGTACTGGTTTCGCCAGTAAAAGTCACGTGCGAGAGAAGTGTATGTCTTCTGTCGACCTTGATGCCTCGAAATCGGTGCATCATGATACTCAAACATAATTTGATGTTTGAGATCATCGTCGTTTGGAACAACGATGCGACTTTCATCTTTTTGGTCTGTGCTGTAAAGCAGCAGACCATCGTGCAGTCGATATCGATGCACGGAAGCGCGGAGGAACTCTGGGAGTTCGTCGCGCTTCACACTTGATTGATTAATTAAGTAATCAATCAACAGACGTGTCTCCTCGTCTGTTTTGTACGCCTCGCGTACTTGTCGTATAGTTGACGACGACAAAGCAGTGCAACGGATCGCGTTTGCACTGGCACCTTTGGTTACGGACGGTTTCGTCTCGTAATCGGGCCTTCGTGATAGCGCATCCGGTATCACGTTCAACTTTTCGGGTTTGTATTCAACCGTAAAGTTGTATTCAGCAAAGAATGACAGATATCGAGCCATTCTTTGAGAAATGTGTGGTGAATTCACGGCCGTGCGTAGCGATGCATGGTCCGTGTAAACCACAAACGGTCTATCTCCCAATAGATAGATCCGAAACTTAGCCAGTGCGCACTTCATGGCAAGGAGTTCCTTGTCATGCACTGGATAGTTGCGCTCGGCTGGGCGCAACTGACGCGATTGATAGCAGATTACGCGATCACGATCATCGTGATCACGCTGCATCAAAGCACAGCCGATAGCGAAATCGCTCGCGTCGCAAACGACGTGGAACGGACGCTCGTTATTGACTATAGCCAAGAACAGGAGCTTCAGTCAAGCTTTGCTTGACTGCATCAAAAGCATCTTGGCATTGGGTATCCCAATGCCATTCGACATCTTTCTTAAGTAATTGAGAAATAGGTCGTATCAACCCAGCATAGTTGCACGAATACTTGTGCAAATATGTTGCCAACCCAAGGAACTTTCGAAGTTCCTTAACGTTGTTTGGCGTAGGCCATTCAACGATCACCCTGATCTTTTCTGGATCAGGACGCACCCCGTGCTTGCCCACAAAGCATCCAAGAACGAGTATCTCAGGTGCACCAAAGGTGCACTTCTTTAAATTTGCATAGAGCGTATGCTTACGCATAAGCTCTAACCCTCGACGTAGATGTTCCCTATTTACATCTACATCGCTTTTATCGTGTTCACCCTTACTATGGATGAACACGTCATCGAAATAACTCGGTGCGAATTCTCGCACCGGGCGTAATAGATGCGTTACGCATCTGTTAAACGTAGCAGGGGCATTTCGAAGCCCCTGCGGCATAACAAGCCACTCCCAAAGAATGCCGCTTGGGGTGCTTACCGCCGTGAGAGGTATATCCTTCTCACGCATTAGGATTTGATAAAATCCATCTCTTAGATCGAGAGCACTAAAGATGGTGCTCCCGCACATGCCATCTATGATGACATCCTTCCGCGGTATCGGTGTCTGCGCCGGTACCGTCGCTGCGCTCAGCTTGTTGTAAGCGTGAACGATTCTCCACCCACCTGTGAACTTTTTCACACAAAAGGTGGGGGTAGAGTGCGGTGGGATAGACTTTCGCACTTGGCCTGCTTTACGACGAGCTTCGAAAAACTCGTCGATCGCTTTTACTTAATCACGCGGCAACGGCCATTGCCGCGTGACACAATACTTCGTGCCTGGCACGAGGTCAATCTCATGACGAGTTCCCTTATCCTTAGGGAGCTCGATAGGTACTTCTTCTGGAAATACGTCAGCGTATTCTCGAAGTACCTCATAAAATGGGGAGGTCGCTTTAAGCGACCCCCCATCTCTGCGCTTCAAAGCGCTGAACTCTAGTTTGATCATTGGGAACCTCTTTCCCAATGTTTTACACTTGTAATGTGGATATTCGTTCGAATATCCACTACATCATCTGTTGCAACGATGATACAGATCTGTTCGATCTGACCATCGTGCAAGTTTCTCATAAACTTCTTCCAGCTTAGCGCTGGAAGAGCCATCACCTCCGAACCTTCTTTCGGAGGGTGCTCCATCAACAGAGACTGGGTAGCTAATCCGGTCTCCGTTTGCGTCAAGAAGTTGATCGTCTCGACGGAACTGTCCATGCAATCACACGCACTCGTCTGATTGACTGCTACACGGTGGTTACGATTCACCGTGTGCGAATACTCTTCCTCATGGTGGCCACTGCCTACCATGGAACTTTCTTGGCGATCAGATGTGCATGTCTGATCGGCCGCCTGTTCTGCGACACGGTGGTCTTTATCACCCGTGTGCATGGCTAACGCAACGTATTGGGCAATCGCCACCACGGAGTTGTGATCACGATTGCACTCGATCGTGAGTTCACTCTCATCAACACGGAATTCTTTCGTCGTGTTGGAACCTTCGGTCGCACAGTGGGTGTTTCCCACTGTGGATACTATTTCATTATCACGGTGGGTGTTTCCCACCGTGGATATCACTTCATTCTCACGGTGGTCTTTATCACCCGTGAAATGTTTCTATCCAACACGCAACGACTCTTCTGTTGCGTGTGGTAGTCCCTCTGGAGTCTCACCAGCGGAGGTACCTTCCGCTGATCGTGTCAGAACAGACCTGGTGGTGCCATCGCTATCCACCGGACTGTCTGACGCTGCGGTTGTATCTTCTGATACAACCGGATTACACACAGGGTGATCAGATCCTGTGGGTCCGCCGTAGTCGATCGATAGGTTAACCCAGTCGATCGAAGGTTTAAACTTGGACATCCATGGTATTCCAAGTATCCAATCGAACTTGTCATCTAAATCGAGGACGATGAATTCATCCTCGAATGACAGTTCATTCAACTCAAAACGTGTTTTAATCACACGCTTTGGAATAGTCACGGTTGCACCTGTTGCTAACCGGACTGACAACATACTTCGTGGGGTTTCTACCTCCACGATGCACAACAGCGTTATACTCTGAGTTCTAACGAATTTGTTTGACGCTCCTGTGTCAAACAAAGCTCGCATGGGGACATCGTTCCCGTGCGGCTTAACCTCCAGGGTGATAAGAGGCTTACCATCACCCTGCACCTTTTGACAGGACATAGTCCCGTCTGGGGCTATTACCCTCACATGCCCTATGTCGGCATGTGGGATAACATTCCCAGTAGGGGCGTGGCGCCCTACTGGTGATTTACGTTTTTTGCACCAACAGGGTGATGTCCCTGTTGGTGTCGCCGTGCAGCGGACGGTTCCGTCCGCTGACAGCGTGGCACTGGACGCGGTGCCATACACTCATGGGCAAAATGCCCCACTTTCGCGCATAGATTGCAGCGAGTGTTCTTCTTAAATTTCGGTTACTTCGTGTTCGAAGCAACCGCAAACGATAGGTCCATCGGCTCTGGACCTCCACCGATCATGCTCTGGCGCGGGTGGCTATTTCTTGAGACGAAGTGTGAACTTCGTCTGCCCGACTGCTGATTTTTGACATGCTGTTGCGGCATGTCAAAAGCGAAGGGATGTTGAGCCCTTCGGCTGTACCCAGCATGCGATGACGCTGATCGCATGCTGAACTCTTCACGGATGCTCATATCAATGGCATCCCTTAGAGTCTTTGGCGGGTGCCGGTAAAGACTCTGTTTGACGGGACCATCATTGAGTCCCTTCATGAATCCAGTGACCTGCATAGCAGGGGGCACCGGCTCATACACAATATTTGACAGCAAATATTGCGCCTTCTGAGCGTAAGCTTGAAGGTCAAGCTTACCTTGCCGGAGTCCCATAAACTCCTGCCGACTACTTAGCTCCATTTCTGGAGCTTCAAAGTTGAGCTTTAGATCAGCTTTAAATTCCTTATAAGTAAGGAACACAGAGTCATCAGTGGCTCTGCGACTCATCGCCCATGCCCTGGCTCTGCCGCCCAGACATGTTGTGGCGAAGTACGCCTGTTGACGTTCGTCAACAATATTTTGCGCAGAGATGGCATCTTCCACCTCTGCGAACCATCTACGAAGGGGCTCGCCCCCTTCGCCGGTAAAGGGTGGTACTCGCGCCTTTACCACTTCAACGCTATCCTTTGTAGGTGCAGGTGCGGTCCGCGCTGCCTCTTGCGCGGTCCGTGCTGGCTTTTCTAGGTGGTTTTGCCTAAAGCGATTCACCACCTTTATCACTTCCTCCGGGGACTTACCCAGGAGGAAGGTAATGATATTGGTCCCCATGGACCGAACCATTTCTACCGTCGCGTCTTTACTACGCGAAGAGAAGTGGGGGAAGTGTTTCGTCACCACTTCCAGCGTTCTCTCTCGCTTGGCAGGCGTCATGGCTCACGTCATGATGCCTAGCGGCTCTTAATCTTCGCTCCGCTAGTTGACTAGAGGAACGGAACTGTGGTCGTTAAGACGGACCACAAAGTGCTACCAGGTGCAACAGGACTGATCCTGTTACAGACTTACACTGTGTTGTGCGAGGAAGCGCGCAATACAAGAGGGGTAGGATTAGTTGATGACAACTAATCCTATACTAAAGTAAATATAAATATTTACTTGTTGGTTAGAACGCAAAATTAAGAGTGTTTATTTAATGGGTGGTTAGCGGCTAATAGTATAGTAATTACCTAACTAATATAATAATATCAAGTATTGAACTAACTGTACTATTAGTTAACCTGCAAGATTCGGTATTTATACCGAATCGACTTTTCCTTTGTAGATTATAATAACTTATAATCTCTTATTTGAATTTCAGACAACGCGTCTGAAATTGAGTATCAATTATGTAATGGCACCCCATTACACAAAAACTTTGTGGCATGTCCGAGATTTATAATTTCCAATTCTCTCAATCCATCAAAAAAATTCAATCTGTAGCTGTGACGTTGCAGTCACCAGCAAATCGCCGACGTAAACACCCACTACTGCTGTGTAGTCATCAACCCTCTTGTAGTATAAGCAACTGTCAGTAAAACTCTGTGAGAAACCACACTCAGCCAGCTTCGCGTGCAGCAGACGATTCCACTGTCTTCCGGCTTGTTTCAGCCCGTAAAGCGACTTTCTTGATTTCAAAACCAATTGCTTTGTGCTTCCGAAATTCAATTCCTTCAATTTCTCTGCACCAATTTCAATATTACTTGGCACGTAAAGGTAAATGTCGTGTTCATCCTCCAACGCTTTGACATAAGCGTTGGGGATGTCCCCGTGCATGGCCCGCACTCTCCACTTCCTCGACAACGCGAAAATAAACCTCAACGTCGTCATATCCATAACTGCGGCAAAAGTAAATTCGTAATCCACGCCGTACCGTTTCTCGTTGTCGCAAGCAACGAGCCTTGCCTTGTAGCGCTCCAGCGCACCATTGTCATCAGTTTTAGTCTTATAGACACACTTCGTATGAAGGGGTCTAACATCGTCCGGCTTTTTCATCACAGTAAATACTTCATTTGCTTCTAAGTCACGGATTTATTCATCCATAGCCTTCATCCACTTGTCGGCATCAGCTCTACCGACCGCATCGCGCAAATTCTTGGGATCAACGTCTGATATCAGACTTACTTCACCCTTTTCTTCCAATTCATCGTTGTCCTCGCTCTTCGTTTCCTTCTGCGCCTTCAACCTTGCGTGTTGACGCGTCAGGTGCCGCTCACGGGTCCAGCGTGACTTTCTTCCTTTCTTCGTATTTTTCACATGCACTTGAACATGCCCGTTGTTGTTATACGGTGCTTGCACTGCGCCCGACGCACGTCCGTCCCCTCCCTACTCTTAAACTGCTCCTTCTAACACCCGAGCTGCTCCTTCTGAGCTTCGGCTCGTTCCTTGATCCTGCACGCCTTCAGTCTCTTCCAACAAATTTATTAAGTTGCTGATTCTGCGTGTCAGTTAATGTTTCCACGTTTTTCACGTGTCGAGAGACCGTCACCTTCTTCTCCTTTTTCAGGAAAACCTTGTACCTTTTTTTTCCTCGCTGCAGCCTATTATCACTGCAACCTACGCACGCGATGCCAGCGCGTTCAACCCCGGGTTGCGATATACTGTGCACGGTGAGCCGAACGTAACTATTTCACCCAAATTTGGTTTATCTCCAGTCAGTAATTCCAGCGGAGACATCTTCCGCGAATTCGCGCTTGTGGGGGTGCGGTTCAGCACATAAGCTGCGTATTCCGCCGCATACCCCCAGAGCGACAATGGCAAGCCACTTCCAAACAGCATGCACCGGGCCATCTTCATGACCGTTCGGTGGATCCGCTCAGCCTTCACGTTGCTGGCTTGATTTCCATCCTCCGTCACTTGACGCGCAATTCCAGTACTTTGACAAAAGTAGTCCACATTCTTGAATTCCGCGCCGCCATCTGTCCTTAGCACGTGGATCCTGCAATTTAACTTGCGTTCGAAAAACGCCAAGAAGTGCTCAAACTTTTTGGCGGCGACGTCCTTGGTTTTTGCCAGGAAAATCCGGCCATAATTGCTTTTATAATCGATGTAATTAACAAGGTATCGGTTTCCCAACCGATCCCTTGGCGTGATCGGACCCTTAAGGTCCGAACAGATCACGCCACCGATCTGATCGATTGGCGCATTCCTTCCGCTGTCCTTCTTGGACTGCGTGTTCTTAGTCTGCTTACCCTGCGCACACGTGACACAGTGGCGCCGGGTGTAATCCGTAATCCGGATCCCATAGCGGGGATCCTTCGACAACGAGACTGTAACAGGGTTACATTCTGGTTACATTTAGTTATGTTGTGTTCGTAAGTACACTATGGTTAGGGTCAGTATTGACCGGTCCGAAAGGTTTGGACCTATTGGTTACTTTAACCAATCAGGGCAAGAGCCCTTGGTGGAGGCGTGTCAGCCTGCCACGTGTTAGTACACATGTGGTGTACATTACAACATTTTGGCTAGGTAAGTTCTACTTAGTATTACATATAGTTTAAATTGGTTTAAATTAATTTAGGCCAATTAAATACTAAATATACATTCAGTTTACAAAACACGCCAATCCAGCTAGACGCACGACCTCGACCGGTCGCGCGTGCTGTGGGTGTTTGTAGCCAAAAGGAATACCTCCTTTAGCTACTCCCTTTCTAAGGGAAGCCTTGTCTCAAGGCGTTAGTTAAGTCTAACAAGTAAACAAGGAAATTCTTGGCCCCGAGTAAGAGAGACCTCTCTTACTAAGCCCTTTTACAAGGGCGTATCGGCTAATTAGCGGCACATCGCCGCTTAAGGAAAGTCTTCCTCTGTGCGCTAGCCGCACTGTGCGTGTACGCACCCAATACATCTGGTTGCACTTGTAGTCAATCCAACACCTGTGTTGGTAGGCTACGACATCCTCTGCAAAGGATGAATCAAGACGATTGGGAAAGGTAAACCCGCGCCCAACAGGAAGACTTTAACAGGCTGTTATCCTTACTGGGTGACGAAGGCAAGCAGCTCCTAGTCGAGCAGAGCCTTGAGGCCGTAAAGGCGAGGGTCAATGCCCTCATCGTCCAGGAGGCAAGTTGTCGTGGAAGTCATTCCACGTCCACGGGGGTGCGCCCTCCGTTGTCCTATAAGCTAAAGGAATTCACCGTTGAAAAAGGTGATAACCTTTATGTGTGGCTTCGAGAGGTCGAAAGGGCCTTCGCCACAGCGAATGTGATAGCTGATCACCTGCAAGTGGGACTTGCACTGACCCATCTCACGGGTAAAGCCCGTGCATGGGCGTTCATGTGTTCGGAGTCAGTCACGGACGTGTTCCCAACCTGGGAAGTCCTTAAGAAGAAGCTTATGGACATGTAGGCCACGCCTGATCTGGTTTTCCAGAATCAACTGGCGTTCCTGAGGTGCCGTAAAGGCACTAAGGATCTGGAGATTTATATCCAGGAGCTTAAGACCCTGTTGGCAGGGATGTACGCAAAAAGCGTACTCGGACGATGTGTCCATTCCCGTGTTCATGGGAGGCCTGAGAGAAGGGCCAGCACGTTCGGAGCTATTCCGATGCCGACACCAATCCCTGGGGGAGGCGTTTAAGATGGAGTTTAACGCCGAGAGAAACTTCCGTTCCTCTAAGGTGGGTCCCGAACCCATGGACCTTAGTCAGGTCGAAGCGGAGGAGAAACCTTCCGCTAAGAGTCACGGTGACTCTACCTTGCAAGGTCAGGAAGCGGAGCTCAGGGCAATGCTGCAGCAGAATGGACTGCTGAGATGCTTCCTGTGTGGAAGCACTGATCATCTGAGGAACAGGTGTCCGAAAAATCCCCAGCGAGACACTCGCTACAAGGGAGCAAGGGTGGGGAAAAAGCCCTGGCCCAAGCCGTCGGGAAACGACGGCTCCCAGTAGGTGCGGGGCGCCCTACTGGGAGACCCCTCAGTGCTGTTAAGCCCCAGGATAGGGCCCTACAGCACAAAGCCCCGAGGGAAACGGTGCTTTCTAGTACCGAGTTGGTGTACCAGCCAGGTTTGCTGGTAGTCCTTGCGGACGTGAAAGGCTTTGATAAGCCTCGGAGAGTCTTGATAGACTCTGGAGCGTCTGAAAATTATGTCAGACGAGCTTCTGTTGAGAAGAGTCGGCTGTATGCCGAGGCCCTAGAGGCACGTTCTCGTGACGTTGTCACGGTCCGTCTAGCGACGGGCGTACATATTTCTGTACTCAAGGTCTCGATTGAATTTAAACTGAAGTTTGCAGACTTCGACAGCTTAGAAGGTTGCCTAGTCCTGGATTTGGACTCGCGGTATGACCTCATTCTGGGCATGAAGTGTCTGGAACGCCACGATCCATGGATAGACAGGAAGTCTAAGTCCATTGGCTCAACGCACCCGCGGTAGGGTGAAGCATTGGCGAGTCATGAACTCACCTTTTCTCGATCGCAAAAGCGATTCTGGCGTGAGATGCCAGATATTGGGATTTCTAAAATGATCATTCCCAATGGCGTTAAGCAAGAGTTCCTTAACGGGGGGATTCCGCGGTTAATCCTCACGCCGTTAACGGCGAGACTGGTGAGTTACCAGTGGCAGAGGTGGATTCCTCTGAGGTAACTCCAGTGGTAGAGGTAGAGACCCCTGTGGTTAAGCGCGAGGCGCTTCCAAGCGAAGAGACCCGTAGTTCGTCTCTTTCGCACGTCGAAAATGATTCCGACCACGCCATTGTAGGTGAGACCGGCGAGACATCGGTGGTAGAGGTAGAGACCTCTGTGGAGTCGCGATGCGCTTCCAATAGATGGGGCAACTGACTCCCCCCATCTGGGTCCCGGGATGAGTCCCGAGGGCAGTAGTCAGCAGTCCTACAGGATGCTGAATAGTGTGACAGGTGTTGTCACAGAAGGCGTAAGCCTGGAACGGTTGCCTGGGGTAGGCGAACTGTTGTCGTTGGAGGAGATGTCCTTCAACGAGTTTGAAACTGCTTTGAAAGCAGCTGAATTCGACGATGTTGTCGTATTGCGTCCGGAAGAGGAGTTGAACTCCTCATCCACGATGGACGAGTCAGTTTTGGTGCAAACCAAACAGGCATTGAATGCCCCAAGCGACCTCAAGATCCTTGCCGATCCCGAGGACCCTTACCATTCCTTGTTGAAGGAATTCGGAGATGTCATTAGTGACAACCCGCCTATGGGGTTACCACCGGATCGGGGAGTCCGACATGAAATCGATTTGGTTCCTGGAACCAAGTATTGCGTCACTAGGCAGTGGCCTCTCCCCAAGGAACAATGCGACGTCATAGACGCATTCTTCAAGGGGAAAGAAGAGGCAGGGATGGTACGGGAGAGCAAGTCTCCCCATTCATCTCCCACTTTTTGTGTTCGTAAACCGAACGGAAAGTGGCGCATTGTGCATGCGTACAACAAGCTGAATGCAGCTACTGTACCCATACAAACTACGATTCCTCGGAAGGATGTCCTACAGAACAATATGGAAGGCTGTACGGTGTACAGTGCCTTGGATCTGGTTGACGGGTATTATCAGGTGCTCATGCGAGCATCCGATATCCCGCTTACAGCGGTCAGCACGCCTAGTGGCATGCTGTGGGAGTGGCTTGTTATGCCACAAGGTATTTCAAATGCACCAGCGACTTTCAATCGCTAATCGCTCGGTGACTCAACTCTTCCGCCCTCATAGGAAGTACGCTCAGACGTACTTTGACGATATATTCGTTCATAGTCGTGCGGAAGGCGACTCGTCTGATGTTCAGACGCACCTTATACACCTTCGAGCTGTGTTCGAATGTATGCGAGAGCATAAGTTATATGCGAACGCATCCAAATGTATATTTGGTGCTGAGGAAATTCCTTTCCTCGGATGCTTCATCGGTAAGGATGGAGTGCGGCCGGATCCCGCTAAGGTGAAAGACATTGTGGAGTGGCATTCGCCTGTAAATCTTAGATATTTATGGAAGTGGCTTGGATTATCCAACTATCTCCACAAGTACAGCGAGAACTACGCTTAAATGGCGAAGCCATTAACCGACCTTCTTAAGAAGGATGTTGATTGGTGTTGGGAAACCAAACACCAAAACGCTTTTGAAGCGGTAAAGGGGAGATTGTTAAAAGCTTCCGTTCTGCTCTCCCATATTCTGGGAAACCATTTAGTGTCGTCTGCGACGCCTCCGATTTCGCAATCGGATGTGCTTTGTTACAAGCAGACGATTCAGGAAGGGAACGCGTAATTGCGATTGAGTCGAGGCAGCTTAAAGCTGCGGAACGGAATTATCCCGTTCATGACAAGGAGCTACTTGCAATGAAGTATGCTCTTGTCAAATTTAGGGTTCACCTACTCGGATCAAAGCCGTTCGTGGTTTATACTGACCACGCGTCCTTACGGACAGCGAAAAGTCGCCTCATCTCTCGCAACGGATGGCTCGTTGGCTCTCCTTCTTTGCGGAGTACAACTTTGAGGTTAAGTATAAGCCTGGCAAGAAAAATGTGCTTGCAGACGCGTTGTCGCGTCGTTCCGATTACGAGTTCGCTCACGCGACATTCGTCACCACATCTGCGGTGGATCTCATACGCCAGGCGTATGAGAAAGACCCACAATGTACGGCGCTTATCAGCGCGTTTGGTGGAAAGGGACTTGGCTCGTCTGAACCTACCCTGTCAAGTCGAGCTAAAGCTCGGTTACACCGTTACATTTACTGTGACGGTTTGCTATATTATAGCACGAGCGCGGTGGACACTCCGCGGGTGGTTATTCCTCATGATGAGGAACTGAAGTATAGAGTCCTCTTTGAGGCACATGACGCCCCTACCGGGGGACATTTAGGTCGGGATAAGAGCTACAGCGCTTTAAGCGCTTTGTATTGGTGGTCCAAAGATGTATAAGTGGGTCGGTGCGTATATTCGCACCTGTGAAATTTGTCAGAGGATCAAACCCTCTGCAGGGTCAGGTGCGCCTTTGGTGAGCTTATCCGTTCCGACGGAGTATTGTAAATCCATTAGTATGGATTTTATCTTCGGTTTTCGGAAGGATAAGGCCGGTAACACCGGCATATTGGTCTTTGTAGACCGTTTGAGCAAGATGGCTCACCTGGCGGCGGTGCCAGAGTCCATAGATGGACAAGGAACGTCGAAAGTGTTCCTAGACCGTGTCTTTCGACAGAATGGTCTACCAGATTCCGTTGTGTCGGATCGGGATGCCCGTTTTACGGGACAATTCTGGGGAGCGTTGTTTAAGGTGCTAGGCACCAAGCTCCTCATGTCCACTGCGGATCACCCGCAGACGGACGGTCAGACGGAACGCGTTAATCACGTTGTGGAGGATATTCTCCGGAGTTTATGTCCGGATTCTCCAAAGAGTTGGAGTGAGATGCTTCCGATGGTTGAATTTACTATCAACAATTCGGTACATGCATCTACGGGGCTTACCCCGTTTTACGTGAACGGATTAGTGAATCCGAGGGCTCCGTTAACTCCACGTGTGTGTGGCCCAGGGCTTAAGGGAGGAGGATTCCCTGATGTCAGCCCTGTATCTGTGCGAAAGGACATCGATTAGTTTTTATCGACGCGCCTCAATGTCTTACGACACGTTTGCGATGCCATGGCGGAAAGCCAGGAAAAGTAAAAGGAGCAGGCCGACCGCAAGGGTCAGCTTAACAAAAATGCGTATCAAGTAGGAGAAAGTGTTTTATTTAACGCTAAAAACCGTCCTTCGCATGCAGTTTCGAATGTGTTAAGAAACTAACTGCGCCCCAGGTTTGTGGGGCCTTTCAAGGTGCTAGCCCGAAAGTGTTTGGCGTACGAAGGCAATACGTACGCATCCAACCTTCTATGTGGGTATGCTCAAACCATACCAGAACCCGGAGGCGGGTCCCCGCTTGGAGGAGGTTGGGAAGTCGGGTAGCCGAAAGGCACGACAGGTCGGAATAGCGCCGACAGGGTCGAAATGCGACCATGAAACTCCGCAACGACGGACTCGAGAGAGGCAAGCCGCCTCTCGATGCGTTCATTCGCACTCCCCTCGTCTTGGAGTCCCTCCTGGACATCCTGGATGCGACGGCTGTGTCGATCACAGCGCTCGTGGAGCTCACGTTGCAATAGTGCGACCTGCTCGGCCAGTTCTCGATACGGAGGGTATTTCACATTACAATGTGGAGCGTCTGATGGCACGACGCCATCATCGGGGTGAGACCCAGTACCTGGTGAAGTGGAAAGGTTATCCACATTCACAGAGCTCGTGGGAGTCCGAGACTACCCTGCGGCGGATTGCCGTGACGTCGTTGACGCTTTCGAGCGGGATAATCCCGCTGCGAGTCAACGATCAAAGGGGCGCGAGAAGCCATTCACTCCCAGTAGGTGGGAGTTCGCCGGAGGCAGATGCGGCTCTCGCACTGTTCTCCGGCACCGCGTTGGGAGTAGGAACGCTGGCATAGCGTGTGCAATAGGGGACACGTAATTTTCCCATCGCTTTGGCTCGGGCAAACGCCATGCACAACGCCCTCTCCACCCGAACGTCACGTTCGGAATAGCTGTCGTGCAGCTCAGTAAAGCTAGGGAGGAGTTTCCCCCCTTCCGCCCAAGCGCGGAATTTCTTTTAAGCATCTTCGGCACTTTATCCCGGAGAAAGAACAATAGGAACCTCGTGGAGGTTCTCAACAGGGGCACCCTGTGCCTGTATGTCAAGGCGCTCTCGGGATGAGACGATAGTGAACTGCTTCTGCGTGAGCAATTGTTCCCGGAGTTTCTCCCGGCTTTCGCATTCATACGGCTGTTTAGCCGCAGGGCTTGGAGTATAGAATGCTAAACCGTTCCTTACCATAGTCCTAGCCCACTTTGGGAGGTCACAAGGACCTTCAAACTTATATGCCGCCCGTGGAGGGCGTTTGGGAGCGCGCAACGCAGCCCTTCGTGCCTGTGCGGCAAGTTGGGCTTCTTGATCCGCATCTAACTCATTGGTGATGATCTCCTTCGGCGATCCGGATGTATCATCCGACATTGGCAAGGGTGGCGCACTAGCTAGTGCAGTTTCCCCACGTGTGGGGAACGGATTGGGTTCCCGACATCGCCGTTCGGTGCTGTCGTAGCGGTCGGCCTTTGGTGAGATATACCCAAGGGCATCCGCTTCCGAGTCATCGAAATATGTTCCATCTTCTTCCCGAGGTGAACCCTCAGCACCACTAAAGGTGCTCATGGTAAGCCAGAAGTTCTGGCAGTTGGATTTCTCCAACTATAATTGATTTATTGCGTAAGCAATAGTCTTGATGGGGGAGGATGTAACATGGTTACATTCTGGTTACATTCTGGTTACATTTAGTTATGTTGTGTACGTAAGTACACTACGGTTGGGGTCAGTATTGACCGGTCTGAAAGGTTTGGAACTATTGGTTACTTTAACCAATCAGGGCAGGAGCCCTTGGTGGAGGCGTGTCAGCCTGCCACGTGCTAGTACACATGTGGTGTAAATTACAACATTTTGGCTAGGTAAGTTCTACTTAGTATTACATATAGTTTAAATTGGTTTAAATTAATTTAGGCTAATTAAATACTAAATATACATTCAGTTTACAAAACACGCCAATCCAGCTAGACGCACGACCTCGACCGGTCGCGCGTGCTGTGGGTGTTTGTAGCCAAAAGGAATACCTCCTTTAGCTACTCCCATTCTAAGGGAAGCCTTGTCTCAAGGCGTTAGTTAAGTCTAACAAGTAAACCAAGGAAAATCTTGGCCCCGAGTAAGAGAGAACTCTCTTACTAAGCCCTTTTACAAGGGCGTATCGGCTAAGTAGCGGCACATCGCCGCTTAAGCAAAGGCTTTCTCTGTGCGCTAGCCTCACCGTGCGTGTACGCACCGGATACAGAGACTATAGTCTCGAAATTTAAATGTCCCATCCGAGAGTGGAAGTGCATCAGACTTCCACTCTGGACATCTTGCGTGGACGCATAGTCAGCATCACTCGCCGACGCCACGGACATTATTAATTCTTTCCTGGACTTTCTTGGTATGTCCACCTTTCCTTGTACCGTCAATACGTTGTTTTCAACGTCAACTGCGACTATACCAGCACCGGAATCACGCTTCACTAGCGTCCTCTTTCCGTTTTTTTATACGACAGGACCAGTCCACCGAGCTCGAAAATGCCATACAAAAAGATATTTTTTGAGATCCCTTCGGCGTAATACACGTTTCTGACTTTAATTCGCGTACTAGTGTTTCCGCAAACAAAGTCGATAAACAGCGTGCCTTTTCGGTTGACTTTCACCCGCTTTCCATCCACTTGGAAGCATTCGAGAACGGCACGTTTCACATCAATCAGACACGTTAGGTCTGACATTAGATGCATACTCGCACCACTGTCTAGTACCCACGTGTCTGATGCCACATCACCAGCCGAATCATCAATCATTGATGCAAAATCTTCTTTCGCATTTTTGTTCTTGCGGCAATATCGTTTGATATGTCCTTCCTCGCCACACGAGTAGCACACTCGTTTCTTGACGTATTTTTTTTGGCTTTTCAGCCACCATATTCACTGCACCGCCTTGCGCGTGCTTCGTCAGTCGTTCGCTGTACTCGACTGCTTGTGCAAAATGACACCACACCCTGCATGTGTCAGGTAGTCTTCGCGCGCACTGTCATATTTGGAGATGAGGATCTGCCCCATCTCCGGTGCCGCATGGAACACGATGTTGTTTAGGACCAAATTTCCGGTATTCGGTCCCATCGCTTCTGCGACCGCGGTCAGGTACAAGAAATGCTCTGACCACGATCTTCCAGGCATCTTCCGGCCCATGAATAATTTCATGCCTTGTGCAGGCGTTATCTGCACGTTAAAAACGGTCAATAATTGATCCATAATGTACCACATTTCCGGCTTTTTACGCCACCACGCGTCGGCCTGGTGGTTATAATACGCCTCCGCTGAGCCCGCCAAATAATGGCCCAGCAGGTCGACTTTCACATCCTCGGACCATGGGAATCCACAAGCGGCTTCGGCAAGGTTAATCTGGCGCAAAACCTTTCGCCCCCAAGCCTGAAAGCCGGATCCCAGACCCTTGTACACCTTCTTTCCATCGTAAGGCTTTATCTGCAGTGTTCTCTGCTTATGGAAGGGCGTTCGCACCACCCCGTACCCCTGGAACGTCGCCTGACCGTGCCAACCATTCGCTTGTGGTTTATTCACGTTATAAACTCCTGCCTGCGGTATTCCTGCGCCCGCGGCACCAACCGGGGTCAACGCGTCCCTTCCGGAGTGACCTATCCCCAGGAAACTCATTTTTCCTTGTCTCCCGGTAGTGTATTTTTTCTTCTCTTTGTCGCTATCGTCGAGGGAGGCAATGTTCATCCTTCTGTCCCCCCTCGACTTAGGCGGCGACGGCACTTGCTGCTTGGGCGCGCTGTTCTCTACCTTAAGCTTTTCCAGGCGCGACGCAAGTGTTTCAAACATCCGCACGACATCTGAAGCCTTGACTGATTCTTCTGATTCGTTACGTCCCCCATTTGGGCTAATAACCTGTTGAGAATCGGACATATTCACACGCCGTACTCCAAACCACACGTTCCAACACTGTCAGCGTGTACTGGTGTATATAATTCCAAGCGTAAGAATGTTCAATAGAGGCGATAACGTAAAATAAGAGATTCAATCGTAACCACAAAAAATTCAATTGTAATCGCAATAAAATCTCCACGTAGCGCGTAACAGGGCACGTGACAATTCCACTATTCCACGTGATACAACAAGCGAAAGTTTCCAAACGTAATCAGTCGTACTCCCTTCCTGCTGATCGCAGTACTGAGAACAAGTCAAAATCCAAAATGATTTATTAGTGTCAAGTTAAGTACTTAAACTAATAATATGCCTATATGCAGTTTGCTAGGTTTTTGGTAAAAAGACACAACTAAATGAAAGTCCTCGGCGACGCTGAGTGCCGCGCGAATTGCGCGCACTTTCAACAGGCTTATTTCTTATAATCTCCAGGTCAAGATTAAACGGCTTGGTTTATAGGAAGCGACAGGGGTGATCGCGACCTCCCTGATCATTCTCGACAAGATCCGAACAAGATCAAATTCGTGATCAACGCAGTAGATATCCCCTCGTTTTTGCCGAGAATCTTGGAGCAAATGATCATCATAACAGGATTATCCTTCACAAAACTTTTAAACAAATTCTCAAGGAAAACATCGT
Source organism: Peronosclerospora sorghi (assembly GCA_026184515.1). Lineage (NCBI taxonomy): Eukaryota > Oomycota > Peronosporomycetes > Peronosporales > Peronosporaceae > Peronosclerospora > Peronosclerospora sorghi. Next base: position 8,768,865 of record CM047586.1, on the reverse strand, counting down.
TTCCAGATCCTGATCGGGGGCTTACCCCTGCGTTCTTAGACTACTTCTCCTCCTTTTACTCTACATCATCCAAAATTGCCAATCTTTCCTGAGCGGGTTTTAAAAAAAATCATAGCGATCTCACTTGTTTTTTTAACTTGCTTCGATATGCATATGCCGGATTGTGTTATTCTTAAGTTTTCTATAACCGGATTCGGCTCTGGGGGAGACTCCTAGGAAGTAATTTCATCTTTATTATCGATTTAGTTCTCCTCCAGTGGTTTCTTAAAGAAGATAAGATCAGATCACCCATTGAGGCGTTACCAACATTAAGGACGATTGGGTTTCCTCTGACATTTTGGACCAATCACGTGACTGAAGATGAGTATACAAAGTCTTATGGAAGTCATGTGATTCATTCCGTTATAAATAGGAAATGATTAAGTCGTGTTATACATAGGAAATGATTAAGTCGTTAATATCAGACTTCTAATTTCCACCTAGAACAAAATGAGTATTTGAGGAATTTTGTATCTAGTATTGTGAACGGAGGGTTGTACGAAGCCTGCTGTTAGTTATATTCCTGGAAGTGACGCACTTCTCTTGCCGGTATTCCAATGGGATTTATTAGTATAATAGTTACTCACACGCAGATATCCGTATTCGAAATATCGACTTAATCGTAAATGTTGGGTGGAGGCAATAGCTAGTTCGAGTGGCTATTAGGGAGCATACGTTTATTTCGTAGTGTTTAGATTGTTTCTCACGTTTGGTTCGCCCGATAGGCCAAGCATCTATCGATCGGAGTTATTTCAGCCTAACATATCCCCTTCCGTCCGACCAGGTACAGATCTGATCGAATCGGCAAAAACATGAACATCAAGGCCCACCGGGCAATTCTAACTGCAGACCCAATAGATAGACAAAGTGGGGTCGAAAAAGTGTGTCTACAGCGAGGTAGATCTAGATAATAATCATCGATCGCGCCGATCAGTCCGGTCCGACTCGGACGAAGATGATCGATAGAGTAACCTCTCTGATACTTGGGTGTCTTGGCCAGTGGGAATTTGGAACTCTACGAAATGATCTTCCAAAATGGACACCGACTCCACCACAATCGTGTACGTGAGGGTCACATTAGATTTATCGTCGGATTACAAAAATGATGATGGGTTATCGTTCAACATGGAAACTATGCATGTGAGGAAGAGAATTCACCTCCAAGACTTTTTTATTTGCAGTGGTCGATCTAGATGGACATCGTGCTAAATCGTTCGTACCGATCCGTGCTTGTCACCTGATTCGTTATTGTTGCCTAATCAGGTATTGTTCCGATCCGTCAATTTCTATAACGTTTTGATCCTGTAGTGTTAATTATCCATTGCGGATCGACCAAAGCATATTTTTACACAAGTAGGTTCCTATTTTAGCCAATTCACTCCACGATGTAGAACACGCACTCCGCACTATACCACACTACAGCGAGCATTTCGCCCGTCGACCACCCCCGAAAGTATCAGGTGCTTTGCTGGATTTTATATATGGAGAGATTCCCAATTTTTTCATCATGGAGTGGAGAAGGACATGGGCATAATAACAAGTGCTTGAATTACTTGCTTCTGGATCCAACGGAACCGAGAAGGATCAACCTTGTAAGAAGTTGTGACTAGGAAAATTCAGCGCAGAGAAAGAGAGAAGCAAGACAGGCAAACAACGGCAAGGATGTTGAAATTACGTTTAGTCATTTTGGTTTTAGCTTCTCTTCATGGAGATGAAACCCCATTGGCTAAAATGTGTATATGAATTTTCAGTGTTGAATTCAAGTTTAACTTACTGGTATTGTTATATTTGAGTTAAGTAACTTTACATAATATACTTTCCGTTTTTCATAAGGACAGACCAAAGCTAAGATACCCACTGCGTGGCGTCCGTTGCGCACCGGTCCTTTGATACGCAGTGTTGAAAAACTTCGTCGTCCATATGTCTGCACGTACTCTTGCACGCAGGTTCCGAGTACCGCGTACTGCTGCGTAATATTCCAGTACAAACGAAAGGCTAACAATTAGCGTAACAGTGAGTAATCAAGTACGTAGCGTAATCCAATTCTCCACCGTCCTTTAGCGACTTGAACGTAAGGACCAGCAACTCAAACAAACCAACGTAAAGCACGAGAATCCAATTCGTGATAATCACTCCAGCTGCCACTGCAGCGTACTAGATAATCCACGTAAAATCAATCCAAGCAAAGCACACACAGTTGCGTGCTTGATAACCACTCGTAATAACCACGTAAGTTGAAAAACAATTCGGAAGTGAATTATTAGAATTAAGTATGCACCTAAAACTAATGGTATGCAGATATACAGTGTTTTGTACCTAACCTAAAGTTATGTACAATACATCACCTTTTCACCTGAATGTCGCTTGACAACCAAAAAATGGCGACGCTCGCTGCCACGCAAAAAGCGCGCCCTTCCAACACTCCTTCTCGACTTTTCGGTGCAAAACCATTGTTCCATCGGAAACGCCACTAGTCCCAGACCCTGTTGCGCGCGTCTCAACTTCTCAGCATTAAGTGGCTTGGTAAAAATGTCTGCCAGGTTTTCGTCGGTGGGTCGGTAGCTTGTCTTGATTATGCCGTCCTTGAACTTCGATAATAGAAATTTCACTCGAATGTCCATGTGCTTTTCTTGCAAGCCTTTCCATCTCCTTCCAGCATTTTGATAGCTGTTTGGTTGTCACAAGCCAACTTCATTGGCAATTCAACCTTCAAACCCACTTCACTAGACATCTCTTTGAAGCCTGTGAGCTCGCACAGAGCTATCGAAGCCGTGTAAACCTCTGCCTCCATTGTCGAGAGCGAGACGCAAGACTGTCGCTTGCATATCCAGTGCACTATGCACCCTTCCACAAAAAAAAACTCCACCACTTGTAGACTTGCGATCCTCTTTCGAGCCCGCGAAATCGGCGTCACAATATCCGTCAACGCCAACCTCATCATTCTTATTAGATTTCGCGTTGTCTCCATTCTCCAAGCGTAGCTTCATACCCGCCGTGCCTTTTAGCAAGCGCAAGATCCTCTTCGCGGTCATTCAGTCCAACTTCGAGGGCGCATGTGCCCTGCGCGTGGCCTTGTGGACTGCAAACGCAATGTCCGGCCTCGAACAACGCGCGATCCACAACAAACTCCCAGTTAACGACTGAAAGTTCTTCACCGTCGGCGATCCATCCTTTCCGCTACTTGGCAACATCTCTTGATCCTTCAGGTTCTGGTCCTCGAACTCATCTCCAATGGGCGTCTTTACTGCGTTAGCCTCCTCCATGCCGTACGTTTTGAGGAGGTCCTTGATCATTACCTCTTGATCCAGAAAGTAACCTTGATCTTCTTTGTATTCCACACGCATTCCCAAAAACTTTGTTACTTCACCCAAATTCTTGATTTCCAGGTCTTTTAATTCTTCGAAAAATTTCTTTACATGTTCCTGCTTCGTGCCCGTGACCAACAGGTCATCCACGTAAACTCCAACCACCACTGTTTCACCACGAACTTTCTTAAAATACAGACAACCGTCTGTGAAGCTCTGTTCGTAACCTTGGTTTAGTAACTTGGAGTGCATGAGGCGGTTCCATTGCCTCCCTGCCTGCTTTAAACCGTAAAGCGTCTTCTTCAGTTTTAATACCACATCGCTCGAAATTTCAACTTGTAGTTCTTTAACCTTTTCAGGTTCCACCTTCATTCCATTAGGGGTGAACAAATAAATTTCATGTTCATCCTCCAACGCTTTCACGTAAGCGTTGGGGATATCCCCGTGCATTGCCCGTACTTTCCACTTTCGAGCGAGCATCAAAATGAACCGGACAGTGGTCATTTCCATCACGGCGGCAAAGGTTAGCTCGTAATCCACTCCAAAACGCTGCTCATTTCCACAGGCCACTAACCTTGCCTTGTACCGTTCCACTTGTCCATTTGCATCCGTCTTAATTTTATACACCCACTTGGAGCGCAAAGGCTTCGAATTTGGAAGTTTCTTCACGATTCCCACACGTCGTTTGCCTCCAACGCCTTTATTTCTTGGTCCATGGCGTCGACCCATTTTTCCGCGTCCTGGCGACCCATCGCATCCCGATAATTTCTAGGGTCGCCCTCCATCATCATATTGACGGTTTCTCCAATTCCGTTCGCGTCATCGTCACTTTCTTTTTTTCTTTCCGCCTGAGCCATGCGCTCGGCGTACTGGCGCGTAAAATGGCGGTCCCTTGTCCAACGCGGTTTCCGCGCCTTTTTCTTCCTTTCCACCTGCTCGACGCTTGTGGACCGCGTTACTCCTTCTGACTGTTGGCTACTTGGCGGTCCATCCGACTTGCATTCATTGTTATCCGAGACACGAATTCTTGGCGTGAGCTCCGCACTGCTCTCTTCGTCTACTCTGACCTTTAACTGGCGATTTTGAACGTCCGTAAGCGTGTCAACATTCTTCACGTGCTGCGTCACGGTCACCTTTCGCTCAGCCTTCAAGTAGACCTTAAATCCCTTTTTCTCCTCACTACGACCGATATTTACGCCAACTTGCGCGCGGTGCGCCAGCGTGTTCTTGCCAGGGTTCCTGTACACCGTACATGGTGACCCAAAAGTAACAATGGCGCCCAAATTTGGCTTGTTCCCTGTCAACAATTCGACTGGCGACATCCGTCTAGGATTCGCACTCGTTGGGGTGCGGTTCAGCACATATGCTGCGTATTCCGCCGCATCCCCCCAGAACGATAGATTTAAGCCACTTCCAAACAACATGCACCGGTCCATATTCATTATGGTCCGATGCATGCGTTCGGCCTTGCCGTTTCTCGCTTGGTTCCCGGCCTCGCTAATCTGTCGAGCGATGCCGGTACTGCGACAAAAAAAATCCACATTTCGGTACTCGGCTCCACCATCAGTTCTCAGAACGTGAAGCTTGCAATCGAATGTCCTTTCGAAAAACGCCAAGAAGTGTTCGAATTTCTTTGCAGCCGCGTCCTTGCTCTTCGCCAGAAATATCCTGGTATAATTACTTTTAAATTCAATAAAGTTGACTAAGTAACGGTTGCCTAGCCTATCCTTTGGTGTGATGGGACCTTTGAGGTCGGAACAAATCCCACCACCGATCCGGTCTTTAGGCGCGTTTTTACCGATGTCCTTTTTTGCTTGGTCATTCTTCGTTTTTTTCCTTGGGCGCAGGTGACGCAGTGCCTGCGCGTCTCATCCGTGATCCGAATTCCGTATTCGGGATCCTGTGCCAACTTGAGAATCGTTTTGAAATTCAGGTGACCCATTCGCACGTGAAAATGCATTAGGGAACCACTTTGAATGTCATCTTCCGGTACGTAATTGTCCTCAATCGGGTATTGTACCGACATAATCATCTCTTTATAAGTTTTCTTGAGACGATCCACTTCACCATCCACGGTGAACACATTGTTTACTGCACGGACTCGGGTAATCGGCGCGCGTGTGTCATGTCTGACCAGCGTCCTTTCTCCATTCACGTAGTCAATCACGAAACCGCCCTTTTCGAAAGCTCCATACGAGAAAATGCTTCGAGCGGCTCCTTCTACGTAAAATACGTTCTTGATTTTCACTCGAGTCTCCACGTCTCCGTGCATAAAACGAATAAAAATGGTGCCCTTCTTGTTTAGGACGAATGTCTTTCCATCCACCTGGTGGCACTGTCGATCGACGGTCTTTATGTCGAACAAACAAGTGATATCTGGTGTCAGATGTACACTTGCGCCGCTGTCGAGGATCCACGTATCTTGACCGGGCCCTATCTCATCACCAGCGATCATCAAAGCGTAATCCTCTTTATGGACCTTTTTCTTCTTTGGGCAATCTCTTTTGAGATGCCCCGCTCGCCACACCCGTAGCAGCCGCGACTTTTAGTTTGTAGAGCCTTTTTAGTCTTCTCCACAATCATGTTGACCGTTCCGGTCCCGTGCCCTCTCTGACGCCGGCTGTTGAACTCAACAGCCTGCGCAAATTGGCAAATGTCTTCGGCTTGCCGCAGATAGTCCGTACACAGGTGGTTATAGCGGGACATCATCACGCTTGACAGCTCAGGCATGGCACGGTAGATAATATTATCTAGCACCATCGCATCACAGTTTGACCCAACTGCGTCCGCCACTGCTGTCAAATACAAGAAGTGGTCCGGCCAGCTTCTTCCTGGTGCCTTGCGCGCACAAAGCAGCTTCATTCCTTCTTCATGCGTTATGCGCACGCTAAATGCGGCTAGCATCTTGTTCATTATATGCCATAATGCTGGCTCTTCTTGCCACCAGCTTTCGGCAAACCGGTCGTAATACGCTTCCGCTGGGCCAGCTAAATAGTGGCCCAGCAACTCGACCTTGATATCTTCGGTCCATCTGAAACCGCAACAATCCTCAGCGATCGATATTTGCCGGAAATACTTGGTGCCTCATCCACAAAAACCAGACCCAAGGCCCTTATACGCTTCGGTCCCGTCGAACGGCCGAAGTTGCAACTTCTTTTCCTTGGCCGTCGGTGGCCTCGGCATTCCATAGTGCCTTGCGTGCACATTCACGGGCGGTACATAGGCCTGCTGCACGTTAACGGGCGCTGCGTACGCTGCCTGGGCATTCCCCGGCTCTGCATAAGCTTGCTGCGCATTCGCAGGCACTGTATATCCCGGCGGCGCATTCCTAGCCGCTACATATGCCGGCTGCGCGTTCCCAGGCGCTGCATATGCCTGTTGCATATTTATGGGTGCCGAACGCGCCCGCTGAAATTGACTCGCTGCATGGTGTTGCGTGAACACCTTCTGCGGCTGGACGTACGTGTTACCGGGGTTCGTGCCCCCACCTCGTGTAAACACGTCCTTCCCCGCCTTGCTAATTTTTTTGAAACACACTTTACCAGTGCTTCCGGCGTTAGAGTCCTCCTTTTCTTCGTCGCTACCATCCTAGGAGGCCAAGCTCATCTTGGTGTCCCCCTTCGACGCAGGCACTGTAGTTCCTGCCGATGCGCCCTTAATCAGCGACGACTCCAAGTCGTCAAAACGACTCCTCAACCCCGCATACAACTGCATCATATCTTCCGGGGTGACTGTCCGAACCGTTGAGTTACTACCCCCACTTGGGCTCATAACCTGTTGAAAAACTTCGTCATCCATATGTCTGCACGTACTCTTGCACGCAGGTTCCGAGTACCGCGTACTGCTGCGTAATATTCCAGTACAAACGAAAGGCTAACAATTAGCGTAACAGTGAGTAATCAAGTACGTAGCGTAATCCAATTCTCCACCGTCCTTTAGCGACTTGAACGTAAGGACCAGCAACTCAAACAAACCAACGCAAAGCACGAGAATCCAATTCGTGATAATCACTCCAGCTGCCACTGCAGCGTACTAGATAATCCACGTAAAATCAATCCAAGCAAAGCACACACAGTTGCGTGCTTGCTAACCACTCGTAATAACCACGTAAGTCGAAAAACAATTCGGAAGTGAATTATTAGAATTAAGTATGCACCTAAAACTAATAGTATGCAGATATACAGTGTTTTGTACCTAACCTAAAGTTATGTACAATACATCACCTTTTCACCTGAAAGTCGCTTGACAACCAAAAAATCGCGACGCTCGCTGCCACGCAAAAAGCGCTCCCTTCCAACACGCAGACCCTACCGGGTCAAAACCGTCAGACAAGGTAGTATAAGATCTGCGGTACAAGCACAAGTGATGTTTTTGTTCGTATTTTCTGTCATCTGTCATTACTGCTTCTATGCGTCAGTTTCCTGTTATGCCACGTACTCCAACGCAACAACGTTACAGCAAAAGTAGCGAGATAACAACGTAATAAAGATAATAGTAGTTTTATTCACTCCAATTATCCACTCTGAAATACTCTACAAAGTAAAACGTAAGCAATCCTCGGTACTTCACACTCCACGAGAGAAAAATCACGTTCCGCCCTCCCCCAGGAACGTACTAGGGCCAAAAGTGTCTTGTATAAAAGTGACTACATTAGATCTAGGTTAATACTTAACCTAATTAAATGTATGTGTACAACTGTGTTAGACCCATAAAATTGGGTAGTACCCAAAATGCATCTGCTGAAAAGTTGCAAATACCCATATGCGTCCGGCGTCGAACCAAGCCGGGGCGCGGGTCCTTCCAACAGTTTTATTTCTACAGAGGATACATATTGTTGTTCTGCTTGCAACGGTTATAATCTACAGAAGAGAGCATCTCGTCGAAGAGGATCTACACCGTCATTAAGTAGGCATAATCTCTATCAGGTGTAAGTTGTCTATAAATAGAGCAATCCGCCTATTTCTAATCTGTTTTTTTAGTGTCCGTATCAGCTGCTGGGCTTTTCCCAAAGCCCTAGAGCGGGACCCATGTCGATGTGAGCCGGTCCTCTCTATCAGTGGTAGTAGGTCGCATGACTACGTTACTTAAAAGTTCTCGCGTGCAGTAATCGAGACTAACTGACTCTATACTATCTTTCTATATACCCTGACTGGATACATTTGCTCCCTGAAGCCACTTGTTGTTTCCGATCAGCTTCGGCGATGACGATCAAGCTTCTTTCCCTCGTACTCTCAACCGTTGCGTTGTTCAGTTGTGACGCCTCTTCAGGCCCCGCTTCCAACGAAATGTCCACGACAAGCGTTGTACCAGCAGCTCAATCGTTTGCCAACAGTAATCGAATGATTCGAGCGCCTAATGAACAGGACAGCACATTCGAAGAAAGATTTATGAATCAGCCAACGACGCTGAAGCTGACTGATGCCTTAAAAAAGTGGATAAAAGAGAAGCTGGCCAGCATGACCTCAAACCTACGCAAGTTTGTGGAATCAATGCGTTTGTCGAAACAAGATAAAATTGACCGGAAGATTGAGAAAGCGAAGCGGTTGATCCAAGAAGAAGCGGCGATACAGACTCTGCGTAAGAACAAAATCACCCCTGATGAGTACTTTAAGGCTCTGGGACTCGACGAGAGCTTAAGAGGCCTCCCCAACACAATCGAAAATCGTGAGAAGTATCCTGACCTGGCCAAGTGGCATGATTACACGGAACACTACAAAAGCCACACCTTGCACATGACCGAGATTCTAAATCACATCAAAAGGAAAATAGGACTCGCTGAGTAATGAGAGCGCTTGCGAGAGGAGAGAACTTGGAAACATTTTCGCTGATAATGTATTCTCTCACATAGTCGACAAGGCATTGTCTTTCTTTGGACCCACTGGGTGACATTGCCGCGCATGGACACGCATTGTGATGGGAGCGTTGTAGGAACTTCCTAAGTATCTATGAGGTGGTATTTTCGTTGCCTTTAAGCCGTGAACTATGTAACGGTGAGGGACTTAGCGTCCAGCATAACTTTGACCTGTTTCGCTCCGTGAACCCGCTGTTTCCTCGGTTCCACGGTAGCCACATCCACATCTATTACCTCATAATGTCTAAAGTTAGTAAGGTATCAATTCGCCTAATTTTAAATCCACGTAGCTTAATGCATTATCACCTAATAGAAGGCGATGCACGTAAAAAATTGACCATTTTTTCTCGCGTCATCTGATATGTATGTGGCGGTCCCGGTCTAGGGTTTCGTGAAAAATAAGATCACCAGCTGATACTGACACTAAAAAAACAGAATTTGAGATAGGCAGATTATTCTATATATAGACGACTAAACATCTGATATAGTCTATGTTGAAGCCGCGCCATCGGTCGGACGTGTTTGGGCATTTGCGACTTTCAGTAAAGGTGAATTGGGCAACACGCAATTTACATTATGGGTGTTATCCAAATTTATATACACATTTTGTTAGATTAGGTTGTTAATTCTAATATAGTCACTTCAGAATTCTAACTGCAGTACATAAGTACACAGCACAGTACGTTTGTTGCACGCGGGGCGCGAAGTGGAATTGTATTGTTTGTTGGAAAGTGGAACTGGTATTTACGTTACCATTTGGTCTGCTCACGTTACTCTGGAGATTTCGTTTGTTGGAATTAATTACGTGGAATAAAGGTGTTTTATTGCTACGTTCTTATAGTACGCGCATTGTTTCGTCTACATTACTGTACCTTGGAAGCACGCTATCTCACGCACGCTCGTGGAGCCAGTACATCGTGGTAAGATGACGGATGAGAAGAAATCCGAAAACTTAATAACGGAGTTCTGATTTAGCAACAAATGTAGCCGGGTGTGTAACAGGACTCATCCTGTTACTGGCTTACACTGTATTTGTGCGAGGAAGCGCGCAATACAATTAGGGTAGGATTAGTTGTTACCAACTAATCCTATACTAAAAGTAAATATATAAATATTTACTTATGGGTTAGAACGCAAAATTAAGAGTGTTTATTTAATGGGTGGTTTAGAGGATAATATTATAGTAACTAACTAATTAATATAATAATATCAAGTCTTTAACTAACTGTACTATTAGTTAACCTGCAAGATTCGGTATTTATACCGAATCGACTTTTCCTTCTTAGATTATAATAACTTATAATCTCTTATTTAAATTTCAGACAACGCGTCTGAAATTAAACTGTGATATTCTAACTTGAATATCTATTATGTAATGGCACCCCATTACATCACCCCCCCCACTTAAGGTGGTTGGCCAATAATAACTCTTATTTTGGCCAATCATGGGTGACACTTGTTGGTCAGAATTTCTCATTCACCAACTGATTGACCATCGACTCGATGGTCAAGACACACGGCGGCGGCGCTCTAAAGAGCGCTGCTGAAAACAATGAAGGAGCTTCTTCCTCCGCCTCAGCACTAGGTGCTGAGGTGTTGAGTGACAACAGTGACGCTGCATTAGCAGCGTCAACTACGCAAAGGTCGGAAGACGTATCGTCTTCGATCACAGATGCTGCTAAGGCGGCATCTGACAAGAAACAGGGAGATGTTGTTAATGCAACATCTCGCACGATGGCAACTTCCGAATGGCGTGTTGCCAAGAGGGCCATGTTCGGGAGTTCTGACTCCGAACAAAGTGATGGGGATACAGATGTCCCCACTAAAGGATCTAGCGAGTCGAAACTCGCTAGGTGCTTATCGCCTAACAGCGATGACGACTCTGGTGTCGCTGTCAGCTATGACAGCGACAATGATTATCACAGGTGGTTGCGGGAACGCAGAGCCCCACCTGGACCAAGTACTTCTCCACGTCGGGGTGATTTAACCCCGGCGCGTGGTGTTGAAGCAGGCGGTGCTCCGCCTGCTAAAAGGGCTCGAACAGAAGCGGCGGCTGCCGCTTCTAAAGCGTATCATCGTACGGAACCACATGTTCCGTATAAAGTGGGGTTTTGGACCCCTGGCTGGGCTATTGCCCCCAACAGTGGCGGTCACCGTAAACGGGACTGCCAGTATGCGTTATTCGATATCAACGTGCTGGATGACTGCGAGGACATCCAGTCACGTCGATTCGATCGAAGTACAGACGATAGGCGTCTGTACTTTATTGACCTCTTTTTCCAGGTTCGATATTATTCGAGCCGGAAAGGGTCAAGGAGGAACAGGGACGATAAAGACGCCCTGACTCGGAGTTGGAATGCTTTTGTTGACAACTACAACAAAAGCCCAGATGATTACGTGAATAAAGTTCACGTAATGCGCGAGCGCTTTTTAAAGCACTCGCGAACAGGCAAAATGGAATACATCCATTTTGCTTGCCTCAAAGAAGGGTTAAAGTGTGGTGTCCCTTCTCACTTCGTTTGCCCGCGGTGTCCGCAAGGCGCTCCTCGTCTGTCAGAGGAGGAGTTGCGGGGGTACGGTGGATTTTCCGTACCCGCCGAAATTCAGGGTTTAATTGATACCCTGAATGCATCAACACCTAGTGTTGATGCTACTTCGCATTATGAGTTTGAGACTTCTTCTCAAACTCAGTCAATAGGTCTGGGGCGTCGGCCCTCAGAACCTCAATCGGCTCCCAAGAGTCAAACTCTTGGGGATATCCCAGCCAGCGTACCAAGTACTCGGTACGCTGCCCCTTCTTTGAAGGCACCGAGCGCTTCGAGATCAAGCGCTCGAGGATATATCGCTTATCCCCCTGATTATCAATCAGGGGCGGCGAAGGTTGATAATTCCCTCGCCGTTGTTGTTGCGGAGCATGGTTCTTCGCTCCGCAAGCTCGAGGAGGGTTATTCCTCCTTGAGCGGCGATATGTCTCACTGTGTGACGACATATCGGTCTCTTCGTGAGGATGTCCGCGACATCCTCGGAGCGCACACTGCCCTCCAGCAGAAGAATGATCTTCTGTACATTGAGCTTTCTCGCTAGAAGAGAGAACTCGATCGGCGCACGGCTGATCTCGAGCAGTCGAAGGCGGAGGTAACGACTCTCCGCTCTGCTCACCAACGGCTGGAGGCCGATTACAAGTCTCTCTTGGGAGACTTGGAGAAGCACGGCATCTCCCGTGGTTCTGCGTCTCGTCGTAAGACGAAGACGAGTGATACGGCTTGAGCCGCCCAACATAGAATGTTGGGTGGAGCCGCATTGCTGTGGGAATGTCTAAGGTATAGGCATTCCCCCGAATCTCTTGGACCTTGAAGGGTCCAATGTACTTAAGAAGCAACTTCCGTGTAGGGAAGTTGCTTATTGCATGTGTAGGCAAATTAATAGTACATAGTAATACTAATTCACCTTTAAGAAAGGAGTTTTTGTTCTTCCTTCCTTGTTTATCTGCATTTTGCTTCTGATTATCAAAAGCAGAGGCAAGTGCATCCTTTACATAGCGTATTACAGCTTGGCGCTGTAATACGAATTCATCTACTGCTTTATCAGCAGTAGGTGCATTGTCCTCGTTGTCTGCAGCCATTGCTGCATACACATATTCATCGTATGCAGCTTCAGTTGTAATTGAAGCTGCTTCCGCTTCTACTGTATTTTCAGTAGAAGGGCCATCGTTTTGTTCACAAGTTGCAGTCGCAACTTGCGCATTGACTCGCTCAAAATTTGAGCGGGTCCCTCCCCCACTTAGATTTGGCGTACCGCCAAGTAAAGCTGGGGTTCGTGGATGCCTTAAGGAATTCACGTAGAACGGTGTATGCTTAGTTGAAGCATGCACCGAATTGTTAATCGCGAATTCAGTGAGTGACAGGTATTCACTCCAATGTTCAAAGGCATGTGCGTATGATCGCAACATGTCTCCGAGAACGCGGTTAACCCGTTCCGTCTGCCCATCCGTTTCCGGATGGTCCGCAGTTGACATCTTCAACTGGGTTCCCAACAATGAGAACGTTTCTTGCCAGAAACGTCCTGTAAATATCGGATCTCTATCCGAGACAATGTCTTCCGGCATTCCGTGCAAACGGAATACCGTATCAACGAATATCCGCGCTGTTTGAGCGGCGGTTACATTCGCTGATACTGCAGTAAGATGTACCATATTACTGAAACGGTCTACAAAGACCACTATTCCAGTCTTCCGACTATTGTCGGGTGGAAGACCGAATACGAAGTCCACTGAAATGGACTTCCAACACTCTGTCGGAACCGGCAGAGATTGCAGCGGATCCTGTGCAGACTGCGCAGGCTCAACGCACTGGAAAATCTCGCAAGCGCGTACGTATTTCCGTACCCACTTGTACTGGTTTCGCCAGTAATAGTCACGTGCGGGAGAAGCGTATGTCTTCTCTCACCTTGATGCCCCGAAATCGGTGCATCATGATACTCAAACATAAGTTGATGTTTGAGATCATCGTCGTTTGGAACAACGATGCGACTTTCATCTTTTTGGTCTGTGCTGTAAAGCAGCAGACCATCGTGCAGTCGATATCGATGCACGGAAGCGCGGAGGAACTCTGGGAGTTCGTCGCGCTTCACACTTGATTGATTAATTAAGTAATCAATCAACAGACGTGTCTCCTCGTCTGTTTTGTACGCCTCGCGTACTTGTCGTATAATTGACGACGACAAAGCAGTGCAACGGATCGCGTTTGCACTGGCCCCTTCGGTTACGGACGGTTTCATCTCGTAATCGGGCCTTCGTGATAGCGCATCTGCTATCACGTTCAACTTTCCGGGTTTGTATTCAACCGTAAATTTGTACTCAGCAAAGAATGACAGCCATCGAGCCATTCTTTGAGAAATGTGTGGTGAATTCACGGCCGTGCGTAGCGATGCATGGTCCGTGTAAACCACAAACGGTCTATCTCCCAATAGATAGATCCGAAACTTAGCCAGTGCGCACTTCATGGCAAGGAGTTCCTTGTCATGCACTGGATAGTTGCGCTCGGCTGGGCGCAACTGACGCGATTGATAGCAGATTACGCGATCACGATCATCGTGATCACGCTGCATCAAAGCACAGCCGATAGAGAAATCGCTCGCGTCGCAAAAGACGTGGAGCGGACGCTCGTTATCGGCTATAGCCAGGACAGGCGCTTCAGTCAAGCTTTGCTTGACTGCATCAAAAGCATCTTTACATTGGGTATCCCAATGCCATTCGACATCTTTCTTAAGTAATTGAGAAATAGGTCGTATCAACCCAGCATAGTTGCACGAATACTTGTGCAAATATGTTGCCAACCCAAGGAACTTTCGAAGTTCCTTAACGTTGTTTGGCGTAGGCCATTCAACGATCACCCTGATCTTTTCTGGATCAGGACGCACCCCGTTCTTTCCCACAAAGCATCCAAGAACAGGTATCTCAGGTGCACCAAAGGTGCACTTCTTCAGATTTGCATAGAGCTTATGTTTACGCATAAGCTCCAACACTCGACGTAGATGCTTCCTATGGACATCTACATCGCTTTTATCGTGTTCAACCTTACTATGGATGAACACGTCATCGAAATAACTCGGTGCGAATTCTCGCACCGGGCGTAATAGATGCGTTACGCATCTGTTAAACGTAGCAGGGGCATTTCGAAGCCCCGGTGGCATAACAAGCCACTCCCAAAGCATGCCGCTTGGGGTGCTTACTGCCGTGAGAGGGATATCCTTCTCACGCATTAGGATTTGATAAATCCATCTCTTAGATCGAGAGCACTAAAGATGGTGCTCCCGCACATGCCATCTATGATGACATCCTTCCGCGGTATCGGTGTCTGTGCCGGTACCGTCGCTGCGTTCAGCTTGTTGTAAGCGTGAACGATTCTCCACCCACCTGTGGACTTTTTCACACAAAAGGTGGGGGTAGAGTGCGGTGAGGTAGACTCCCGCACTTGGCCTGATTTACGACGAGCTTCGAAGAACTCGTCGATCGCTTTTACTTGATCACGCGGCAACGGCCATTGCCGCGTAACACAATACTTCGTGCCTGGCACGAGGTCAATCTCATGACGAGTTCCCTTATCCTTAGGGAGCTCGATAGGTACTTCTTCTGGGAATACGTCAGCGTATTCTCGAAGTACCTAATAAAATGGAAGGTCGCTTTAAGCGACTCCCAGCTCTGCGCTTCAAAGCGCTGAACTCTAGTTTGATCATTGGGAACCTCTTTCCCAATGTTTTACACTTGTAATGTGGATATTCGTTCGAATATCCACTACATCATCTGTTGCAACGATGATACAGGTCTGTTCGATCTGACCATCGTGCAAGTTTCTCATAAACTTCTTCCAGCTTAGCGCTGGAAGAGCCATCACCTCCGAACCTTCTTTCGGAGGGTGCTCCATCAACAGAGACTGGGTAGCTAATCCGGTCTCCGTTTGCGTCAAGACGTTGATCGTCTCGACGGAACTGCCCATGCAATCAGACGCACTCGTCTGATTGACTGCTACACGGTGATTACGATTCACCGTGTGCGAATACTCATCATCATGGTGGCCACTGCCTACCATGGAATTTTCTTGGCGATCAGATGTGCTCGTCTGATCTGCCGCCTTTTCTGCGACACGGTGGTCTTTATCACCCGTGTGCATGGCTAACGCAACGTGGTGGGCACTGGACACCACGGAGTTGTGCTCACTATTGCACTTGATCGTGAGTTCACTCTCATCAACACGGAATTCTTTCATCGCGTTGGGACCTTCGGTCGCACAGTGGGTGTTTCCCACTGTGGATACTATTTCATTCTCACGGTGGGTGTTTCCCACCGTGGATATTACTTCATTCTCACGGTGGTATTTATCACCCGTGGAATGTTTCTCTCCAACACGCAACGACTCTTCTGTTGCGTGTGGTAGTCCCTCTGGACTCTCACCAGCGGAGGTACATTCCGCTGATCGTGTCAGAACAGACCTGGTGGTGCCATCGCTATCCACCGGACTGTCTGACGCTGCGGTTGTATCTTCTGATACAGCCGGATTACACACAGAGTGATCAGATCCTGTGGGTCCGCCGCAGTCGATCGATAGGTTAACCCAGTCGATCGAAGGTTTAAACTTGGACATCCATGGGATTCCAAGTATCACATCGAGCTTGTCATCTAAATCGAGGAAGATGAATTCATCCTCGAATGACAGTTCATTCAGCTCGAAGCGTGTTTTGATCACACGCTTTGGAATAGTCACGGTTGCACCTGTTGCTAACCGGACTGACAACATACTTCGTGGGGTTTCTACTTCCACGAAGCTCAACAGCGTTAGACTCTGAGTTCTAACGAAATTTTTTGACGCTCCTGTGTCAAACAAAGCTCGCATGGGGACATCGTTCCCGTGCGGCTTAACCTCCAGGGTGATAAGAGGCTTACCATCACCCTGCACCTTTTGACAGGACATAGTCCCGTCTGGGGCTATTACCCTCACATGCCCTATGTCGGCATGTGGGATAACATTCCCAGTAGGGGCTGGGCGCCCTACTGGTGATTTACGTTTTTTGCACCAACAGGGTGATGTCCCTGTTGGTGTCGCCGTGCAGCGGACGGTTCCGTCCGCTGACTGCGTGGCACCGGACGCGGTGCCATACACTCATTGGCAAAATGCCCCATTTTCGCGCATAGATTGCAGCGAATATTCTTCTTAAATTTCGGTTGCTTCGTGTTCGAAGCAACCGCAACCGATAGGTCCATCGGCTCTGGACCTTCACCGCCCATGCTCTGGCGCGGGTGGATGTTTCTTGAGACGAAGTGTGAGCTTCGTCTGCCTGACTGCTGATTGTTGACATGCCGTTGCGGCATGTCAAAAGCGAGGGGCTGTTGAGCCCTTCGGCTGTACCCAGCATGCGATGACGCTGATC
Source organism: Peronosclerospora sorghi (assembly GCA_026184515.1). NCBI lineage: Eukaryota > Oomycota > Peronosporomycetes > Peronosporales > Peronosporaceae > Peronosclerospora > Peronosclerospora sorghi. The sequence goes on along the minus strand of CM047586.1, from coordinate 8,751,747 downwards.
GCATGCTGAACTCCTCACGGATGCTAATGTCAATGGCATCCCTTGGAGTCTCTGGCGGGTGCCGGTTGAGACTCTGTTTGACGGGACCATCATTGAGTCCCTTCATGAAGCCAGTGACCTGCATAGCAGGGGCACCGGCTCATACACAATATTTGACAGCAAATATTGCGTCTTCTGAGCGTAATCTTGAAGGTCAAGCTTACCTTGCCGGAGTCCCATAAACTCCTGCCGACTACTTAGCTCCATTTCTGGAGCTTCAAAGTTGAGCTTTAGATCAGCTTTAAATTCCTTATAAGTAAGGAACGCAGAGTCATCAGTGGCTCTGCGACTCATCGCCCATGACCTGGATCTGCCGCCTAGACATGTTGTGGCGAAAAACGCCTGTTGACGTTCGTCAACAATATTTTGCGCAGAGATGGCATCTTCCACCTCTGCGAACCATCTACGAATGGGCTCGCTCCCTTCGCCGGTAAAGGGCGGTACTCGCGCCTTTACTAATTCAACGCTATGCGTTGCAGGTGCAGTTGCGGTCCGCGCTGTCTCTGGCGTGGGCCGTTCTGACTTTTCTAGGTGGTTTCGCCTAAAGCGATTCACCACCTGTACCACTTCCTCTGGAGACTTACTCTTGAGGAAGGTAATGATGTCGGTCCCCATAGAACGAATCATTTCCGCCGTCGCGTCTTTACTACGCGACGAGAAGTGAGGGGAGTGTTTATTCACCTCTTCCAGCGTTCTTTCTCGCGCGGCAGCCGACATGTCTCGCGACATGATGCCGAGCGGCTCTTAATCTTCGCTCCGCTAGTTGACTAGCGGAACGGAACTGTGGTCGTTAAGACGGACCACAAAGTGCTACCAGGTGCAACAGGACTGATCCTGTTACAGACTTACACTGTGTTGTGCGAGGAAGCGCGCAATACAAGAGGGGTAGGATTAGTTGGTAACAACTAATCCTATAATAAAAGTAAATATATTAATATTCACTTGTTATCTAGAACGCAAAATTAAGAGTGTTTATTTAATGGGTGGTTTAGAGGCTAATATTATAGTAACTAACTAATTAATATAATAATATCAAGTCTTTAACTAACTGTACTATTAGTTAACCTGCAAGATTCGGTATTTATACCGAATCGACTTTTCCTTCTTAAATTATAATAACTTATAATCTCTTATTTAAATTTTAGACAACGCGTCTGACATTAAACTGTGATATTCTAACTTGAATATCTATTATGTAATGGCACCCCATTACAGGGTGCGTAAACGCACGGTGCGGCTAGCTAGCGCACAGAGGAAGACTTTCCTTTAAGCGGCGTTCGCCGCTACTTAGCCGATACGCCCTTGTATAAGGGCTTAGCAAGGGATCACTCCCTTGCTCGGGGCCATGATTCCCAAGGTGGTTTACAGTTATCTTTCGCTAACACCTTGTAACAAAGCTTCCCTTATAAAGGGAGGTAGCGTAAGGGAGAACTCCCTTATGCTACAATACTCACTGCGCGCGTGACCGGGCGTGGTCGCGCGCCTAGCAGTCTTAAGTATTTTTGTAAACTGATTTATATTTAATATATGTAAATAGCCTAAATTAATTAAACTAATGTAAACTATATGTAATACTAAGTAGAGCTTATTGAAGCCGTACCTAGCTGAAATGTAGTGTACACCACCTGTGTACCAACACGTGGCTGGCTGCCACGCCTCCACCAAGGGCTCCTTCCCTGATTGGTTAAAATAACAATAGGTCCAAACCTTTCGGACCGGTCAATACTGACCCCAACCGTAGTGTACTCACGTACACTACATACTAAATGTAACCCGAATGTAACCCTTTTACAACAAGACCACCAACTCTGCAACAGTTGGTCGATCAGGACACAAGTAAGCGAGGAAACTGGGGTCGACCCAGAAGATTGAGGACATGCAGGGGCACGACCCAGGGCCGGGAGGATTGCCTCCCGACTTGACTATCACACCGGCTACACTAACCAGGGTGGTAGGGGGGGTATGCAGCAAGGCGGAGAACAACCTTACGATGAGGTTATTCCGGAAAGTCAAATTTCTGATTCGGTATCAGAAGGCTCGGAGTTGTCGGGACAATGTACCCATAGTCCATCCAATCATCTTCCGGAAAAGAAATCGATTCAGGAGAAGGGTGTTGCTCCCTCAGAGATTTATGCGGGCCAAGGCTAGAACACGGGCTGCGGGAGGCGAAAGCACGACCGCCTTGGCTCCAATAATGGAAACATCTGATCCAGCAACTTTTGTTATGCATTTTCAACAAAAACCTAACCAAAAAGAAACCTTTTTCATTTATGAGACCAGATCAGAAATGATTACCAAAGGTGAATGCCAAGGAGACGGAAAAATTACTGGAATTGTATGAATTGATCATCATACAATAGGATCAGCCGTGGACGAGATTGAGTTCACGAGTGGTATAGGTGGTGGAGCTGTCGTGGTCATGTAAGCAATCATTGACCACCTTACTACAGCGTGAAATTGGTCAAGCCCGTGTCCACATTGCGGAACAATTAGATGAGCCACCACCACTACTACTACGATGGACAGACAATGTAACAGGGTTACGTTATGGTTACATTCAGTATGTGGTGTACGTGAGTACACTACGGTTGGGGTCAGTATTGACCGGTCCGAAAGGTTTGGACCAATTGGTTATTTTAACCAATCAGGGTAGGAGTCCTTGGTGGAGGCGTGGCAGCCAGCCACGTGTTAGTACACATGTGGTGTACACTACATTTCAGCTAGGTACGAATTAAGTAAGTTCTACTTAGTATTACATATAGTTTACATCAGTTTAAACTAATAATTTATGCTAATTACACATTAAATATACATTCAGTTTACATTTCACTTTTACATTTCACTCAAAGACTGCAGGACGCACGACCTCGACCGGTCGCGCGCGCAGTGAGTGTTGTAGTGTAAGGGAAGTTTTTCCCTTAGCTACCCCCTTATTAAGGGATCCTTGTTTTAAGGCGTTAGATCACGCTAACTTGTAAACCAAAGTGGAATCTTGGCCCCGAGTAAGAGAGTGCTCTCTTACTAAGACCTTTTACAAGGGCGTAACGGCTAAGTAGCGGCACATCGCCGCTTAAGGAAAGTCTTCCTTTGTGCGCTAGCCGCACCGTGCGTGTACGCACCGGATACATCTGGTAGCACTTGTAGTCAATCCAACACCTATGTTGGTAGGCTACGTCATCCTCTGCAAAGGATGAATCAGGACGAATGGGAAAGGTTAACCCTCGTCCAGCAGGAAGACTTTAAGAGGCTGTTATCCTTACTGGGTGACGAAGGCATGCAGCTCCTAGTGGAGCAGGGCCTTGAGGCCGTAAAGGCAAGGGTCAATGCCCTCATCGCCCATGAGGCGAATTTAGGTGGAGGTCGTTGCACGGGGGTGCGTCCTCCGTTGTCCTTTAAGATGAAGGAATCACCGGTGAAAAGGGTGATAACCTTTATGTGTGGTTACGAGAGGTTGAAACAGCCTTCGCCACAGCGAATGTGATCGATGATCACTTGCAAGTGGGACTTGCACTGACCCATATTACGGGTAAAGCCCGTGCATGGGCTTCTACATGCTCGGATTCGGTCATGGATGTAACAGGGTTACATTCTGGTTACATTTAGTATGTGGTGTACGTGAGTACACTACGGTTGGGGTCAGTGTTGACCGGTCCGAAAGGTTTGGACCAATTGGTTATTTTAACCAATAAGGGCAGGAGTCCTTGGTGGAGGCGTGGCAGCCAGCCACGTATTAGTACACAGGTGGTGTACACTACATTTTATTCTAGGTACGAATTTAGTAAGTTCTACTTAGTATTACATATAGTTTACATTAGTTTAAATTAATTTAGGCTAATTACATATTAAATATACATTCAGTTTACATTTCACTCAAAAGACTGGAGGACGCACGACCTCGACCGGTCGCGCGCGCAGTGAGTGTTGTAGTGTAAGGGAAGTTCTTCCCTTAGCTACCCCCTTATTAAGGGATCCTTGTTTTAAGGCGTTAGATCACGCTAACTTGTAAACCAAAGTGGAATCTTGGCCCCGAGTAAGAGAGTGCTCTCTTACTAAGACCTTTTACAAGGGCGTATCGGCTAAGTAGCGGCACATCGCCGCTTAAGGAAAGTCTTCCTTCGTGCGCTAGCCGCACCGTGCGTGTACGCACCGGATACATCTGGTAGCACTTGTAGTCAATCCAACACCTATGTTGGTAGGCTACGTCATCCTCTGCAAAGGATGAATCAGGACGAATCGGAAAGGTTAACCCTCGTCCAGCAGGAAGCCTTTAAGAGGCTGTTATCCTTACTGGGTGACGAAGGCATGCAGCTCCTAGTGGAGCAGGGCCTTGAGGCCGTAAAGGCAAGGGTCAATGCCCTCATCGCCCATGAGGCGAATTTAGGTGGAGGTCGTTGCACGGGGGTGCGTCCTCCGTTGTCCTTTAAGATAAAGGAATCACCGGTGAAAAGGGTGATAACCTTTATGTGTGGTTACGAGAGGTTGAAACGGCCTTCGCCACAGCGAATGTGATCGATGATCACTTGCAAGTGGGACTTGCACTGACTCATATTACGGGTAAAGCCCGTGCATGGGCTTCTACATGCTCGGATTCGGTCATGGATGTAACAGGGTTACATTCTGGTTACATTTAGTATGTGGTGTACGTGAGTACACTACGGTTGGGGTCAGTATTGACCGGTCCGAAAGGTTTGGACCAATTGGTTATTTTAACCAATCAGGGTAGGAGTCCTTGGTGGAGGCGTGGCAGCCAGCCACGTGTTAGTACACATGTGGTGTACACTACATTTCAGCTAGGTACGAATTAAGTAAGTTCTACTTAGTATTACATATAGTTTACATCAGTTTAAACTAATAATTTATGCTAACTACATATTAAAGATACATTCAGTTTACATTTCACTCAAAGACTTCAGGGCGTACGACCTCGACCGGTCGCGCGCGCAGTGAGTGTTGTAGTGTGAGGGAAGTTCTTCCCTTATCTACCCCCTTATTAAAGGATCCTTGTGTTAAGGCGTTACCTCACGCTAACTTGTAAACCAAAGTGGAATCTTGTCCCCGAGTAAGAGAGAGCTCTCTCACTAAGCCCTTTTACAAGGGCGTATCGGCTAAGTAGCGGCACATCGCCGCTTAAGGAAAGTCTTCCTTTGTGCACTAGCCGCACCGTGCGTGTACGCACTGGCTACAGACAAGGTCCGGGGTGTAGCCGGTGCGTATACGCACGGTGCGGCTAGCGCACAGAGGAAGACTTTCTTAAAGCGGCGTTCGCCGCTACTTAGCCGATACGCCCTTATTAAGGGCTTAGTAGGAGAGAGCTCTCCTACTCGGGGCCAAGATTCCCGGGTTAGTTTACTATAGCCTTTGCTAGTGCCTTAACGGCAAGGCTCCCTTACAAAGGGTGTAGCTAAGGGGAGGGCTCCCCTTACGCTACAGCACTCACTACACGCACGACCGGTCTAGGTCGTGCGTCTGTATGAAAGAGTGAAATGTAAACTGAATATATTTAATATGTAATTATTTAAACTAATATAAACTATATGTAACACTAAGTAGAATATTCCTAATTCGTACCTAGCTAAAATGTAGTGTACACACCTGTGTACTGACACGTGGATGGCTGACACACCACCACACCAAGGGCCCATGCCCTGATTGGTTAAAATAACCAAAGGTTCGAAACCTTTTCAACCCGGCCAATACCGGCCTCAACCGTGGTGTACTCATGTACACCAACACTCAGTGTTACCCGAATGTAATCCCGTTACTTCCTCCCCCATCAAGACTATTGCTTACGCAATAATCAAAATCCTGTTGGAGAACTCCAACGCCAGTTCCCCTGGCCATCCATATGTACACCTCCAGTGGTGCTATGGCGTCTCCTCTAGAAGAGGTAGAATACTCCGAAAACTCGGAAGTGGATGCCTTTGGGGATACCTCCCCAAGGGTGAACCGCTCCGACAGCACCGAACGGCGTTTTCGGCAGCCTAATCCCTTCCCCACACGTGAGTAAAATGTACTAACCAGTGCGGCACCCCTGACCGTATCGGATGATACATCCAAATCGCCAAAGTCGATCATCACTAATGAGCTGGACGCAGCTCAAGACTCCCAACTTGCTGCACAGGCACTAAGGGCTGCGTTACGCGCCCCCAAACGCCCGTCAAGGGCGGCTTATAATTTCGATGGTCCTCGTGACCTTCCAAGATGGGCCACGCGTTTGGTAAGGACTAGTCTAGCGTCCTATACCCCTGGCCCCGCGGCTAAACAGCCGTACCAACGCGAACGCCGTGAGAAATTCCGGCAACAACTGCTTACACAAAAGCAGTTCACTAGCGTCTCGTACCGAGAGCGCTTAAACAGGCAGACACAAGGTGCCCCTGTTGAGAACCTCCGCGAGGTTCCTTTCGTTCTTTCTCCGGGAGAAAGTGCCGATGATGCAGAGAAGAAGTTCCGCGCTTGGGCGAAAGTGGAGAAGCTTCTCCCCAGCTTCGATGAGCTGCATGACAGCTATTACCGTCGAGACATTTGGGTGGAGAGGGTGTTGCGCCTTACATTTGCCAAAGCTAAGGCGATGGAGCAACTACGTGCTCCGTATCGCACGCGCTACGCCAGCTCCCCTGTATCCACCATGGTGTCCGGAGACAGTGTGGTCGCCACATCTGCCTCCGGCCAACTCCCACTTATTGGGAGTGAAGAGGCTTCTCATGACCCTCTGATCGTTGACCTACAGCGGTATTCTCCCGCTCGAAAGCATCAACGACGTCGCGGCAATCTTGCCGTAGGGGAGTCTCGAACTCTCACGAACTCTGTGAGTGCGGATAACCCTTCCACTTCACCAGATACTGGGTTTGACCCCGATGATGGCGTCGAGCCATCAGCCGCTCCACATGAAAGTGTGAAGTACCCTCCACATCAAGCATTGGAGGAGGAGGTCGCGCAATTGCGACGTGAGATTCGCGAGCGCTGTGATCGACACAGCCATCGCATCCATGATCTCCACGAGGGGATCCGCGATGAGCGGGATTCCACTGATCGCTTCTAGAGGCGTCTTGCCTCTCTCGAGACCACCGTTGCGGAGCTTCGTGGTCGCATTTTAGCCCTTTCGGCCTTACTTCGCCCTGCGGTGCCTTACGGCTATCCGCCTTTCCACACTCCTCCAGGAGGGGGCCCGCCTCCGGGTCCTGGTATGGCTTAAGCATACCGACATAAAAGGTTGGATGCGTACGCATCACCTTCGGGATGTCCAAGGTATACGATAAGCCCTTTCGGGCTAGTACCTTAAAGGGTCCCACAACCTGGGGCGCAGTTGCGCAACACATTTGAAACTGCATGTGTAGGAATATTTTTCGCGTTTAATAAAACACTTTCTCCCACTTCGTACACCCTTTTGTTATGCCGCCCCTTGCGGTCCGCTTGCTCCTTCTGCTTGTCTTGGCTTTCCGCCATGGCATTGCAGACGTGTCGTAAGACACTAAGGCGCGTCGATAAGAACTTATCGATGTGCTTTCGCACCGATACAGGGCTGACATCGGGGAATCCTCCCCCCTCAAGCCCTGGGCCACACACACGTGGGGTCAACGGAACCCTCGGATTCACTAATCCGTTCACATAAAACGGGGTAAACCCCGTAGATGCATGTACCGAATTGTTGATAGCAAATTCAACCATCGGAAGCATCTCACTCCAACTCTTTGGAGAATCCGGACATAAACTCCTCCGCAACGCAATTAACGCGTTCCTTCTGACCGTCCGTCAGCGGGTGATCCGCAGTGGACATGAGGATCTTGGTGCCTAGCACCTTAAACAACGCTCCCCATAATTGTCCCGTAAAACGGGGATCCTGATCCGACACAACGTAATCGGGTAGACCATGCTGTCGAAATACACGGTCTAGGAACACTTTTGCTGTTCCTTGTCCATCTATGGACTCTGGCACCGCCGCCAGGTGAGCCATCTTGTTCAAACGGTCCACAAAGGCCTTATCCTTCGGAAAAACGAAGATAAAATCCATGCTAATGGATTTCCAACACTCCGTTGGAACCGATAAGCTCGCCAAAGGCGCAGCTGAACTTGCAGAGGGTTTAAACCTCTGACACGTCTCACAGGTACGTATATACGCACCGACCCACTTATACATATTGGTCCACCAATACAAAGCGCTTAAAGCGCTGTAGCTCTTATCCCGACCTAAATGACCCCCGGTAGGGGCGTCATGTGCCTCAAAGAGGACTCTATACTTCAGTTCCTCATTATGAGGAGCTACCACCCGCGGATTGTCCTCCGCGCTCGTGCTATAAAATAGCAGACCCTCACAGTACCTGTAACGGTTTAAACGAGCTCTAGCTCGACTTGACAGGGTTGTCTCACACGAGCCAAGACCCTTTTCACCTAACGCGCGGATAAGCGCCGTACATTGTGGGTCTTTCTCATACGCCTGGCGTATGAGACCCACCACAGTGGTGACGAATGTCGCGTGAGCGAGCTCGTAATCGGGATGACGCGACAACGCGTCTGAAGCACGTTCTGCTTGCCAGGTTTATACTTAACCTCAAAGTTGTACTTCGCAAAGAAGGAGAGCCAACAGGCCATCCGTTGCGAGAGATGAGGCGACTTTGTCGCTGTCCGTAAGGACGCGTGGTCAGGGATGTACTGTGTACAGTACAGCCCGCCATATTGTTCTGGAGGACATCCTTCCGAGGAATCGGAGTCTGCATGGGTACAGTAGCTGCATTCAGCTTGTTATACGCATGCACAATGCGCCACTTTCCGTTCCGTTTAAGAACACAAAAAGTGGGAGATGAGTGAGGAGACTTACTCTCCCGTACCATCCCTGCCTCTTCTTACCTCTTGAAGAATGCGCCGATGACGTCGCATTGTTCCTTGGGGAGAGGCCACTGCCTAGTGACGCAGTATTTGGTTCCGGGAACCAAATCAATTTCATGTCGGACTCCCCGATCCGGTGGTAACCCCATCGGCGGGTTGTCACTAATGCCATCTCCAAATTCCTTTAATAAGGAATGGGAAGGGTACTCAGGATCCGCGAGGATCTTGCGACCGCTTCGGGCATCAATGCCTGTTTGGTTTGCACCAAAACTGACTCGTCCATCGTGGATAAGGAGTTCAACTCCTCTTCCGGATGTAATACGACAACCTCGTCGATTTCATCTGCTTTCAAAGCAGTTTCAAACTCGTTGAAGGGCATCCCCTCCAACGACAACAGTTCACCTAACCCAGGCAACCGTTCCAGGCTTACGCCTTCTGTGACAACACCTGTCTCACTATTCTGCATCCGATAGGACTGCTGACTACTGGCTTCGGCACTCATTCCGATACCCAGATGGGGGGAGTCAATTTCCCCATCTATTGGAAGCGCCACGCGCCTATCCACAGAGGTCTCTACCTTTACCACCGGTGACTCACCGGTCTCGCCTATAACGGCGTAATCGGAATCGTTTCCGATGTGCGAAAGAGACAAACTTCGGGTCTCTTCGCTTGGAAGCGCCTCGCGCTTAACCACAGGGGTCTCTACCCCTACCACTGGAGTCGCAACTTGTTCGCCGGACACGGCGTGGTCGAAATCAATTCCGACCTGTAGAAGAGACTAACTTCGGGTCTCTTTTCTAAGCGCCTCGCGCTTACCCTCAGAGGAATCCACCTCTATCACTGGCGACTCACCAGTCTCGCCTACATCGGCGCGGGGATTAACCGATGAATCCCCCTCGTTCAGGAACTCTTCCTTAACGCCATTGGGAATGATCGTTTCAGACATCCCAATCTCTGGCATCTCACGCCAGAATCGCTTTTGCGATCGAGCAAAGGTGGGTTCATGACTCGCCAATGCTTCTCCCGACCGCGGGTGCGTTGAGCCAATGGACTTAGACTTCCAGTCTATCCATGGCTCGTGGCTTTCCAGCCACTTCATGCCCAGAATGAGGTCATACCTCGAGTCCAAATCCAGGAATAAGCAACTTTCTAAGCTGTAGAAGTCTGCAAACTTCAGCTTAAGGTCAATCGAGACCTTGGGTACAGAAACCTGTACGCCCGTCGCAAGACGGACCGTGACAACGTCACGAGAACGTGCATCTAGGTCCTCGGCATACAGCCAACTCTTCTCCACAGAAGCCCGTCTGACATAATTGTCAGACGATCCAGAGTCTATCAAGACTCTCCAAGGCTTATTAAAGCCTTTCACGTCCGCAAGGACGACCAGCAAACCTGGCTGGTATACCAACTCGGTGCTGGAAAGCACCGTTTCCCTCGGGGCTTTGTGCTGTAGGGCCCTATCCTGGGGGTTAACAGCACTGAGGGGTCCCCCAGTAGGGCACCCAGCACCTACTGGGAGCCATCGTTTCCCGACGGCTTGGACAAGGGCTTTTTCCCCACCCTTGGTCCCTTGTAGCGAGTGTCTCGCTGGGGATTTTTCGGACACCTGTTTCTCAGATGATCCGTGCTTCCACACAGGAAGCATCTCAGCGGCCCATGCCGCTGCAACATAGCTAAGAGCTCTGCCTCGAAGCTCTGTGAAAAAGAGTCAGAATGACTCTTAGCGGGAGGTTTCTCCTTCGCTTCGACCTGACTCAGGTCCATGGGTTCGGGACCCACCTTAGAGGAACGGAAATCCCTCTCGGCGTTAAACGCCATCTTGAACACCTCCTCCAGGGATTGGGGTGGACATCGGAACAATTCCGAACGTGCTGGCCCTTCTCTCAGGGCTCCCATGAAGACGGGGATGGACACATCGTCCGAATACGCTTTCGCGTACATCCCTGCCAACAGGGTCTTAAGCTCCTGGATATAAACCTCCAGGTCCTTAGTGCCTTGACGGCACCTCAGGAACGCCAGTTGATTCTGGAAAACCAGATCAGGCGTTGCGTACATGTCCATAAGCTTCTGCTTAAGGACCTTCCATGTTGGAAACACGTCCTTGACTGATTCCGAGCATGTAAACGCCCATGTACGGGCTTTGCCCGTAAGATGGGTCAATGCAAGTCCCACTTGCAAGTGATCAGCGATCATGTTCGCTGTGGCGAAGGCCGTTTCGACCTCTCGTAACCAAACATAAAGGTTGTCACCCTTCTCTCCGGTGAACTCCTTTATCTTAAACGATAATGGAGGGCGCACCCCCGTGGAATGACCTCCACCGCAACTCGCCTCATGATCGATGAGGGCATTCACCCTTGCCTTTACGGCCTCAAGGCCCTGCTCCACTAGGAGCTTCACACCTTCTTCCCCCGTTAAGGGTAACAGCCTTTTAAAGGCTTCCTGCTGGACGAGGGTCAAACTAACCCAATCGTCCTGATTCATCCTTTGCAGAGGATGACGTAGCCTACCAACACAGGTGCTGGATTGACTACAAGTGCTACCAGATGTAGCCGGTGCGTATACGCACGGTGCGGCTAGCGCACAGAGGAAGACTTTCCTTAAAGCGGCGTTCGCCGCTACTTAGCCGATACGCCCTTATTAAGGGCTTAGTAGGAGAGAGCTCTCCTACTCGGGGCCAAGGTTCCCGGGTTAGTTTACTATAGCCTTTGCTAGTGCCTTAACGGCAAGGCTCCCTTACAAAGGGTGTAGCTAAGGGGAGGGCTCCCCTTACGCTACGGCACTCACTACACGCACGACCGGTCGAGGTCGTGCGTCTGTATGAAAGAGTGAAATGTAAACTGAATATATTTAATATGTAATTATTTAAACTAATATAAACTATGTAACACTAAGTAGAATATTCCTAATTCGTACCTAGCTAAAATGTAGTGTACACACCTGTGTACTGACACGTGGATGGCTGACACACCACCACACCAAGGGCCCATGCCCTGATTGGTTAAAATAACCAAAGGTTCGAAACCTTTCAACCCGGCCAATACTGACCTCAACCGTGGTGTACTCATGTACACCAACACTCAGTGTTACCCGAATGTAACCCCGTTACACGGGGTCAACAGCAGCAGGAGGAGCAGCACAAAACGAAGAATTTCAACGCCCCTTCATGTTCTTAACGCATGTGTACTCTCCGGATACAATCACGCGGCTGCGATTTCTTTGTGAACAACAGTTCGTTGGCGCATGAACGAAGATCTACGTGACAGTACAGAAGATGAACGGTTGATAGTCAAAGGGCTTGCAGAAGGAACGATCATAGCACGTTCTCTGCCGCAGTTTATACGGAAGATAATGACCATGGATGATAGGCTCCGGCTAATTCAGACGATACGGGCCCAGGTAGAAGGCTGTCTCGTGATGGAGCTGCATGGAGAAAACGAGATTAAGGAGGCATTTATAAGCACTCGAGATTTGCTGTAGCGTATTGCCACAGTAGCAACGGCAACAGGTAACGGGTCAGCTCGCCTATGCGAAATGGTGGCACAGGTAACTACAATTAGTTATGGCAAGCCAAACTATACAATCTACTTCTTCTTCCCGGCCAGAGAGATAGCGAGACGATATGTCGGGGTAGTTGTACCTTTCTTGAGGAAAGACCGTCGCCTATCCAATATGCACAACGATGAGATTGTTAACCCTGGAGATACGGAGGCCACATGGAGACGACAGTGTGAGGCTCAATGGTCGGACCTAACGTTACAAGGCGTTTATACAATGATTATCCGGAATATCTCCAGGATGGTGGATATGACTAAGGTACATATGTTGCTCAAGCATCATATTCACTTACCATTCCATTTAGAAGACATGGACACTGGAGGACCCTTCTCCGAGAAATCGACGTAATGTAGAGTGGTATGTGAATCAGCGGGATGTCCGGAAGGTATGCGCGGAAAGCTGAGAATCGGCTGGGGCGAAACGCTATTCACTATCGAGCATCCCACCATGCGGGGAAGAAAACAGTGCGCACGGTGCGGTCAACCGGACCACCAAATCAGAGCCTTCACTACGGAGTTGCAACAATTGATACAGGAAAGACGCATAGTAATCACAGCGAATAAGATTGGAGAGCTCAAGGCCCCCGCACCGACTTTAACTAGTATCAAACAACTTCGGACTGAAGTAGCGACGAATCGGATGCAGCGCAGTCAGGTAGACCATATCAGCGCGAGTCAAACAGGACAGCAGGAAGTACCGCCTAAGAAAGAACCAACCCCCGAGGTACCGGCCGTACAGGAGATAAAGAACCCCGACACTTTCACTTCGGAGGATAAGGGCGCGAGCGTCCAACACACGGAGCCGATCACGGCAACTTGGATCACAAATGAACCCTTACGGAGACGACAAAAGGACCAGGTTTTACAGGTCAACAAAGGAGGAATCACCGAGACCACCCAAAAGAAAGGGGTGGACACACCAACAGACGATACAGCCCGTCAAACTCTACCTGTATTGAAGGATATTTCAGGTCAAGCGCCGCGGAAACCGACGAATTCGGAAGCGGTGGGGCTTGGAATGCGAGAACATACGGCCAAACAAGAGATCATTTCGACACTAGCGTCTTTGGACGAGATTGAAGGCACAGTGAGATGGAATAGGGATACATGGCAAAGGTCACGACCCCAGAGGAAGATCACCCAATTATCCCTGGCCTTTTCATAGATGGACGTTACACCAGTCCAGACACCGTCGACTGGGAGCTGTCAAGCATACGCGATAGCACATCCACTGGCGTGATCACAGCTGCAAAAATTTCCACAGGTACTAGCGACCTTGGCCGAAAACGTGAAAGTCGGAGGCCGATCCAGAGCACTTATCGATTTTGAGAGGAAATTCCCGGCCGGGATTCGTAAACAGACATTGACAGCGTTGGGGCGTGGTCACGACAAAATGTTTGCGAAAGTATCAGCACAGGAGTTCCGGCTACAGCATGGGGAAGCAATGACACGCTATTAAGTGCTTGCGCGATGTTACAACGGGATATTTTCGTGGTAAACACATTACCAGGAGGAGTGGCGTACGGGGCGGTACATTTCCACCCCGAGGTGCGTACCATCAGCTCTTTAACATACCAACATAGTGGTGAATACACTCTAGGACTAGATGAGTGTGTTAAAACAGTCAAGGATATGAAGAAACAGGCAGTAAACGGTACACAGCAAATGCCGTTGATCCTACACTTCGAAGAGGCGCACTACGCTGCCTGTCTGCACGGACTAAGGGGAGGAGACAGAGCCGCCGGAACAACCACACAGGACGTAGACATGAGTTATGAGCCGGTAGAAACATGCGATTTAGTGTCACAGCCTCCAGAATGCCCAGATGTGCTGATGGAATCTGTATGCAAACTCACCCCGACAACACCATCGGTACCCCATAATAATACTCAGGATCCATCACCAAGAAGTGAAGGGACCAGGATTCAAAGGTCTGAACTAGTGATTGACGGGGAGGAACAGATCTGGAAGAACGCCTGGAATAGTCTCAAGGCATATTGGACTGTCCATACACGGGTCGAATTTCCGATAGTAACAGCGACAAGAATGACATGGATGGAAGCGTCTAAGCGAGAGGCAAATCAACTATTACATTTTCTAAAACCGACTCGAGGAGGGCCCAAGATCCTAGATCTAGTGGACGAAGCAGTGTTGACCCAACTCACAGTATCTTTTCGTGAACAGTGTTGGTACGTGATGATAGACCTCGGGAAACGAGGGGCATGCGAAGGAATCGAGGCGGCGTGGTTCCGGGAGTGGAAAAGCCGGGTATCCAGTGTTCCAACCTCTCAATTAAAGGCGGCCATTATCTGAACATCTCAGCAGCGGGGGAGAAGATACGTCAAGCGCATTATGGTCAGAATAAACTAATTCGTTTATGTGCGCCAAAATACACTGCGACATTGGCACGGAACATCTTTGTGCGCATCTGTATGGGGAACAACAGGCTCAGTTACTAGGCGCAGAATTTCGACCGATCGATTCGATCATTACATTACTCAAACGACACCATACTATCGCAGTGACAAACGTGGAATATCGGAAATTACTCAGAAATATCGAAAGTGGAGAATCGAGAGCATGGTGGAATATGGTTACCCTTTTTTCGTGAACGTTAAGACACACAAGGAGGAGGAAGTATCCACAGTGACTCAGCTGTGCTCGGATGGTGTAGCGCTGGTCGATGTTAAGGGCAGCCACACAAAGGCACGGTTCCAGCATCCCGGTCTGCGTGACCCTCTGAAAGCGCATATATACTCATCCTTTCGATCGATACATGAGAAGGAATATACGTTGGTGCCACCACAAGATCAACTAGTCAGGCGACCTAAGGACATATGGATAACTATCAAAATGTGAGGGGTTTCCCGGCACGTAGTCGATTGTAATGGATGCAGGCGTGCAGAGAAAGACGACTGTCGCCTGATATCATTTTCTTCCAAGAAATGCATATTGATTCAACTGAAGCGGCGGAGGAAATGACAAAAGCCTGGGAAAGTATGCGGAACTATAACAGTAATTTTCAACGACTTTCTTACTGGAGCATTTCAAAAACCAAGGCGGAAGGAGTGGCGATTTTATTTCATCCTCGAATAGCGTCAGAGGCACAACCTTGGAAGACAGAAGAATGGAGTTCACGATATATAGGAGTAACTTTTCGAACATGGACTTTGGTAAACATTTACGGCACAACAGGAGATAATCTGGAAAAGGATTTTTTCACACGCTCGGAAGGATATGCCCACTGGCTGATCAACACTTGATAGTCGGCGGCGATTTTAATTGCGTGGAAAGTCCGATGTTAGATAGGCTTGGCGGTCACAGATTAGCACAGACGGATAGTAAGGAGATATCATCAATGGTAGAGCTATTACGATTACCAGACGCACGGTTAAGTATGACTTCAGCACTCGAAGAGATAATCCCAATCACGTCAGCGAATTTCTTCACGTACTGGAGAGGATCACAAGCTAGCCGCATAAACCGGTTTTATCTATCCAGCGGTCTAGTGGGTTGGGTCCAATGGCTTACACGACGGAGCCAGTTCAACACTCGGACCATGAGTAGCTTCAATTACACCTACGTCTCCCTGGACAGGCACGATCCCTAAACGGATTCCGACAGCGGCATACCCTTTTAAAGTTCCAGTGTCGCTGAAGTCCAACAAGAAGTGAGTAACGCCATCCAACAGGTGACTAATGATTGGAAGCATCATCAGCTTCCTTGGGACTGTCTAATGGGGAAGTATCGTCAAGCGCTGCAACAGACTAGGCGACGACTTAAGTATCACCGACGCAGAAAAGCTATCGCTTGAGACGACGACTGCGGGACAGTTGTACTACAAGAGATGAACTAATAGAGAGTGGCATGGTTGATCGAAGAATGATCAAGTCAGGCAAGAAGGGGCGCTTTCTTCATCGGGATTCACAAGACATTCGATGGTTATATAAACGTGTCGCAATATGGTAGAAAGACCAGACGGTTACAAAAAAGACTTCGAGAGCTAGGTTACAATACAACCACCAGCCACAATAGCAGACATTTGCAGCAACATGGTTCAGATTATTAGAAGTCCGACATAGTCGCGTTACTTAGGATAAGATGGACCCAAAGCGTCAATGTTTCTTGCGTTGAGCAGTCATGAGGAAGGTGACGCCTTTCCAAAATGACCTATTAATGCGTCGGATGGACGAGGCTGAAATTTTCACAGCAATCAAATTGCTGTCGCGGAGCAAGTCACCGGGACCGTATGGGATAGGAAATGAAGTCTACAAGGATTTTTCCACCGTCCTTACCGAACCGTTATGTGCTTTATTTAACAGGACATTGAAGGAGATAATCCACCGGAATCATTCCTACAAGCGTTGGTAATTCCTCTTCGAAAGAATGGAGACTCGGACAACGCGATGGATTACCGGCCTATATCCCTTCTGTAACCGAGTTATAAGATATTCGCGAAGCTATTAGCAGCCCGACTTCAGCAATTTCTAGGGGAGCTGATAAGGGTCTCCCAGCAAGGATTTGTTGCCGGAAGACGACTGCACCGAGCAGTTATCCTCATGCAGGCATTATTGCAAACGGGGAAAGATGACATAAATCTGGCACCTGAAGACAGTCCAGCAGTCTTTTTTCTTGGTGTCTCAAAAGCTTATTACACTGTGGATAGACTATATCTGTATGGGACATTGAGAGCGTTTGGTTTTTCACCAAACTTCATTGGGTTGGTGAAAAGGTTGCATCATGGTACAACAGCGCAGTTTAAAGTAAACGGAGAATTATCAGAGCCAATCATGATAGCTTCCGGAATCCGACAAGGTTGCCCATTGGCTCCGTTACTTTCATTCTGGCGGTGGAACCATTATTGATAGCGATCCAGGAGGAGGAGTCAATCCAGGCACTCAGAACGTGTCGACTGGGTACACTCCACAAGTTTTCAGTCTTCGTTGACGATTCCACGGTCTTCTTGCAACAGGAAGGGTAGATCAAAAAAGTGCTACATTTGGTGGACAGCTTTGGGGAATTGTCAGGTCTGACAGTTCAAATACGCAAAAGCAAGATATTGTTTCTGAACAAGGCAATCGTCCATCAAGACTGGCATGGCATCCCTGTTTTACAATCGACAGAGACGACGAAGTACCTAGGTTACGCTGTTGGATGGACGGACCTTACGGAAGTAAATTGGGCGAGGAGACTACAAAGTATACGAAGACGACTTCAAGTGGCAACAATATGCGGTACGACAGTTATGGAAAGGGTTCTGCTATTTAACACCATTGCGTTGCCTGTCATCCTTTTCAGGGCGAAGATCTACCCCCCCCCCCCCAACACATCCTGCATGAACGGGTTCATATACGGAAGCAGTTTATATGGGTGAAGGCTACAACAAGGGATACTGTACGGCATAAAATATCTCCGGCGCTTCTGTATACGCCAAAAGACGCAGGGGGGATGGGCTTGATTGCGATTCCACTGGCGATTCGAGTTCAACGGGTAAGAGATGCTTCCTCTTGGCCAATTGAACCGCCTTCTGTATATAAACAGGCGTGGCTAAGCTGTAGCATGGTACAGCTGGATGGTAACAAACTCAGGAACCTTACTCCTCACACGCGGAGGAGGAGACAAGGATATAGTGCGTCATCCAGAGGAAATTGGGCTGACCTGCGCCAGGATCTCGGACAGTGGATGAGCCCAGATGAAGAGCGATCTACCCAGTTACAGCGGTACATTCAACGTTTACCATTCCAACTTGATTCGTATTGGGACGGAGGTAGTATGGACTGTAGGAGAGGGATGCGTAATGGAAGTCGTATTACGCTAACTCTTGATTTAGCGGACCAGCCGATGCATACTAGTCTCACGCCGTCGATGGAAACCTTCTGGGGGAGCTTTGCATGGAATTCAAATCCCTGGATAATAGATGGAAAAGGTGATATGTTACGGGTGGACAGATACAAGAAGATACGACAAGGATCGATCAATGAAATGCGGATTCGCCGTATTTCCGGAGCTGTATATGAGAGGCAGGTACAAGCTAATAAAGATATCAGTCACGTACGACGTATCATCATTGAGTGGATGCATTAAATTATTGTGTGCACGCCAAGGGTGTACGTGGGTAAATGTATCGGGGATTTTACCCTATACAGATGTATGAGCCTAAGAGTTATTATGCGGATATGACGTGGGAGAATCTAGTGGACGGTTTGATTGCAGGATACGACAGGGTTGGAACGTCATCAGTGACTTTCAAGCAATCGAACAATGGGATATTATGGAATAAGACCAGCGAAATAAACCAAGTGGCTGTCTTCCTACCACACCCGGAAATACATGGTATACCCTGGCGTCTATGTGATGTAACGCGGATTGGGAAGATGCCCTTTCAAGTACGAAGGGCATTCAAGCGGTTATATCATGATGACATTTCACGACAATTAGGACAGATCATGGAGAAATGGAAAGACAAGTGCCGAGCAGACAAATGGATGTCGGCAGCGCAGGAACAAAGTCCAAGGCAACTGTAGGAACATAGACATATGCTGACAGATTATCGACTTTGGGTGAATTATAGAGCGGCGACACTTCAACTCAATACTTTCACTGAGGACAGTGGTTCCAGTGTCTCATGTCAGGTTGACGAGAAATGTTTGGCACCGGGGAAAGGGGTCACACATATTTTGTGGAGGTGTCAAATAGCCATCAGTGTTTGGCGGTTCATTATTTCTAAATGGACAGGTGAGACTATTAACAAAGACCAAGTGAAAAAATACGCATATGCAGTCGCGACACGGAAATTGCCGTAGATTACGTTGGAAATGAAGAGACGCATTTCTCAAGTATGTAGACAACCGGCAGAGGATGTGGAATTACATCTTGAACGTATATGGTGGACACTAATTAGTGTAGCCATTACGTGTCTTTGGAATCATCGCAATTTGGCTGTTTTCAGGCAGGAAAAGCGTTCCGAAGCGGAACAAGTACGCCAAACATGGATAATATGCTGGAATCAGCTGAAGGCATGGGCGGCGCAGTAAATCAGATGGGGAGTCCCGTCTGGACGGGCTTCGACTAACACTTTGTCTCCAGTGCATGAAGGAAGAACCAAAAGCACACCACATAGATGGAGCAGGTGAAGTTGAAGACGAGCGAAGTCCCAACCCAGACGAAGATACAAACCTTTACAAGTATATACATAAATATCGAGTAGCTTATAGTGGTCAATACTAAAATGACACTCTGAATAGTAACACTTAATAACGGTGTAGATCCTCTACGATGAGATGCTCTGTTCTGTAGATTATATCCGTTGCATGCAGATCAACAATATTTATCCTCTGTAGAAATAAAACTATTAAAATAGTCGGTCTATTTTTAGTCTTTAATTACAGTAGAACCTGTCTAAACGGATATCCTCGGGACCGAAGGGTTTTATCATCTAACAGAGGTTATCACTTAAGCAGTTCTGCACACCAACCCTACAAACATTCAAACCACAATTCACACACAGAACCACAACCATAATCGCATTCAAAACATGCCCCAGCGTGGTGTTCTGCACACAACAATGACGGACGAGGTCCGCATTTATTTGTGTCAGTACTAAAAGGACAACCCCAAAGTTACACAGAAGGATCTCCGGGAATGGCTCGAGAAGGAGCACAACACGAAGTGGCCCAGTCGACTATCTCAGGCACACTCAAACGCTCCACTGAGCTGCTCCAGATGACGGAAAACGTCAATCTGAGCAATAAATGCCAGCGCACGGTGAAATACCCGCAGATGGAGGGGGAATTGGCGGAGTAGTTCCATGCCAATCAGGCTGGCTTTAACATCAGCGGCGACCGTCTCTACGAGAGCGCAAGGAAGATCCTGGACCGTCTGTATCCTGACTATGCTGCTTTCGAGTTCTCCAACGGCTGGCTCGGATCGTTCAACGGGATCCAGTCACACCGCCGCTTTGGAGAGAGCGGATCTGTTGAAATGGAGCTCATTGAGGACGAGAGGCCGAAGGTTCGGGACATCCTGGATCCGTACGAGCTCAAAGACATCTACAATATGGATGAAACAAGACTGTTATATAAGATGCAGGTAAGCTCGGGAATGAGCTGCAATTGTTTCCTCAACGTGATGATTAAACAAAGCTTCACGTACTAGGCGGACCACTCTCTTGAGACCAAGCAGCTGGAAGGCCGGAATCAGCACAAGGATCGCCTCACACTTGATGTCTGCTGCAATGGTGACGGTTCATACAAGCTTCCATTGTGGGCCATTGGCAAATCCAAGAATCCGCGCTGCTTCAAGAACATCAGTCTCAACAATCTCGTTTGCGTTTATCGCAACAATGCAAGGCTTGGATGACCCAGCTTGTCTTTCTCGAGTGGCTCAAAGCATTTGATCTTCAAATGGCTGACAGAAAAGTTCTTCTCATCATGGACAATTGCAGTGCCCACGTTCCTCTGACGGAGCTTCCGGCTCGCATCCAACTGAGGAACAAAAACGTCTTTTACCTCCCACCGAGCACTACATTAAAGCTGCAACCATGTGATGCCGGAATCATCCGGAACCTAAAGGCCTACTACCGGCGCTCGTTCAACCGCATCCTCTGGCAACGAATGGAAGATAAGGTCGTCGATCCCGAGAAAGTGGACATCCTGCAAGCTATCAGGATTGCAGTTCCAGCATGGAGGGAAGCGGTCAAGCCTGCAACAATCTCCAATTGCTTCCGGCACTGCAGGATCCGCACTGTCACCCCCGACCTCGTACAGAATCAGCAACTGGTTATTTATCAAGAGGAGGCCGCCGATCTCCTGGAGGAGGACGTCATGAAAGATCTGGAGGCACAGATCCGGCAGTTCCATTACCGCAACCCGATGGACATCAGCAACCTTCTCAACTATCCATATGAAGAGGTGGTCACCTACCTGCCAGACGTCAACGAGGTGATTCAGGAGCACCTGCCCACAGAGGTCGACAATGCACTGTGGATGAAGACGACAGTGAGGAACTTCCTCCCATTCCAACGGTTGACGCACACATGATGAGCCACACGCTTGAAACCTTTGGATGCAGCAGGCAGATACAGAGGACTACTTCATGACGGCACTGCAGCGGATGAGGGACAAGCTCCGGGCGATCAGAACACGCCCGATGGTGCGAAGGGCATTCAGAGCTATTTTAAACTAGTTTAAGTAGCACGTATGTAGGGTAAATAAGTTTAAAAAAGTTTTGGGACCGAGAGAAATATATCGGATAACAGATCACGGAGGTTTATCAGTTCCAGTATGGGGACGTACTCGGGACTGGAGATTTTTAGCAGTTTAGACAGGTTATCAGTTAAGGCCGTATCATTTTAGGCAGGTTCTACTGTATTAAAGCTAGGTAGGACTATTTTAGGAAGCAATTTGTATTTCATAGTCATTAGTAATTAGTGGTATCTGTGTCATGTACTCTACTCGAGTACATATGTTTTTGGGGTACTGATAGCTAATATGATGTGTGGCATTAGAGATGGAAGTGTGCCATAACTTCAACGTGCATATTTTCATGTTAGGATAGCTAACCACTTCTCAAAAAACATTCCATTGATCAAGTCCCTGGTTTCGTCTACTTCTTCTACTCACTGAAAGATGTCTACGCGTCCTTCTACTTCTGCAAGCCGACTATTGGTTGCTGAGCTATCGACTGAATATAGTTTTACTATACAAGTGCTACTTCACTCCATCTACGGTGCAAGTTACTACCTTCTGTGCAAGCATGGACAAGCATACTATTCAACGCGTTATAAGCCCAAAGCGTCATGATTTTTCCAGCGATGCTGGCTCCCAGGAAGAAAAATCTCCATGTTTTGGAGCCGAAGGAATGAAACTTATGGAAATGTTCAAAAAAGTTTGTGACCGACTTGACAAGTTGGAAAATCAAGGGCTTTCCATCCGGACAACCGGTTCGGCTTCAACAACTCAATTAGATTGTGTACCCGGATGCGGTTGGCGTCGATCGATAGCACGCCTGAGCAGAAACCGCAAAATCTAACCGGATTTCAAAAGAATTATAATATTGTGGTGAAGTGAAGGTGAAATTTTTGACTAATATGTACCGGTATACCGTTGATCAAGTTGAGAGATCAGGGTTGGGTGAAAAGAGAGAGTTTTTTGGGCCAATCGTGTGTCAGGAGTGTTAAGTACGCAGTTTTAGGTGAGTCACAAGATTTTGCATGGAGCTTACATATTAGGTTTTAATTGGATATCAAATATAGTGTTTGTTTTTCTTTGGTACGCAAATGTAGCCCCCTCCTACCGCGGAGTCTTTCGGAGCAGGGCTAACACGGTCTCCTCTAGCTCAACTTTCCGGCAAGACGCGCAACAGGCGCACAAGGTCCTCCGGAAGTTCCACGACGAGAAGCGAGATTCCTTTAACGTCACTCAACCCTCAAGTCGCACACGTTTGGAACGTGTTTTTGTCATTGTACTGGTTGGGTCTACGCATCGCATCATGCGGTCCGCCCCAAATTATTGGTTGGTTCTACGCATCGCATCACGCGCCCGCCCCAAGTTATTGGCTGGGTCCACACACTGCTACGCGCGGTCAGCCCCAGATTATTGGTTGGGTCCACACACCGCTTCGCGGTCTGCCCCAATTTTTATTGTATTCGGAGTGACGATTTCCGCTCCATTTACCGATCGGATTGTTTGGATTATCTTTCGTTGGTCATTGACGTGTCGAGGGCGACTTACTGCCCTTGACACTAGCTACCCCAGAAGTGGTACATCCCCTATTGGTACCCACCAAAATTCATATTACGCGACAATCCACAGAGTGTGTTGCCACCCAAACCAATGTGTACACAAGGTTAAAGTATCAAGATAAATCGGACCAGGCGTCCTGCATTGCAGATCAATCATCCGATCGGAATGCAGGCGAAGGTTCGCGGGGTACCCCCCCCCCCGTAAGTTGGTCGGCTGGACGATTGTGGTCGGGTTCAGGACACTTCGGTGTTCGATTTTGAACTCGACTCCATCACGTATGTCTCGGTAGGATCGCGAGATTATAATCAAATGGCAGATTCTGGCGAATCAGGTCATTACCGATCTGGTCAGTAATGATGAATTTGCAGAAGAGGGTGTCTCACATTTAGTAAATAATCGTGTAGACGGCTCCCACAAAGATTTGACAAAGAAGACAGTCCAGAAACGATCGGAGAAATTCGAAGAGTGTCGAGACATTTATGGCCAGGATGCCGATCCCATCCAAGAGGAAGATAAAGCCAAAGAAATCCCGTGTTGATCGGATGGATGATGCCGATCAGAAAGAAAGTTGTAATCAAAGGCGAGATGAAGACGTGATCATTACTTCGAAGATAATGGAAAAAAAAGTGACCGTGCTTCTGAAATGTCACCCGATCCACATGAAGTTACAATGGGAAATCTGAAACGCGGCAATCTGGATATGATACCCCAGAAAGACCAACGGACAAACTCAAGCAGATCGTTTGAGAAAAGAACATCCGTTGAATTGGGAACGTAATGATCCACCCCGCTGCGGATGGAACAGTGTCATCGCTGTTGGGGGGGGGGGAGAAAATATGATCGTCCAGGTTGCTGTCGACTTGGCCCGCAATATTGGGAACAGCTCCCTGATCTGATCAAAGTGTTGGGTTTTCGGGTGGCTACAGAGTTCATCCGTTCATCGGCGTTATTATGGGTATAATTGCTCAAGATTTTGACCGTGGTCACGAAAAAAACGTAAAGGAAATCAGATTATGGTTACCGACTGGTTACATAACTAAGAAGTCGTTGGTATTCCCAAAAAAATGATCCTAATCAACGATTTACTCGAAGATCTTAACAACTAATAGTGGTATTGCTCTCCCTATGTGGCTAATGGACTCTAGGTGGTCTCGACGACAGATCGGGCTAGTGAAAAATTTGCACTTTACATGCATTTTTGGTCTCTTTTAATAGAATAGGACGCCCGTCCGATAGAAAAACGGTCCTCGGATCTATCAGCGACTTTTTGTATAGATATTTCAGAATCAGTCATGATCGTGATCGTACCAATGTGGATGTTGTGTTTGCCGAAGGATATCCTGATCGAGATCGGAGACCCTCTATCTTGCGAAGGCAATTCTATATCGATGATATTTTGGTTTGGTCAATTCGACCGTTGTCTTCAGCGATCTGAGGAAGACAAGATTGCCGATCGGCTCTATATCCTTGGGGTTCACTTTCGAATACGCCATTGTCAGTATGTAACCAAGATAACTAGCTTACGCACCTCCCCGGAGTTTTTAACTACGCTAATCGATAGATTCGAGAGCTCAAAGGTGTCAAGAAACCGTTTAATATCGTTCCAGCGTCGCATTTAAATTCTAAATGGAGAAATGGCGACCTATTTCTTGAAGCACTTTGATCCTGATAAAGTTTCGGTGGTGATCATCTAGGACAATCTTCGCCGTCTTAGCTCAAGATCAAACGGTACTGCCCAGAGAAGCTTACACGCTGAAAGCTCAAACAAAACGAAGTGGCAGAATATCGTCTTTCTTTGATCGGCTGTCGATCTGAACGAAGATCGGATCCTTACGGGTCGGTAGGTATGAAAAACGAGAGTCGGTCGTATAGAACTATAATATGGAATTTGCTGGAATGGACGGTGTTATAGCTTATATGTCTGATACCACGAATCCATTACCTTGCGGATAATACCTCTATTTCGTTTATGATTCTGTATGTAGCTTCTTCGAGAGACACTACGAAAGATGGGTGAAACAAGGCGTGGTACATTACATCCTACCTAATAGAATCGACGTCGGCGACTCAGCCCGGAACAGAGACGGTTTTTTGTGTAGGCACACGTAGTCTGGTCGCTTACCGACGAAGGCGTCAAGAGCTATCGGACAGAAAGGAAAACCCTAACCTTCACCGAGAGTTATTCGATGAATTTACATTAGTGGAAGATACGAGAAGATGGATATGCTATAAGTTGATCTGGCATGGAGATTTATTTAAGGCCAATGGCTATCACGTACTTAGGTACCGCTTTAGCGTTGGATGCGTCTTGTAATGGGACTTCATTATATAACAAACAATGATATTTAAGCTGAAATATAAAGGTTCGCATCGGAACATCTAGGTTCTTCCAAAGGATTATAAACTCTTACAATCCATTGGTAATTTGATTCGGTTCACTTAACTGAATCCAATAGGGATGTAATTTTATAATGAAACCATCCAAGGCATTGCATATTTATATATTTGTTTAAATTTGGATACACGTATTAAATCAAATCCACGATAATATACCACGCTTTAATCTTCCGTCCAGCACATAAGTAACTATATTTGTGTAAGAATAAATTAGGATAATATATATAGTTTTTTAATATTAGGTTAACTTTTAGAAAAAAAATTACACTGTTTTTGCCTATATTGCACGTTTCCTTAGCTGTAATAACAGTGTAAACCTGTAAATCACCCTTTTACACATTTCCGAACTCTGTAGTCCGTCTTAACGACAACTGGCAGAGCGTAGGGCGACAAAGAGTTTATGGATAGGACTATAGAGTTACTCACTCAACCTAGCGAGATAGTTCAGTGTGATGATGTATTTGATAAGGAATATAGGACATGACATGAAATCAATGCTCTAGATTAAAAAGCCCGGACGAGAATATCGAAATCATACAGATTTATAAAAAAAGGCACTTCTTCGCCGACGCTATCGGGGCCTGTCGTATCGCACTTCGAGACCTTTAAGGCAGTCGTAGCCCGTAATCGTGGAACGTAGAGTATCTCCTGCACTGGCTGTTTGAGTAAGATACAGCAAAGAGTCGCGTAATATAAACGTACCCATGATTTGTCCTTACACGTATCGGCTGCCGTGGCAGCGCAGACTAGCTGGCCGTCTGTGTTTTAAGCACTACAAGCGTTTAAGAAGGCGTTAAATCTCCCATTTGAGCCTCGTTCGGATGTTGATCTTCGTTAGGGTAAGCTTGATGTAAGAGCTTACTCGCAGAAGGCACAATATTGTTATAAAATATTGTGAATGAGCCTCTAGATGTAACTACTAGAGAAGCTGTGTACATGAAGGGACTGAACAGAACTTCCGTCTCATCCGGCATCAGCCGAAGAGTTTACAGGATGCTACTTCCAACTAGGTATCCACCAAGTATACTTTCAACAGTCGAAAGGGAAACAAGCCTTTCGACTCCAACGTGGAGCGATAAAACCCGCTTGGTGGCAACCACAGCAAATTTATTTACTCTTCACCGTACCGCAACCACGATATACGTGGGCGGAGGTCCATAACCAATGGATAAATCGGTTGAGGTTGCTTCGACACCAAAGCAATCGAATAATTATAAACATATTTTTTACTACTATAAATTCATGAGGATAGGGTAGTTTACCCATGAGTATATACCACCGCGTAAGGGGCAATGAAGTTAGCGGGTAGGGAAACGTAATCAAAAGGTAAGACCTCCCATTTATACAAAACATGAACACCATGCAGGAAAGGAGCGCCCTCTTGTAAGGGTTGTTTCAAATACCGCAATCAGGCATGAGAGAACGATAGCCACAGACTGGGAAAAAAATCTTGCCAATTTGAGCAGGGGGATACGAAACGCTCATCCTTGAAGGTTAAGGTGCATCGTGATCAATGTCACGATGCGTGAATTGTTTGATACCGTCGCATATAACAACATCGTGAAAGCACAAATTTTAGCATCGGTAATCAGTTCGTATGGCAACAGGTGTGGCCGTGACTGCCATAGCGCGTGTCATACACACGCTGTGAAGTGGACGAATGTCGTTCAAGGATGAATTCATCGTCCTCCAACTTGATGACAAGTTCGATGTTATCTTGGGCATCCCACGAATGTTCAAACATAATCATACCTCTCCTGGGACAGCCTATCGATCTTGTGCGCAATGCCACAAGGACGGATCACCCTGTCATCAATAAAAGTGTATCACTGGAAACACTCGTATCGTCAGATCAACTAGTGGGTAGCGATGACACCATGAACTCTGATACCAAAATTGCGACGGACGGTAAATCATTTTTCAAAAGTCCAGCGGTATTTGTTCATGCAGCAATGGAACTGGTGCGTGGCCAGAACGAGCGATAAAGACCGCTGTTTTTTAAACCAACTACAGACGACGGTCGTTGTGAGGAAGACCAAATCAGGGTAGGTGATACCCACCGTGACTCATGGTAAGCAGTAGCCACCATGAGTAAAAAATAAACACCACGGCAGGCAGTGACCACCGTGAGGAACGAACAGGTCTGATAATCTCACATGACTTTATTATGGAGCAAGTTGGCACGTTCAACGACCAAATGGATGCAGAGACCGGAATATCTGCACAGTCGCAAACTGTCAGTAACCCACCAAAATTTGATTCGGAGGTGATGGATACTACAGCTAATTCTTTGCTGGAAAATTTTCAGATAAAACTTGCGCGAGGATCAGATCTAACATATCTCTATCCCCGATGCGGAATTATCCGCATCGGGGATAGAGATATGTTGCTCAAAGCGACATCAACATATTTTGATGTGCTTTGCTTTGGGGATACGCTGACGTATTCCAGAACAAGTTCCATGCGAGCTCAGCTTCGTAAAAATAAAAGGACCTTACATGAGATAGACCTCGTACCTCGCACTAAGTTTTGCGTCGCGCAAGAATGGTCTTTACCGCGTGACCAATGACAAATTCCCTGAGCCTCCGCTTGAAGCATGTACTCAACTTGACGTCATACCAGCCCCACATTGCGTCTAAAGGAGTCTAGCTAATCGTTCATGCCACTAATAAGCTGAGCGCAGCAACGATACCGGATCAAACGATGATACCAAGGAAAGATTACAAAATTGAGGGAACACCGTATTCTGTGCTCTCGATCTGAGGGATGGATTTTAACAAACCCTTATGCGTGAGAAAGATATCCTACTCACGGCGGTACGAAATCCAAGTGAAATTTTTTGGGAGTGGCTGGTTATGCAACATGGATGAAGAACACCCGTGCAATATTAAACAAATGTTTTAAAAATCTGCCACTCCCGGTGTTAGAATTCGTACCGAGTTATTTTGGTGACGTAGTAAGCAAGTGTAAATACCAGATTAGTGACATAGAGTGCATAAAGGGCATATATACCGAGTGTTAGACCTCAAGGGTAAGTCTAAGCTCTATGTGAACTTAACGAAAGGAACTTTGGTGCATCTAAAAAATACCAATTCTTGGATGCTTAGTCGGCAAGAACAGCGTTCGTCCTGATCCAGAACAATCAGGGTGATAATTGAATGGCCTGAGCCAAACAATGTGAAGGAATCTTGTAAGTTACTTTGTTGAACAACTTATTTGAATAAAAATTGATGCAAAGGTTCAGGTCACGCGCCTCTTTTGTAATTTCTTAAGAAGGAAATTGAATAGCATTGGGTATTCCAATACCAAGAAGATTTTGATGAAGTCAAGAAAAGCTTTCCCGAAGCATCGATGCTAGCGATAACCGATAATAATCGCCCGTTTCACGTCTTTCCACGCGCGGGTAATTTTCCAATCTGCTTTTCACTGAAGCAACGCAATCACGATGATCATGATCGTGTAATATGCTACCAATCGTTCCATCTGCGTCCAGCTAAGCTCGTAATTATCCAGTGCATTTGAAGGATCTCCATGCCATGAAGTATCCCCTGGCAAAATTTAGGATCTATTATAGGGTATAAACCCTTTGTCGTTTATACCGACCATCGTCTTCATGCACGGCCGTGAACCCACCACATCTTCTTAAATAATGGTAAGATGATCGTTATTCGTCGTAGAGTACAACCACACGGTTGAATTTAAACAGGGAAGATTATGCGTGTGCCCAGATTTCGAGACGAAACCCTATGTAACAGAAACGACCGGTGCAAACACAGGCCGTTGCACCCCACCCGTTTCGTCTATTGTATAGAAGATAAGAAGTGTTGAAAGAGACGAAGATAATCGTCTATTGATACATTGTTTAACAATCAATCAGCAAACAAACGGGAAGGAGTTCCGGAGTTCTTGCACGCAAGCGTGTGACGCTATCGACTTTACTTTGGTCTATTGATATAAGGCACAGTGGAGATGCTGACTGTCGTATCGCTGTTACCAACTATGGTGATATCAAAACATGGAATAATGTTTGAATATCATGATGCATCGACATCGGGGCATCAAATTTGGGAGAAGACATACGCTTCTCTCGCACACGACTTTTACTGAAGGTGCCTGTATGAGTGCGTACGCACGTACGTCTATGCTTGCGAGAGCCGCCAACGCGTAAAGTATGCGTAGACTCATTCCCAGTCATTTTCAACAAGGTATGGAGATCAATTTCCATTGACTTTATTTTGGTCTTCCGCCTGAAAAAAGACGGAAAATATGTATATAGATCTTTGAAGACTAATTCAGTATGATGGTAAATTTTATTTTAGTATCGCTAATTACCACTACCGCTCAAACAGTGCGGATATTTGTCGAAGCTGTATTCCTCTTACACGGAATTTAGACTCGGTAAGAGATCCGCGGTTTACAGGACGTTTCTGGTA
The DNA here is from genome assembly GCA_026184515.1 of Peronosclerospora sorghi. NCBI lineage: Eukaryota > Oomycota > Peronosporomycetes > Peronosporales > Peronosporaceae > Peronosclerospora > Peronosclerospora sorghi. The sequence continues at coordinate 8,721,762 of CM047586.1, read as the reverse complement.
AGAAACGTTCTTGTTACTGGACACGTAGCTGAAAAATGTCATCCGCGGTCCATGCGGAAGCGTATGCGCAAGAATAACAAGTCAATCTCATTCTCTGTGACATGATGCGTTCTTATGAGCATTCCTTTGACCAGTGGATAACTCACATAATCTTCTATGTACAAGAAATCCCATGGATGCTTCAACGAAAGACTCACTATTCTACGTGAAGGCCATGCGGCATCCAGACATTCCATATTTTCGAAGCGGTACGCAAAATTTAAACTGCGGAAGACCCGCTCTACTTTTGAGCAAATCGAAATAAATGAAACGAAAGTTGCAGTGGTACCTTGTAAAGACATGCTACTGCTAATATAGCATGATATATTGCTAGTATAAACCCACATAATGTTGATACAGTAGCATAACTCCCGTCATATTGACAAGAGCAGGAATAAAAACTGTATCAAAAACTCTGAGAAAGTTCCTTTGACGAAGTAAATATCTTAGTTTAACCCAGAAACAAAAGGCTGAAACTATTAGCACTGAACATGCATATGCTGAAGAAGCGGTAAAAGTAAGCGATACATCTACCGCATCAGTAGACAATTTTTATTACAGCTTGGCGCTGCAATACCATGCGTGAAAGATGCACTTGCTTCCAATTTTGATAACCAGAAAGCGGAAAGCTAATAAAAGTGAATGAAAGACCACAATTCCATCAAACAAAGTGAACTTATCATGCTAGCAACAATTAATTTGCCTACATATGCAATCAGCAACCTTCGAGTAGGGAAGTTGTTACCCAAGATTTTTTTTGTACCCTTCAAATTAAGAAAATGCCTACACGTTAGACATTTCCGCCGCAATGCTCCCGAACACGTCATTAATCTTGACCTAAAAATGAAAATTGATCGAATTGTGGCATATTTCTATGTATCGTTTTTTAGGGAGAGCCTGCGTTCACCTCCCCACTCCTTTTCTCCTGTCACACACACCACACATAAAAGGTTCACGACCTCCCAAACTATCAACAACCCTTTTAATTGTGCGGTTGCTGAAATGGACCACCTGATCGGAGGTGATCGTAAGGCGTACACGTCAGACCCTTAAGCTGGTCTTCAATAGCCTTAGCGAGCCCCGATGATATAGGAAAACTGGCGGTTATGGGGATGGCGTTAGCTAATCCACGCATGGTAGTTCCAAACGTAGTGCTGTCCGCCATAGTTACATCGAGCTCATGTGTCCTGGGTCCTAGGAGCATGTCGGTGGCATATCCTATGGATCTGAAACTGGTGGCCCAGCACCGCACCATGTGCTGCCTTGGGTGTCACGTTGACATGCTCCGATCTTGTAGAAAATAGGACGGCAACAATCGCTGAATCTTATTTCCTTTTTTAAACGATTAATTAAATGAATGTTTCAAATTGATCCTTTTTTTTTACGTATATCCGGATTCATTATTAAACAAAGATCTCATTCTTCGCGCGACCCTCTCCCTAATCTTTTCTGCCGTCGCTGCAGGCATCTCGCTTGGTGGTGAGACAATATGTCGACCGCAACCTCGATCTCGGACGGCTCTTTTGGTGTAGTCTTAGCCAACAAGCGAGTTAGTTATTGTAATTAGTTCGTCGCCTCCACCGCTGCAATCTCCGCTCAGTTCGCCCCTGCACCAGCGGTGCGATATTCGCACTCCAATATCGGCAACTCACCATCCGAATCGTTTAGAGCAGTAGTAAGGTCGAGAAGTTTAGCTTCACGATCAATAGACACTTCCAGCACATGAACGTGAGCCTCAAAGTAGCAAGCTTTCTTATTGTCGGTATCGATCTTTTTCTCAACGGCAGTTGAAGTCAGTAGGTCGAATGTGCGTTTTTCGTCCGCCAACTGAATTTGAGCATCTCTAGAGCCTTTCCCTTGGATGACTCCGCAGACGCAGTAGGGAATTCAACAGAGTCTGGCGCCTTACCCTTGGATGACTTTATGGGAAGTTGACACGAGTTGGGGCGCGTGAGGGAAACTTGTTAAGCTAAAAAAAACGGTCGGTGCTTGATGTTTTATGGGCGTGAAGGAAAGAGCGCTCTGAGTGTAAGTTCAGAGCGCCGGGGCTGAGATCTTTAGTAAAGATAGAAAGATAAAAAGTGTATTAATATAATTAAAATTTAGTCCTATACTCTATTCACAAAAGTTAATCCCAAATGTTTAAACACAAATTCCATGCATAGAAACCACTTTAAACCACTGCGGTTTCGTCCTTTGAAAAGCTCTTCCAGCACAGCTTTTCCAAAAGACTTCGCAGACGTAATGGAAACTTCATCCGTGTCAGGAACCATCGATGACTCTCCTATGTTCTTTAGACACGACCCAGTGGCTCTCACAAGGCATTGAGTACAAAGGTGATAATTAGATCCAAATTGGATCTTATCCGCACTCCAGATAATCACGATCAGACATTACGTGCAACTAGCGGCGCCGCAGTGCCGGAGGGCACGAAAAAAATTCCGCAACACTGCTGCGATTCGTAGATGGGGTTTCGAGCGCAAAGTGCTGATACATTGCAAGTTGGTCCAAAAGGCAAATCCGCACGGATTACCGCGGGTGCATTGGAATTGGCGGCGCTCGTCAGTGCACTGCCGTACTCGGTTACTTACCTCGCCTCGAGGACGAGGGAAAACCTTCTAGCCTTTGATTATCCTATTAGCATCGAGTCCCAACTGTCTGTGATACGTCAACATACCACCTACGCCGATAAAGAGATTTGAGAGCTGTGTACAGATTGGGCTGCAACGTCAGACGGTCAGTCTGGACAAATTCGATGGAAGACGACGGACAACATACAGCGCTGAAAAAATTTAGTAAAAAAAATACGGCGGAGTTGCTGAGCGCGTCTGTCGTGAAACCGATTTTGGCCTTGAATCATTGGATTGTTCTCAATGTCTCGTGTGTGTTACTACCACGGCTTCCACCTGTCTAAAACGAGACGAAGGTGGCGATGCCACAGTCCAAAGCGGCAGTTTACCACAGATGCGCGCGGATGTCTGCAGCATTCTATGCAAGCCTTCCAACTGGCAGCCGGAGCTTTACCTTATTGCTCGCGATGGTCAACTGCTGGACCATCCGACCTGAAGGCACCTCGGCTGCGCGACGGACTGCTTCGTCAGTTGATGGGGATCCAAGTCCGTTTTTTCCTTATCTTCTAGGGCGCCTTTGGTCACTCTCCAGGGTTGCGTTTCCTTCCGTTTCCCTTCCAAGGGCAGGAACACCCCTTAGGGCATGTTGAAGACTTCCAAAGGCCACGCAAAACAGCATCGGGCTGCATTCGCAAAAGGTCGCGGGATTCCCCAAGCATCCGGAACGCTGTTCAGAATGGTTGTTGTGTCATTTTAGGCAGCGAAAGCCATCAAATTGGTCTTATTACAAGAAACACGAGTCCTTGTTGGCGAAGCAGTAAGTCTGAAGACGTTGTAACACAGCAAATGGGGATTCGTGGACAAGCCTGGACGCAACAGTGGACCGAGTCCGAGGCAGCGCGTGGAGGGTCGCAATTTACTGAATTCGTATTCGTCTACTACTGAAATGAAACCGTGGCATAAGACACGTTGGAAACCGCATTTGGTGGATCTTAAATTTATTGCTCGAGGCGAAAACGTTCTCGTAGTCAATGTATATGCCCCGATTGGTAAGAGGCGTTTTTTTAGATGCTTCGACATGACTGGGTAATCCCTGTTCCTGGGCGGGTATTTCAACTGCACGTTGGTGCCTCGACTTGACTGATCTTTCGTCGCGCTGTCCGGCAGACACGATTCGCTGGTGCTGAGACGGATTATAGATTGGGCGCAACTCTGCGATGTTCTCGAAGATGACATGGAGCGAGTGGAAGAAGCGAGGTCCATATCAGCCTTTCATGCGTCGGCGCACACCTATTTCTGCACTTTACCTGGCGGTGGATCAGCAAATTCTCGACTTTATCGGTGCTACGTGAGTGCTCATCATGCCGATTGGATTCGAGACGTCACCCTTTCTATACCTGGCCCAGCCGCTGACGGCAATGGAATCAGTGTACGGATTGGGGTGCCACGACATGTGTGCGCGTACGTAAGTCACGGAGGTTTTTTTATCCATTCCCGGGATGTACACAAGCGACGCGGCCAGCGCCATTCTTGCGGCCATTGAGCTAGAACAGATGGAAGTTGACGAATCCTGTTCTGTTCCGACGTCGAACGCTCGTACGGCCTGATGACTGACCGACTGATGGGATGGATGAAAAATACGTTTACGAAAAGTACTTTTGGCGACTACAAAGACAGCCCCCAAAGTTTGACGCGCTGCTATATACAGCGGCTGAAGCGCCTCTATTTCCGTCTATATGCGGCACTATTGAAGGCGCGCTCATCGATAACTCACTGACATTTTAGTTGTATGTGACCAATCGAGCCCCGTCAATAATCGTGCGGTTCTTCGCCAAAACGTTGCGGAGTGTCGACGATTATGGCAGAAAACAAAAACAGAGAGACTTCTTGTCCAGCATACGTACTATCCAGACCTTTCGTCGTTATACGTGCGGGTGTCTACAAAGTTTCAGGAAAACGCAATCGTTTCCTTGGATTGATAAGATACATACGTGACGAATCGATCGCAGGAATGGGTGCATGAAATATCAGACGGCTGGGGACTCATGTTTGATCATCCAGATGCTGTTGCTGCATTTATTGACCGAAACTCGCTACCAACAATTCGATGACGCTAATGTGACGCCAGACAAATCTTCAAAAAATCAGTGTGGGCTTAAAGACACTCAAACGTGGGAAAGCTGCGGGACCGGATGAAATCAGCAGAACATTTTACGGCGATGACGTAGCCGCGCCAATTATCGCAGCATTGTACACTTGATGGCTGGAGTGCAGCGTGGTACCGGGGTCTTCTGGTGAAGCGAACATTCACTGTATGAAGAAAACCGCTGCTTCTGCCTTGCCACTTGATTATCACCCGATTGCGCTGCTCAACAGCTACTACAAGATATTTACGAATATCATTTCGTTTCTGTCGCGTATCGTTCTGCCAGCTCAAGTTGGTTTTGTCCCGCAACGGTCAATCCATACACTCTTGACATTTTTCGGCGGTTCGAAAAGGGACGAGGCTGACAGCGATCTATATGGAGCTATTGCTTTGCTTCTGGATTTTTCGAAGACATACGACATGTTTCAACGTCCGTTTCTCCTTTCAGTGTTGGCTTGGCTTGGGTTCTCGCACAAATGTGTATCAGTCGTAGCGGCACTACACCGCGACATGACATATTGATTTATACATGGGTACCGTTCCAGTCGACGTGAAGTTCCCTGTGGCATACGACAAGGATGCCCTTTTTCCCCTCTACGTTTTATACTCGGCTTGGATAGTATCTATTGGGTGATCAAGAGAGGGGTGACATTCGCGGGGTACCTCTTACATCTGGAGGGAGTACCACTGACATTAAAATTTCAGGGTATGCTGACGAGACGGCGGTATCCCTTCGCGATCGGTCAGCGTCTTTGCCTCTTGTTACGATTCTGGATGATTTTGCTGCTGTTTCAGGCCTGCTGACAAATCGAGCGAAGTCTATGATCATTGATCTTTACCCTCGTGGATCATCCCTGCCTTTTGACACATGTAGCCTCAATTTGCAGTCTTCAACCGGACCCTTCAGGTATCTTGATGTACTTGTGGGCCAACAGGATGCTGTAACTGCCAACTGGTCTAAGTGCATACAATCTATTTGGAGTCGACCTGTACTAGCACGAGCGAAGCCACACACGGTGGAGAAACGAGCTCGACTCGCTAGCTCCATCGCGGTGCCCAAAATTACCTATACAGCAGGTCACTTCCCGTCATGGTAACGTAGTTGCAGAGCTTAATTATGGACTTTATATGGTGTTTCCGTGATGGCAGGAGGTCTCTCCAGTGGTCCCATCCAAGATGGCTTCATACCAATACAGCAACGTGGGATATCGATACCGTGTATTCGTAGACTATGGCGGCGAGTGCTGTATGACAGTCGGCAGCTACAGTTTCTTCTAGAGATTGACTGATCTGTAGGGCTCGATCGATTCTGGTCCGGATTATATCACGCCATCTTGGGCCCAAGACCAGGACCCTCGACTCCAGGCAACCCTATGGTTAACGGGTTTAATTTTTTTTCGGCTTACGCTGATTGCCATGAACGGCAAGGAGAGGTCCAGGAGGTCTGCCGAAGGACCTTCGCTTTTACATCGAGAGCCGCGGTCGACTATACTGGAGACGGTAGTGATACAATTAATTTCCGTCGAGTCCTTGAAGACAAATTCTAGGCCGGGGTGCGATCGGAAGTAGCGACATCAGGTCAATTGGAACCCAGATGGATTGAACACGCGACGATGACGGACATGTCACGGCTGATAGCTCGCAGAGGAAATGTTTTATACCTTAAACGAAGCGAATTTTGCGATGGTGTGGCGACATACTGACCTGGGAGATGACTCCGAGTGGTATCGCTTCGTTTTAGCCCAAGCGTGACATGGCTACCCACTCTATGGTTAAGCGTCGGCACTTTGGGACCTTCTGCTTTGCCCTTCTATACAACTTTCCAGCACTCATATACCGGTCGGTTGAGTTGGGAGCGTTGATTGCGTACTAGACAATGGTCCACCAGTATCATGACTGGCTCCTCGACCAAGACGGTACATGGGCATCGCACTTCGACACGGGTATGGCGGTCAGGGTTGGCACCATTGTAATCTATGTCTGCCTACGATGCCGCAGCGTGGAACTACAGTCCACTTTGGCACGCATCCAACGCTTACTCGTGTTGTGACAGGACTGATCCTGTTACAGGCTTACACTTTGTTGTGCGAGGTAGCGTGAAATACAAGAGGGTTAGGATTAGTTGATAACAACTAATCCTATACTAAAAGTAAATATAAATATTTACTTGTTATCTAGAACGCAAAATTAAGAGTGTTTATTAAATGGGTGGTTAGCGGCTAACAGTATAGTAATTACCTAACTAATATAATAATATCAAGTATTAAACTAACTGTACTATTAGTTAACCTGCATGATTCGGTATTTATACCGAATCGACTTTATCTTCGTAGATTATAAATAACTTATAATCTATTATTTGAATTTCAGACAACGCGTCTGAAGTTAAACTGTGATATTCTAACTTGAATATCAATTATGTAATGGCACCCCATTACATCACCCCCCACTTAAGGTGGTTGGCCAATAATAATTTTTATTTAGGCCAATCATAGGTGAAACTTGTTGGTCGTTCTCATTTACCAACTGATTGACCATCGACTCGATGGTCAAAGCACGCGGCAACTCTCTAAAGAGCGCTGCTGAAAACATCGAAGGAGCTACTTCCTCCGCCTCAGCACTAGGTGCTGAGGTGTTGAGTGACAACGGTGACGCTGCTAATGCAGCGTCAACTACGCAAAGGTCGGAAGACGTACCGTCTTCGACCACAGATGCTGCTAAGGCGGCATCTGGCAAGAAACAGGGAGATGTTGCTAATGCAACATCTCGCACGGTGGCAATTTCCGAATGGCGTGTTGCCAAGAGGGCCATGTTCGGGAGTTCTGACTCCGAACAAAGAGATGGGGATACAGCTGTCCCCACTAAAGGATCTAGCGATTCGAAACTCGCTAGGTGTTCATCGCCTAACAGCGATGATGACTCTGGTGTCACTGTCAGCTATGAAAGCGACAATGATTATCACAGGTGGTTGCGGGAACGCAGATACCCACCTTGACCAAGTACTTCTCCACGTCGGGGTGATTTAACCCCGGCGCGTGGTGTTGAAGCAGGCGGTGTTCCGCCTTCTAAAAGAGATCGAACAGATGCGGCACCTGCAGCTTCTGAAGCGTATCATCGTACGGAACATCATGTTCCGTACAAAGTGGGGTTTTGGACCCCTGAATGGGCTATTGCCCCCAACAGTGGCGGTCACCGTAAGCGGGACTGCCAATATGCGTTGTTCGATATCAACGTGCTGGATGGCTGCGAAGACATCCAGTCACATCGACTCGATCGAAGTACAGACGATAGACGTCTGTACTTTATTGACCTCTTTTTCCAGGTTCGATATTATTCGAGCCGGAAAGGGTCAAGGAGGAACAGGGACGATAATACGCCCTGACTCAGAGTTGGAACGCTTTTGTTGAGAACTACAACATAAGCCCAGATTATTACGTGAATAAAGTTCACGTAATGAGCGAGAGCTTTTTAAAGCACTCGCGAACAGACAAAATGGAATACATCCATTTTGCTTGCATCGAAGAAGGGTTGAACTAAGGTGTCGCTTCTCACTTCGTTTGCCCGCGGTGTCTGCAGGGCGCTCCTCTTCTGTTAGAGGAGGAGTTGCGGGGGTACGGTGGTTATTCCGTACCCGCCGAAATTCAGGGCTTAATCGATGCCCTAAATGCATCAGCACCTGTGTTGATGCTACTTCGCATTATGAGTTTAAGACTCCTTCTCAAGCTCAGTTAAAAGGTCTGGGGCGTCGGCCCTCAGCACCTCAATCGGCTCCCAAGAGTCGAACTCTTGGGGGTAACCCAGCCAGCGTACCAAGTACTCGGTACGCTGCCCCTTCTTCGAAGGAACCGAGCGCTTCGAGACCAAGCGCTCGAGAATGTATCGCTTATTCCCCTGATTATCGATCAGGGGCGGCGGAGGTTGAGAATTCCCTCGCCGTTGTTGTTGCGGAGCATGGTTCTTTGCTCCGCAAACTCGAGGAGGGTTGTTCCTCCTTGAGCAGCGATATGTCTCACTGTGTGAAGGCATATCGGTCTCTTCGCGAGAATGTCCGCTACATCCTCGGGGCGCACACTGCCCTTCAGCAGAAGAATGATCTTCTGTACATCGAGCTTTCCCGCTGAAAGAAAGAGCTCGATCGGCACAAGGCTGATCTTGAGCAGTCGAAGGCGGATGTAATGACTCTCCGCTCTGCTCATCAACGGCTGGAAGCTGATTAGAAGTCTCTCTTGGGAGACTTGGAGAAGCACGGTATCTTCCGTGGTTCTGCGTCTCGTCGTAAGACGAAGACAAGTGATACGGCTTGAGCCGCCCAACATAGAACGTTGGGTGAAGCCGCATTGCTGTGGGAATGTCTAAAGCATAGGCATTCCCCCGAATCTCTTGGACCTTGAAAGTTCCAATGTACTTAGGAAGAAACTTCCGTGTAGGGAAGTTGCTTATTGCATGTGTAGGCAAATTGGTAGTACTTAATAATACCAATTCGCCTCTCCGAAAGGAGTTTTTGTTCTTCCTTCCTTGCTTGTCTGCATTTTGCTTTTGCTTATCCAAAGCAGAAGCAAGTGCATCTTTTATATAGCGTATTACAGCTTGGCGCTGTAATACGAATTCATCTACTGCTTTATCAGCAGTAGGTGCATTGTCCTCGTTGTCTGCAGCCATTGCTGCAGACACATATTTATCGTATGCAGCTTCAGTTTTAATTGAAGCTGCTTCCGTTTCTACTGTACTTTCAGTAGAAGGGCCATCGTTTTGTTCACAAGTTGCAGTCGCAACTTGCTCATTGACACGCTCAAAATTTGAGCGGGTCCCTTCCCCCACTTAGATTTGGCGTACCGCCAAGTAAAGCTGGGGTTCGTGGATGTCTTAATGCATTCACGTAGAACGGTGTATGCTTAGTTGAAGCATGCACCGAATTGTTAATCGCGAATTCAGTGAGTGGCAGATAGTCACTCCACTGTTCAAAGGCATGTGCGTATGATCGCAACATGTCTCCGAGAACGCGGTTAACCCGTTCCGTCTGCCCATCCGTTTCCGGATGGTCCGCAGTTTCACATCTTCAACTGGGTTCCCAACAATGAGAACGTTTCTTGCCAGAAACGTCCTGTAAATCTCGGATCTCGATCCGAGACAATGTCTTCCGGCATTCCGTGCAAACGGAATACCGTATCAACGAATATCCGCGCTATTTTAGCGGCGGTTACGCTCGCTGATACTGCAGTAAGATGTACCATCTTACTGAAACGGTCTACAAACACCACTATTCCGGTCTTCCGACTATTGTCGGGTGGAAGACCGAATACGAATTCCATTGAAATGGACTTCCAACACTCTGTCGGAACCGGCAGAGATTGCAGCGGAGCCTGTGCGGACTGCGCAGGCTTAACGCGCTGGCAAATCTCGCAAGCGCGTACGTATTTTCGTACCCACTTGTACTGGTTTCGCCAGTAAAAGTCACGTGCGAGAGAAGCGTATGTCTTCTCTCGACCTTGATGCCCCGAAATCGGTGCATCATGATACTCAAACATAAGTTGATGTTTGAGATCATCGTCGTTTGGAACGACGATGCGACTTTCATCTTTTTGGTCTGTGCGGTAAAACAGCAAACCATCGTGCAGTCGATATCGATGCACGCAAGCGCGGAGGAACTCTGGGAGTTCGTCGCGCTTCTCACTTGATTAATTACTTAAGTAATCAATCAACAGACGTATCTCCTCGTCTGTTTTTGTACGCCTCGCGTACTTGTCGTATAATTGACGACGACAAAGCAGTGCAACGGATCGCGTTTGCACTGGCACCTTCGGTTACGGACGGTTTCGTCTCGTAATCGGGCCTTCGTGATAGCGCATCCGCTATCACGTTCAACTTTCCGGGTTTGTACTCAACCGTCAAGTTGTATTCAACAAAGAATGACAGACATCGAGACATTCTTTGAGAAATGTGTGGTGAATTCACGGCCGTGCGTATCGACGCATGGTACGCGTAAGCCACAAACGGTCTATCTCCCAATAGATAGATCCGAAACTTGGCTTGATCATTGGGAACCTCTTTCCCAATGTTTTCCACTTGTAATGTGGATATTCGTTCACGAATATCCACTACATCATCTGTTGCAACGATAATACAGATCTGTTCGATCTGATCATCGTGCAAGTTTCTCATAAACTTCTTCCAGCTTAGCGCTGGAAGAGCCATCACCTCCGAACCTTCTTTCGGAGGGTGTTCCATCAACAGAGACTGGGTAGCTAATCCGGTCTCCGTTTGCGTCAAGAGGTTGATCTTCTCGACGGAACTGTCCATGCAATCAGACGCACTCGTCTGATTGACTGATACACGGTGATTACTATTCACCGTGTGCGAATACTCATCATCATGGTGGCCACTGCCTAACATGGAATTTTCTTGGCGATCAGATGTGCTCGTCTGATCGGCCGCCTGTTCTGCAACACGGTGGTCTTTATCACCCGTGTGCATGGCTAACGCAACGTGGTGGGCACTGTCCACAACGGATTTGTGCTCACGATTGCACTCGATCGTGAGTTCACTCTCATCAACACGGAATTCTTTCGTCGTGTTGGAACCTTCGGTCGCACAGTGGGTGTTTCCCACTGTGGATACTATTTAATTCTCACGGTGGGTGTTTCCCACCGTGGATATCACTTCATTCTCACGGTGGTCTTTATCACCCGTGAATATATCTACAACACGCAACTACTTTTCCTTTGCGTGTGGTAGTCCCTCTGGACTTTCACCAGCGGAGGTACCTTCCACTGATCGTGTCGGAACAGACCTGGTGGCGCCATCGCTATCAACCAGACTGTCTGACGCTGCGTTTGTATCCTCTGATACGCCGGATTATACACAGGGTGATCAGATCCTGTGCGTCCGCCGCAGTCAATCGATAGGTTAACCCAGTCGATAGAAGGTTTAAACTTGGACATCCATGGGATTCCAAGTATCACATCGAACTTGTCATCTAAATCGAGGACGATGAATTCATCCTCGAATGACAGTTCATTCAACTCGAAGCGTGTTTTAATCACACGCTTTGGAATAGTCACGGTTGCACCTGTTGCTAACCGGACTGACAACAT
>CM047586.1:8688803-8709187 GCA_026184515.1 Peronosclerospora sorghi | reverse complement strand
GAGCGCAACTATCCAGTGCATGACAAGGAACTCCTTGCCATGAAGTATGCACTGGCCAAGTTTCGGATCTATCTATTGGGAGATAGACCGTTTGTGGTTTACACGGACCATGCGTCGCTACGCACGGCCGTGAATTCACCACACATTTCTCAAAGAATGGCTCGATGGCTGTCATTCTTTGCTGAATACAACTTTACGGTTGAATACAAACCCGGAAAGTTGAACGTGATAGCGGATGCGCTATCACGAAGGCCCGATTACGAGACGAAACCGTCCGTAACCGAAGGTGCCAGTGCAAACGCGATCCGTTGCACTGCTTTGTCGTCGTCAATTATACGACAAGTACGCGAGGCGTACAAAACAGACGAGGAGACACGTCTGTTGATTGATTACTTAAGTAATCAATCAAGTGAGAAGCGCGACGAACTCCCAGAGTTCCTCCGCGCTTGCGTGCATCGATATCGACTGCACGATGGTCTGCTGCTTTACAGCACAGACCAAAAAGATGAAATTCGCATCGTCGTTCGACACGGCGATGATCTCAAACATCAACTTATGTTTGAGTATCATGATGCACCGATTTCGGGGCATCAAGGTGAGAGAAGACATACGCTTCTCCCGCACGTGACTATTACTGACGAAACCAGTACAAGTGGGTACGGAAATACGTACGCGCTTGCGAGATTTTCCAGTGCGTTAAGCCTGCGCAGTCTGCACAGGATCCGCTGCAATCTCTGCCGGTTCCGACATAGTGTTGGTAGTCCATTTCAGTGGACTTCGTATTCGGTCTTCCACCCGACAATAGTCGGAAGACCGGAATAGTGGTCTTTGTAGACCGTTTCAGTAAGATGGTACATCTTACTGCAGTATCAGCGAGCGTAACCGCCGCTCAAATAGCGCGGATATTCGTTGATACGGTATTCCGTTTGCACGGAATGCCGGAAGACATTGTCTCGGATAGAGATCCGAGATTGACAGGACGTTTCTGGCAATAAACGTTCTCATTGTTGGGAACCCAGTTGAAGATGTCTACTGCGGACCATCCGAAACGGATGGGCAGACGGAACGGGTTAACCGCGTTCTCGGAGACATGTTGCGATCATACGCACATGCCTTTGAACAGTGGAGTGACTATCTGCCACTCACTGAATTCGCGATTAGCAATTCGGTGCATGCTTCAACTAAGCATACACCGTTCTACGTGAATGCCTTAAGACATCCACGAACCCCAGCTTTACTTGGCGGTACGCCAAATCTAAGTGGGGGAAGGGACCCGCTCAAATTTTGAGCGAGTCAATGCGCAAGTTGCGACTGCAACTTGTGAACAAAACGATGGCCCTTCTACTGAAAGTACAGTAGAAGCGGAAGCAGCTTCAATTAAAACTGAAGCTGCATACGATGAATATGTGTCTGCAGCAATGGCTGCAGACAACGAGGACAATGCACCTACTGCTGATAAAGCAGTAGATGAATTCGTATTACAGCGCCAAGCTGTAATACGCTATATAAAAGATGCACTTGCCTCTGCTTTTGATAAGCAGAAGCAAAATGCAGACAAGCAAGGAAGGAAGAACAAAAACTCCTTTTGGAAAGGCGAATTGGTATTATTAAGTACTACCAATTTGCCTACACATGCAATAAGCAACTTCCCTACACGGAAGTTTCTTCCTAAGTACATTGGAACTTTCAAGGTCCAAGAGATTCGGGGGAATGCCTATGCTTTAGACATTCCCACAGCAATGCGGCTTCACCCAACGTTCTATGTTGGGCGGCTCAAGCCGTATCACTTGTCTTCGTCTTACGACGAGACGCAGAACCACGGAAGATACCGTGCTTCTCCAAGTCTCCCAAGAGAGACTTCTAATCGGCTTCCAGCCGTTGGTGAGCAGAGCGGAGAGTCTTTACCTCCGCCTTCGACTGCTCAAGATCAGCCGTGCGCCGTTCGAGCTCTCTACCTTATAGCGGGAAAGATCAATGTACAGAAGATCATTCTTCTGCTGGAGGGCAGTGTGCGCCCCGAGGATGTAGCGGACATCCTCGCGAAGATACCGATATGCCTTCACACAGTGAGACATATCGCTGCTCAAGGAGGAATAACCCTCCTCGAGCTTGCGGATCAAAGAACCATGCTCCGCAGCAACAACGGCGAGGGAATTCTCAACCTCCGCCACCCCTGATTGATAATCAGGGGAATAAGCGATACATTCTCGAGCGCTTGATCTCGAAGCGCTCGGTTCCTTCGAAGAAGGGGCAGCGTACCGAGTACTTGGTACGCTGGATGGGATATTCCCAAGAGTTCGACTCTTGGGAGCCGATTGAGGTTCTGAGGGCCGACGCCCCAGACCTTTTGACTGAGTTTGAGAAGTAGCATCAACAGAGGTGTTGATGCATTCAGGGTATCAATTAAACCCTGAATTTCGGCGGGCACGGAAAAACCACCGTACCCCCGAAACTCCTCTTCTGACAGACGAGGAGCGCCCTGCGTACACCGCGGGCAAACGAGGTGAGAAGGGACACCACACTTTAACCCTTCTTTGATGCAAGCAAAATGGATATATTCCATTTTGCCTGTTCGTGGGTGCTTTAAAAAGCGCTCACGCATTACGTGAACTTTATTCACAGAATCATCTGGGCTTTTGTTGTAGTTGTCAACAAAATCGTTCCAACTCTGAGTCACGGCGTCTTTATCGTCCCTTTTCTTCCTTGACCCTTTCCGGCTCGAATATCGAACCTGGATACAGAGGTCAATAAAGTACAGACGTATATCGTCTGTACTTCGATCGAATCGACGTGACTGGATGTCTTCGCAGTCATCCAGCACGTTGATATCGAACAACGCATACTGGCAGTCCCGTTTACGGTGACCGCCACTGTTGGGGGCAATAGCCCAGCCAGGGGTCCAAAACCCCACTCTGTACGGAACATGTGGTTCCGTACGATGATACGCTTCAGAAGCAGCAGGCTCCGCTTATGTTCGAGCTCTTTTAGCAGGCGGAACACCTCCTGCTTCAACACCAAGCGCCGGGGTTAAATCACCCCGACGTGGAGAAGTACTTGGTTCAGGTGGGGCTCTGCGTTCCCGCAACCACCTGTGATGATCATTGTCGCTGTCATAGCAGACAGCGACACCAGAGTCGTCATCGCTGTTAGGCGATGAGCACCTAGCGAGTTTCGACTCGCTATATCCTTTAGTGGGGACAGCTGTATCCCCATCACTTTGTTCGGAGTCAGAACTCCCGAACATGGCCCTCTTGGCAACACGCCATTCGGAAGTTTCCATCGTGCGAGATGTTGCATTAACAACATCTCCCTGTTTCTTGTCAGATGCCGCCTTAGCAGCATCTGTGGTCGAAGATGTAACGGGGTTACATTCGGATAACACTGAGTGTTGGTGTACATGAGTAAACCACGGTTGAGGCCAGTATTGGTCGGGTTGAAAGGTTTCGAACCTTTGGTTATTTTAACCAATCAGGGCATGGGCCCTTGGTGTGGTGGTGTGTCAGCCATCCACGTGTCAGTACACAGGTGTGTACACTACATTTTAGCTAGGTACGAATTAGGAATATTCTACGTAGTGTTACATATAGTTTATATTAGTTTAAATAATTACATATTAAATATATTCAGTTTTACTTTCACTCCTTAGTACAGACGCACGACCTCGACCGGTCGTGCGTGTAGTGAGTGCCGTAGCGTAAGGGGAGCCCTCCCCTTAGCTACACCCTTTGTAAGGGAGCCTTGCCGTTAAGGCACTAGTACAGGCTAGAGTAGACTAACCCGGGAATCTTGGCCCCGAGTAGGAGAGCTCTCTCCTACTAAGCCCTTAATAAGGGCGTATCGGCTAAGTAGCGGCGAACGCCGCTTTAAGGAAAGCCTTCCTCTGTGCGCTAGCCGCACCGTGCGTATACGCACCGGCTACAGAAGACGGTACGTCTTCCGCCCCTTGCGTAGTTGACGCTGCTAATGCAGCGTCACTGTTGTCACTCAACACCTCAGCACCTAGTGCTGAGGCGGAGAAAGAAGCTCCTTCAATGTTTTAAGCAGCGCTCTTTAGAGCGCCGCCGCGTGCCTTGACCATCGGGTCGATGGTCAATCAGTTGGTAAATGAGAACGACCAACACGTGCCACCCATGATTGGCCAAAATAATAATCATTGGCCAACTATTTTAAGTGGGGGGTGATGTAAGGGGGTGCCATTACATAATTGATATTCAAGTTAGAATATCACAGTTTAATTTCAGACGCGTTGTCTGAAATTTAAAAAGGAGATTATAAGCTATTATAATCTACCAAGGAAAAGTCGATTCGGTATAAATACCGAATCCTGCAGGTTAACTAATAGTACAATTAGTTGAATACTTGATATTATTATATTAATTAGTTAGTTACTATATATATATATATTAAGAGTGTTTATTTAATGGGTGGTTTAGAGGCTAATAGTATAATATATATATATATACTATTAGCCTCTAAACCACCCATTAAATAAACACTCTTAATTTTGCGTTCTTATACCAAAGTGAATATTTATATTTACTTTTTGTATAGGATTAGTAGTTATCAACTAATCCTGCCCTAATTGTATTGCGCGCTTCGTCGCAATTACAGTGTAAGCCTGTAACAGGATCAGTCCTGTTACAAACAGCTTCCCCTCTGGAATATCGCTACCAAAGATCTATCTTGCCCTAACCCATCGTGTCCGACATCCATTTGGCCATGTCTAGTCATGTATTTTGAAATTTCCCTAGCGGCCGGCGCCATTGGAATTTTTTTCATTGATCGAAGCGAAGCTTGAATTTGAGGGAAGTGGATTCACGTATGGGTACTTGGCATTGACTTTTCGGGTATTCCGAGTTCTGCATGGGATGCCATAAAACACGCTATAGAACTTAGCGCAGATGTGTCTCGAGTGAAAGATGTGTGTTCATTCCTGCAACAAGTGCTCTGGTGTTTTCTCGTGTCTACGGCACTACATTCCACCTGGATTGGGCGCCTCCGCCGCTTAGAAGGCTCATCTATGCCACAGAACGTACACAACGCAAGAGCCAAGACACAATATCAACGAGCGGTTACACTGTTTCGAAGTCAGCGTACCAGCCGGACACATGACTCCTGTCGCTTGCTGATTCCCTAATATACATGGATGATTCACCTCCCTGCGGCTCGACACAATCACTGGCGTTTTATACGCTTGCTCATTCCCTAATCTACATGGATGATCCACCTCCCTGCGGCTCGACACAATCACTGGCGTTTTATACCTGCTTTTCTTCGACGGGGGTTCAAGAGGAAAGTTGGACCAGGCGGATCAAGATCCATCATTGGTCAACTTTACATTCAGATGAGCGCCGCATACGTCATGTGGGTATTTAGCATGGCTTACGACACTGTGGGCTCGTGCCACATCAAAGTGTACATCGTATTCTTTCTCTATATATGAACTTTTTAAATCGATACGTATTTATTGGATATGACTGAATTTCTTCTGGGACGTGTAAGCAACGGTGCTACTGAACAACGTCCCCGACTGCCTTTTCCACCGCTCGTCGATCCACGGGACATGTACCTTGATACTGCAGCCACTGGGAAATACAAAGGGTATGGAAGACATGTCCACATGGCAGCGCTTCCATTTCCTTGTCTTTCTTCGAGTTCGTACCAGTCGATCTACTTTCTTCCAAGCAAATAACACACAAGGTGCCCTCGGCCCAATTGCTCGGCCCTTTCATTGTTTCCTCTCGACTTGACGCAAGCGTCGTAGCACGTGCTTGTTCGTTCCGGTGCAGATAGCTCGTCATGTCGGACACGTTTTGCTCGGCAAGACGTAGCGTCGACGCCAAACGCCCGTGCTTACCACTTTCTCCACACCCCGATCGCCTTGCCCGAGAGTATACGCATGGACTGCGACAAAGGGAGAGCGCCACGAGGCTCGCAATGTGTCGCGCCAAGTTGGACTTGCTCGACGCGTCGAGTCCGAGCTGTCGTTGGGGTCGTCTACGGCGCTGCTCCATGCGATTTCGTACTCAGCAATGATATAAAAATGTACAGGTGAAAACGAATTTGAAAAAACATAGCTATTCGCAGGTGCATGAAGTATCACGAGCATTGTTACTCTTCCTTGGACGACTTGGGCTTCTTGTGCGCCTTCTTCTTTTTCCTCTTCTTGTCCTTCTTGGAGGCTTCTCCTTTCGGCGCAGCGTCTCCTGCGTCCGATTCTTTCCCACTCAACTCGTCACTAAAATCGCTCGCTTCTTCGTTCTCAGAGGCATCACCCGGACCAAAGTCGGAATCCTCCTCGTCTTCCTCGTCTTCAATCTCCCCTTCCTCTGGTCCTAACTCTTCCAAATACTCGTTAAAGTCCCGTTTCTTTGACCCTGTGAGCGCGCTGGCACCGTGCGATTCCTTGAGATTGCGAATGCGCAGCTTCTTGGACGTCAGGAACTGACTCAACTCGGGAAACTCCCGCCGATCAATGGCGGAAAAAATGTACTCACGCGCGGCCTCCCCGCCCACGGATTTGCAACTCACAAGGAGGTCAAAGTTGCGACTAGCGGACGAGCCGCTCTGTCCCGCGTAGCGCTGAAACTCAATAAAATCGATCTCCTCATAGCGGATAAACGTCGTCGGCTTGTGGATAAACATGAACGACTTTTCCAGTGGAAACAACACGCCGCTCTGTGCCTTGACAGCACATTTCACGGCCCGGTCGCCACTGTGCGTCTTGAATTTCCCCGACGTGTAGACTTTCTTCCCAATGATAAACTTAAAGAGCGTCGCAACAATCTGCGGCAGTGCACCCGACATGCGTTCGTGGATATTGCCGTTATACTTCTTGATCTCGTCGCTGGACAAGTTGACGTCAATGTGCACGTCATTCTTGCTTAGCTGGAGCACGAGATGCGGGTACCCCTGTTTGCCCTGCCGAATCGGCTCCTCGAGGCTAATGACAAACGCCGTGTTGATCCCATTCGGCAGCTCGAGCAAGAAACAACGGTTGATGTTCGAGTACATAATCTTGTAATCAAACGTCTTGCCATGCATGCGTAAGAAGGAGCCGTAAATCTCGACACCGTAGCGACCACGAGGTGTCAGGAACGTTCCAATCGTCTCGTCCAAATCGACGATGCTCTTGCCCATGACACTACGAATGTTCGCCTTCTCGAGCACCTGTTGCCGAAATTCCTCCGCCGACACCACTTCGTCATCCCCGTCGCCAGGCGGCAGGTACAGCCGCATCTCCACGAGCGTCTCCTCGTCCCCCGCGACCGTATCGTCCTCGTGAAACTGCAGCTCCACTTCATTCTTCCCAGGTAACGCGCACTGCGAGATCTGCTCCAAGGGCAACTCCATGACGCTAGCATTCGTTAAGCGAAAGTTAAGGTTGGGCCCCTCAAACTTCATATCCCCCCAGTTCCCGCCACTCGCCGCAACCTTTTCCTGCTCGAGCTCACGGTCAAAATGCCGCTCGACGTGACTCTTCAGGAGCGCCACGTCCTGAGCTTTGAGACCCGTGAAACGGACGTACTTGCCGCCTTTTTGGTAGACCTTGAGGTGGTTCGACTTGGGCCCCACGGGCGTCCAGAGCAACGTGACAATGTCATCCTTGAGCAGTTTCTTCTGACTTTCCGTCGTGCGGCTGCGCCACAGGAGACCGGAGGCCGTGAGGACCAGCACACCCGCGCTATGACCCCAAAACACGTTGCTTAGCGTCGTGTCGGACATTTTATTTGAAGGCCCGAGAGGAGGGTACATGTTGCTGCAATGTTGCTCCAGTCGTGCATCTTACTGGTCTGTCGAAGCATAATTAATTTCGGGGCGCCACTATTGCCACAGACGTTTTGTCTATTTCCACAGACGTTTTGTCTATTGCCACAGACACTTTGTCTATTGCCACAGACAACACAACCACAGCCAATCAGAAGCCACCTCTCACTCCACCCACTGTTTGCCTCAGAACTCGCGAGCGACAAGAGCAAAAAGTACCGACTGTTTTTAAGTCCCGGAGCCGCAGGACCTCACCGATCACGACCAGTGAAGCCACACATCGTTCACAACAGCTTCAATCTCACAACAACGATCTCGTTCTACCATGGCCAGTGGACACCTCCAAGGACAGCAGCCTGAGGTTGCAGCTGCCTCACAAGATCCTTTGGATATGTCCGCAGGAGAACAAAGACGTCTTCAGAAAAGATCTCTATGGACATTGCTAAAGATACTATTCACAAAGACGTAATAGATGGGAATGAAAACATCCACATTGCAATATTATGCTAAATCATCCGGATCTACCACTCTCTATGTAACAGGGTTACATTCGGTTACATTTGGTTATGTTATGTACGTAAGTACACTACGGTTGAGGTCAGTATTGACCGGTCCGAAAGGTTTGTGTTGCCGGTGCGTATACGCACGGTGCGGCTAGCGCACAGAGGAAGACTCTTCCTTAAAGCGGTAGCTACGGCTACTTAGCCGATACGCCCTTGTAAAGGGCTTAGTAGGAGAGTTCTACTACTCGGGGCCAAGATTCCCGGGTTAGTTTACGACTTAGCCTTAACGGCTGTATTCCCTTTACGGGATGTAAGTAAAGGGAGGACTCCCTCTTACCTACGACACTCACTGTGCGCGCGACCGGTGGAGGTCGCACGTCCGCTAAATAGAGTGAAATTAAACTGAATATAGTTAATATGTAATTAGCCTAAATTAATTTAAACTAATATAAACTATATGTAACACTAAGTAGAATATTCTTAATTCGTACCTAGCTAAAATGTAGTGTACACACCTGTGTACTGACACGTGGATGGCTGACACACCATCACACCAAGGCCCCTGCCCTGATTGGTTAAAATAACCAAAGGTTCGAAACCTTTCAAACCGGCCAATACTGACCTCAACCGTGGTGTACTCATGTACACCAACACTCAATGTAACCCGAGTGTAACCCCGTTACATCCTCCCCCATCAAGACTATTGCTTACGCAATAATCAAAATCTTGTTGGAGAACTCCAACGCCAGTAGCTCTGGCTGTCCACTGTACACCTTCAGCGGTGCTATGGACGCAAACTATTCCGACAACTCGGAAGTGGACGCCCTTGGGGAGCTCTCCCCAACGGCTGGCCATGTTCATAGCGCCGAACGGTGCTATCAGTCATCCAACCCATTCCCCACACGTGGGGAAAACGCGCTAACTCGTGCGCCACCGTTACCCGCTAGGGGTGATACCTCCAGGTTGCCACAGGCAACCACCACCAATGAACCGTCCTTGGTTCAAGAGGCCCGACGTGCCGGACGGGCACGTAAGGGACCTCGCGACCCTCAAAAGAGAGCTAAGAACGCGGTCAAGAGGGGCTTAGCCTCTTATCCCCTGGACCAGCGGCTATACTCTCGCGTGAAATTGCGCATCGTAACCAACTCCGGGCCCGACTACTAACGCCCAAACATTATTCCGTTAAGGCCTACCGGACGCGCTTCGGGAAGCAGGCACGCGGTGTCCTCGTGGATATTATCCGCGAGATTCCCCTTGTTCTCCTGAGGGACGAAAGCGTCGAAGACGCAGAACAGGCGTTCCGCGCCTGGGTGGAAAGGGAGAAACACCTCCCCAGTTTCGATGCGCTGTACAAAAACTTTTCCGAACACGACGTTCTGCTAGAGAGAGCTCTACGCTTGGCCTATGCTCAGGCCAAAGCGCAAGGGCAATTGCCTGCCTCCTATTATACGCGCTCTGCTCTCGATGTGGTGCCGGAGAGCAATGCAAGCACAGCATTTGCCTCCGGCGAACTCCCAGCTATTGGGAGTGAAGGGGCTTCTTCAGCCCTTTTGGTCGTTGACTCTCAGTGGGATTCTCCCGCTCGAAAGCGTCAACGACGTCACGGCAATCCTGCCGCAGGGGAGTCTCGTACTCCCACGAGTTCTGGGAATGTGGTTACCCTTTCCACTTCACCAGGTACTGGGTCTCACCCCGGTGATGGCGTCGTGCCATCAGGCGTTCCACATGATAATGTGGCGTACCCTCCGTATCGAGCACTGGAGGAGGGGGTCGCGCTCTTGCGGCGTGACTTCCACGAGTGCTGTGATCGGCACAGCCTTCGCATCCAAGATGCTCAGGAGGAACTCCGCAACGAGGGGAGTGCGAATGAACGCCTCAACGAGCGGCTTGCTTCTCTCGAAACTCTCGTTGCGGAGCTTCAGGGTCGTATATCAACCCTTTTGGAGATGTTCCGACCTGTTGCGCCTTTCGGCTATCCGGTTTCTCACCCTCCTCCGCGAGGGGACCCGCCTCCGGGTTCTGGTATGGCTTAAGCATAACCACATAAAAGGTTGGATGCGTACGCATCGCCTTCGGGATGTCTAAGGTGTACGACAAGCCCTTTCGGGCTAACACCTTAAAGGGCCCCACAAACCTGGGGCGCAGTTTATTGCGCAACACATTTGAAACTGCATGTGTAGGAAGATTTTTAGCGTTTAATAAAACACTTTCTCCTACTCTGTATACCTTTTTGTTACGCCGTCCCTTTCGGTCAGCTTGCTCCTTCTGCTTGTCTTGGCTTTCCGCCATGGCATCGCAGACGTGTCGTAAGACACTAAGGCGCGTCGATAAAAACTTATCAATGTGCTTTCGCACAGATACAGGGCTGACATTGGGGAATCCTCGCCCCTCAAGCCCTGGGCCACGCACACGTGGCGTCAACGGAACCCTCGGATTTACCAATCCGTTTACGTAAAACGGGGTAAACCCTGTAGATGCATGTACCGAATTGTTGATAGCAAATTCAACCATCGGAAGCATTTCACTCCAACTCTTTGGAGAATCCGGACATAAACTCCGTAGAATATCCTCCACAACGCGATTAACGCGTTCCGTCTGACCGTCCATCTGCGGATGATCCGCAGTGGACATGAGGAGATTGGTGCCTAGCACCTTGAACAACGCTCCCCAGAATTGTCCCGTAAAACGGGGATCCCGATCCGACACAACGGAATCCGGTAGACCATGCTGTCGAAAGACACGGTCTAGGAACACTTTCGCTGTTCCTTGTCCATCTATGGACTCTGGCACCGCCGCCAGGTGAGCCATCTTGCTCAAACGGTCTACAAAGACCAATATGCCGGTATTTCCGGCCTTATCCTTCGGAAAACCGAAGATAAAATCCATGCTAATGGATTTCCAACAATCCGTTGGAACCTATAAGCTCGTCAAAGGCGCAGCTGAACTTTCAGAGGGTTTAACCCTCTGACACGTCTCACAGGTGCGTATATACGCACCGCCCCACTTATACATATTGGGCCACCAATACAAAGCGCTTAAAGCGCTGTAGCTCTTATCCCGACCTAAATGACCCCCGGTAGGGGCGTCATGTGCCTCAAAGAGTACTCTGTACTTCAGTTCCTCATTATGAGGAACTACCACCCGCGGAGTGTCCTCCGCGCTCGTGCTATAAAATAGCAGACCGTCACAATACCTGTACCGGTGTAAACGAGCTTTAGCTTGACTTGACAGGGTTGGCTCAGACGAGCCAATACCCTTTTCACCTAACGCGCTGATTAGCGCCGTACACTGTGGGTCTTTCTCATACGCCTGGCGTATGAGATCCACTACAGATGTGGTGACGAATGTCGCGTGAGCGAGCTCGTAATCGTGCACGCGACAACGAGTCTGCAAGCACGTTTTGCTTGCCAGGTTTATACTTAACCTCAAAGTTGTACTCCGCAAAGAAGGAGAGCCAACGGGCCATCCGTTGCGAGAGATGAGGCGACTTTGTCGCTGTCCGTAAGGAGGCGTGGTCAGTATAAACCACAAACGGCTTTGAGCCGAGTAGGTGAACCCTAAATTTGACTAGAGCATACTTCATTGCAAGTAGCTCCTTGTCATCAACGGGATAATTCCGTTCCGCAGCTTTAAGCTGCCTCGACTCAAACGCAATTACGCGTTCCCTTCCTGTATCGTCTGCTTGTAACAAAGCACATCCGATTGCGAAATCGGAGGCGTCGCAGACGACACTAAATGGTTTCCCAGAATCTGGGAGAGCAAGAACGGGAGATTTTAACAAGCTTCCCTTTACCGCTTCAAAAGCGTTTTGGTGTTTGGTTTCCCAACACCAATCAACGTCCTTCTTAAGAAGGTCGGTCAATGGCTTCGCCATTTCAGCGTAGTTCTCGCTGTACTTGTGGAGATAGTTGGCTAATCCAAGCCACTTCCGTAAATCTTTAAGATTTACAGGCGAAGGCCACTCCACAATGGCTTTCACCTTCGCGGGATCCGCCCGCACTCCATCCTTACCGATGAAGCATCCGAGGAAAGGAATTTCCTCAGCACCAAAGATACATTTGGATGCGTTCGCATATAACTTATGCTCTCACATACATTCGAGCACAGCTAGAAGGTGTATAAGGTGCGTCTGAACATCAGACGAGTCGCCTTCCGCACGACTATGAACGAATATATCGTCGAAGTACGTCTGGGCGTACTTTCTATGCGGGCGGTAGAGTTGAGTCACCAAGCGATTGAAAGTCGCTGGTGCATTCGAAAGCCCCTGTGACATAACTAGCCACTCCCACAGCATGCCACTAGGCGTGCTGACCGCTGTAAGATGAATATCGGATGCTCGCATGAGCACCTGATAATACCCGTCCACCAGATCTAAGGCACTGTACACAGTACAGCCCGCCATATTGTTCTGGAGGACATCCTTCCGAGGAATCGGAGTCTGCATGGGTACAGTAGCTGCATTAAGCTTGTTATACTCATGCACAATGCGCCACTTTCCGTTCGGTTTACGAACACAAAAAGTGGGAGATGAGTGGGGAGACTTGCTCTCCCGTACCATCCCTGCCTCTTCTTTCCCCTTGAAGAATGCGTCGATGACGTCGCATTGCTCCTTGGGGAGAGGCCACTGCCTAGTGACGCAGTATTTGGTTCCAGGAACCAAATCAATTTTATGTAGGACTCCCCGATCCGGTGGTAACCCCATCGGCGGATTGTCACTAATGAGATCTCCAAATTCCTTTAATAAGGAATGGTAAGAGTCCTCAGGATCCGCGAGGATCTTGCGACCGCTTCGGGCATTCAATGCCTGTTTGGTTTGCACCAAAACTGACTCGTCCATCGTGGATAAGGAGTTCAACTCCTCTTCCGGATGTAATACGACAACCTCGTCGATTTCATCTGCTTTCAAAGCAGTTTCAAACTCGTTGAAGGACATCCCCTCCAACGACAACAGTTCGCCTACCCCAGGCAACCGTTCCAGGCTTACGCCTTCTGTGACAATACCTGTCACCCTATTCAGCATCCGATAGGACTGCTGACTACTGGCTTCGGGACTCATTCCGAGACCCAGATGGGGGGAGTCAATTTCCCCATCTATTGAAAGCGCCTCGCGCCTATCCACAGAGGTCTCTACCTCTACCACCGGTGACTCGCCGGTCTCACCTATAACGGCGTTGTCGGAATCATTTCCGACGTGCGAAAGAGACAAACTTCGGGTCTCTTCGCTTGGAAGCGCCTCGCGCTTAACCACAGGGGTCTCTACCCCTACCACTGGAGTCGCAACTTGTTCGCCGGACACGGCGTGGTCGGAATCAATTCCGACCTGTAGAAGAGACTAACTTCGGGTCTCTTTTCTAAGCGCCTCGCGCTTACTCTCAGAGGAATCCACCTCTATCACTGGTGACTCACCAGTCTCGCCTATATCGGCGCGGGGAATAACCGCCGAATCCTCCTCGTTAAGAAACTCTTCCTTAACGCCATTGGGAATGATCATTTCAGACATCCCAATCTGTGGCATCTCGCGCCAGAATCACTTTTGCGATCGAGCAAAGGTGGGTTCATGACTCGCCAATGCTTCACCCAACCGCGGGTGCGTTGAGCCAATGGACTTAGACTTCCAGTATATCCCTGGCTCGTGGCGTTCCAGCCACTTCATGCCCAGAATGAGGTCATACCTCGAGTACAAATCCAGGACTAGGCAATGTTCTAAGTTGTTGAAGTCTGCAAACTTCAGCTTAAGGTCAATCGAGACCTTGGGTACAGAAAACTGTACTCCCGTCGCAAGACGGACCGTGACAACGTCACGAGAACGTGCCTCTAGGGCCTCGGCATACAGCCGACTCTTCTCCACAGAAGCCCGTCTGACATAATTGTCAGACGATCCAGAGTCTATCAAGACTCTCCAAGGCTTATCAAAGCCTTTCACGTCCGCAAGGACTACCAGCAAACCTGGCTAGTACACCAACTCGGTGCTAGAAAGCACCTCTTCCCTCGGGGCTTTGTGCTGTCGTCCCCTACCCTGGAGCTTAACAGCACTGAGGGGTCCCCCAGTAGGGCGCCCCGTACCTACTGGGAGCCGTCGTTTCCCGACGGCTTGTACAAAGGCTTTTTCCCCACCCTTGGTCCCTTGTAGCGAGTGTCTCGCTGGGGATTTTGTGGACATCTGTTCCTCAGATGATCCGTGCTCCCACACAGGAAGCATCTCAGCGGCCCACACCGCTGCAACATAGCTAAGAGCTCTGCCTCGAAGCTCTGTGGAAAAGAGTCAGAGTGACTCTTAGCGGGAGGTTTCTCCTCCGCTTCGACCTGGCTCAGGTCCAAGGGTTCAAAACCCACCTTAGAGGAACGGAAGTTCCTTTCGGCGTTGAACGCCATCTTAAACGCCTCCTTCAGGGATTCGGGTCGGCATCGGAACAATTCCGAACGTGCTGGTCCTTCTCTCAGGCCTCCCATGAAGACAGGGATGGACACATCGTCCGAATACGCTTTCGCGTATATCCCTGCCAACAGGGTCTTAAGTTCTTGGATATATGTTTCCAAGTCCCTAGTGCCCTGACGGCACCTCAAAAACGCCAGCTGATTCTGGAAAACCAGATCAGGAGCTGCATATATGTCTATAAGCTTCTGCTTAAGGACCTCACAGGTAGGGAACACGTTCGTGACCGAATCCGGACACGTAAACGGCCATGCACGGGATTTGCCCGTAAGATGGGGCAATGCAAGTACCACTTGCAAGTGATCAGCGGTCGTGTTCGCTGTGGCGAAGGCCGTTTCGACCTCTCGCAACCAAACCTAAAGGTTGTCACCCTTCTCTCCGGTGAACTCCTTTATCTTAAACGAGAATGGAGGACGCACCCCCGTGGAATGACCTCCCCTACAACTCGCCTCATGAGCGATGAGGGCATTTACCCTTGCCTTTACGGCCTCAAGGCCCTGCTCCACTAGGATCTTCATGCCTTCTTCCCCCGTTAAGGGTAACAGCCTTTTAAAGGCTTCCTGGTGTACGAGGGTCAAACTATCCCAATTGTCCTGATTCATCCTTTGCAGAGGATGCCTAGTCTACCAACACAGGTGTTGGATTGACTACAAGTGCTACCAGATGTAGCCGGTGCGTATACGCATGGTGCGGCTAGCGCACAGAGAAAGACTCTTCCTAAAAGCGGTAGCTACCGCTACTTTGCCGATACGCCCTTGCAAAGGGCTTAGTAGGAGAGAGCTCTCCTACTCGGGGCCAAGATTCCCGGGTTAGTTTACGACTTAGCCTTAACGGCTGTTTTTCCTTTTACGGGATGTAAGTAAAGGGAGGACTCCCTCTTACCTACGACACTCACTGTGCGCGCGACCGGTGGAGGTCGCACGTCCGCTAAATAGAGTGAAATTAAACTGAATATAGTTAATATGTAATTAGCCTAAATTAATTTAAACTAATATAAACTATATGTAACACTAAGTAGAATATTCTTAATTCGTACCTAGCTAAAATGTAGTGTACACACCTGTGTACTGACACGTGGATGGATGACACACCATGTAACAGGACTGATCCTGTTACAGGCTAACACTGTATTTTGCGAGGAAGCGCGCAATACAATAAGGCAGGATTAGCTGGTAACAACTAATCCTATAATAAAAGTAAATATATTAATATTCACTTGTTATCTAGAACGCAAAATTAAGAGTGTTTATTTAATGGGTGGTTTAGAGGCTAATATTATAGTAACTAACTAATTAATATAATAATATCAAGTCTTTAACTAACTGTACTATTAGTTAACCTGCAAGATTCGGTATTTATACCGAATCGACTTTTCCTTCTTAAATTATAATAACTTATAATCTCTTATTTAAATTTCAGACAACGCGTCTGAAATTAAACTGTGATATTCTAACTTGAATATCTATTATGTAATGGCACCCCATTACATCACCCCCCACTTAAGGTGTTTGGCCAATAATAACTCTTATTTTGGCCAATCATGGGTGGCACTTGTTGGTCAGAATTTCTCATTCACCAACTGATTGACCATCGACTCGATGGTAAAGACACACGGCGGCGGCGCTCTAAAGAGCGCTGCTGAAAACAATGAAGGAGCTTCTTCCTCCGCCTCAGCACTAGGTGCTGAGGTGTTGAGTGACAACAGTGACGCTGCATTATCAGCGTCAACTACGCAAAGGTCGGAAGACGTACCGTCTTCGACCACAGATGCTGCTAAGGCGGCATCTGGCAAGAAACAGGGAGATGTTGCTAATGCAACATCTCGCACGATGGCAACTTCCAAATGGCGTGTTGCCAAGAGGGCCATGTTCGGGAGTTCTGACTCCGAACAAAGTGATGGGGATACAGATGTCCCCACTAAAGGATCTAGCGAGTCGAAACTCGCTAGGTGTTCATCGCCTAACAGCGATGACGACTCTGGTATCGTTGTCAGCTATGACAGCGACAATGATTATCACAGGTGGTTGCGGGAACGCAGAGCCCCACCTGGACCAAGTACTTCTCCACGTCGGGGTGATTTAACCACGGAGCGTGGTGTTGAATCAGGCGGTGCTCCGCCTGCTAAAAGGGCTCGAACAGAAGCGGCGGCTGCCGCTTGTAAAGAGTATCATAGTATGGAACCACATGTTCCGTACAGAGTGTGGTTTTGGACCCCTGGCTGGGCTATTGCCCCCAACAGTGGCGGTCACCGTAAACGGGACTGCCAGTATGCGTTGTTCGATACCAACGTGCTGGATGACTGCGAAGACATCCAGTCACGTCGATTCGATCGAAGTACAGACGATAGACGTCTGTACTTTATTGACCTCTTTTTCCAGGTTCGATATTATTCGAACCGGAAAGGGTCAAGGAAGAACAGGGACGATAAAGACGCCCTGACTCAGAGTTGGAATGGTTTTGTTGACAACTACAACAAAAGCCCAGATGCTTACGTGAATAAAGTTCACGTAATGTGCGAGCGCTTTTTAAAGCACTCACGAACAGGCAAAATGGAATACATCCATTTTGCTTGCATCAAAGAAGGGTTGAACTGTGGTGTCCCTTCTCACCTCGTTTGCCCGCGGTGTCCGCAGGGAGCTCCTAGTCTGTCAGAGGAGGGGTTGCGGGGGTACGGTGGCTTTTCCGTACCCGCCGAAATTCAGGGTTTAATTGATACCCTGAATGCATCAACACCTACTGTTGATGCTACTTCGCATTATAAGTTGAGACTTCTTCTCAAACTCAGTAAAACGGTCTGGTGCGTCGGCCCTCGGAACCTCAATCGGTTCCCAAGAGTCGAACTCTTGGGGATATCCCAGCCAGCGTACCAAGTACTCGGTGCGCTGCCCCTTCTTCAAAGGCACCGAGCGCTTCGAGATCAAGCGCTCGAGGATATATCGCTTATTCCCCTGATTATCAATCAGGGGCGGCGGAGGTTGAGAATTCCCTCGCCGCTGTTGTTGCGGAGCATGGTTCTTTGCTCCGCAAGCTCGAGGAGGGTTATTCCTCCTTGAGCAGCGATATGTCTCACTGTGTGAAGACATATCGGTCTCTTCGCGAGGATGTCCGCGACATCCTCGGGGCGCACACTTCCCTCCAGAAGAAGAATGATCTTCTGTACATTGAGCTTTCTCGCTATAAGAGAGAGCTCGATCGGCGCACGGCTGATCTCGAGCAGTCGAAGGCGGAGGTAACGACTCTCCGCTCTGCTCACCAACGGCTGGAGGCCGATTACAAGTCTTTCTTGGGAGACTTGGAGAAGCACGGCATCTTCCGTGGTTCTGCGTCTCGTCGTAAGACGAAGACGAGTGATACGGCTTGAGCCGCCCAACATAGAATGTTGCGTGAAGCCGCATTGCTGTGGGAATGTCTAAGGTATAGGCATTCCCCCGAATCTCTTCGACCTTGAAGGGTCCAATGTACTTAGGAAGCAACTTCCGTATAGGGAAGTTTCTTATTGCATGGGGTGTAGGAAAATAAGTAGTACATAGTAATACTAATTCACCTTTAAGAAAGAAGTTCTTGTTCTTCCTTCCTTGGTTATCTGCATTTTGCTTCTGCTTGTCAAAAGCAGAGGCAAGTGCATCCTTTACATAGCGTATTACAGCTTGGCGCTGTAATACGAATTCATCTACTGCTTTATCAGCAGTAGGTGAATTGTCCTCGCTGTCTGCAGCCATTGCTGCAGACACATATTCATCGTATGCAGCTTCAGTTTTAATTGAAGCTGCTTCCGCTTCTACTGTATTTTCAGTAGAAGGGCCATCGTTTTGTTCGCAAGTTGCAGTCGCAACTTGCGCATTGACTCGCTCAAAATTTGAGCGGGTCCCTCCCCCACTTAGATTTGGCGTACCGACAAGTAAAGCTGGGGTTCGTGGATGCATTAAGGCATTCACGTAGAACGGTGTATGCTTAGTTGAAGCATGCACCGAATTGTTAATCGCAAATTCAGTGAGTGACAGGTAGTCACTCCACTGTTCAAAGGCATGTGCGTATGATCGCAACATGTCTCCGAGAACGCGGTTTACCCGTTCCGTCTGCCCATCCGTTTCCGGATGGTCCGCAGTTGACATCTTCAACTGGGTTCCCAACAATGAGAACGTTTCTTGCCAGAAACGTCCTGTCAATCTCGGATCTCTATCCGAGACAATGTGTTCCGGCATTCCGTGCAAACGGAATACCGTATAAACGAATATCCGCTCTCTTTGAGCGGCGGTTACATTCGCTGATACTGCAGTAAGATGTACCATCTTACTGAAACGGTCTACCAAGACCACTATTCCAGTCTTCCGACTATTTTCGGGTGGAAGACCGAATACGAAGTCCACTGAAATGGACTTCCAACACTCTGTCGGAACCGGCAGAGATTGCAGCGGAGCCTGTGCGGACTGCGCAGGCTTAACGCGCTGGCAAATCTCGCAAGAGCGTACGTATTTGCGTACCCACTTGTACTGGTTTCGCCAGTAAAAGTCACGTGCGAGAGAAGCGTATGTCTTCTCTCGACATTGATGCCCCGAAATCGGTGCATCATGATACTCAAACATAAGTTGATGTTTGAGATCATCGTCGTTTGGAACGACGATGCGAATTTCATCTTTTTGGTCTGTGCTGTAAAACAGCAGACCATCGTGCAGTCGATATCGATGCACGCAAGCGCGTAGGAACTCTGGGAGTTGGTCGCGCGTCTCACTTGATTGATTACGTAAGTAATCAATCAACAGACGTGTCTCCTCGTCTGTTTTGTACGCCTCGCGTACTTGTCGTATAATTGACGACGACAAAGCAGTGCAACGGATCGCGTTTGCACTAGCTCCTTCTGTTACGGACGGTTTCATCTCGTAATCGGGCCTTCGTGATAGCGCATCCGCTATCACGTTCAACTTTCCGGGTTTGTATTCAACCGTAAAGTTGTACTCAGCAAAGAATTACAGACATCGAGCCATTCTTTGAGAAATGTGTGGTGAATTCACGGCCGTGCGTAGCGACGCATGGTACGTGTAAACCACAAACGGTCTATCTCCCAATAGATAGATCCGAAACTTGGCCAGTGCATACTTCATGGAAAGGAGTTCCTTGTCATGCACTGGATAGTTGCGCTCGGCTGGGCGCAACTGACGCGATTGATAGCAGATTACGCGATCACGATCATCGTGATCACGCTGCATCAAAGCACAGCCGATAGAGAAATCGCTCGCGTCGCAAAAGACGTGGATCGGACGCTCGTTATCGGCTATAGCCAAGACAGGCGCTTCAGTCAAGCTTTGCTTGACTGCATCAAAAGCATCTTGACATTGGGTATCCCAATGCCATTCGACATCTTTCTTAAGTAATTGAGAAATAGGTCGTATCAACCCAGCATAGTTGCACGAATACTTGTGCAAATATGTTGCCAACCCAAGGAACTTTCGAAGTTCCTTAACGTTGTTTGGCGTAGGCCATTCAACGATCACCCTGATCTTTTCTGGATCAGGACGCACCCCGTTCTTACCCACAAAGCATCCAAGAACAGGTATCTCAGGTGCACCAAAGGTACACTTCTTCAGATTTGCATAGAGCTTATGTTTACGCATAAGCTCCAACACTCGACGTAGATGCTCCCTATGGACATCTACATCGCTTTTATCGTGTTCACCCTTACTATG
>CM047586.1:8656219-8682867 GCA_026184515.1 Peronosclerospora sorghi | reverse complement strand
TCCTGAGGACCCTTACCATTCCTTATTAAAGGAATTTGGAGATGTCATTAGTGACAACCCGCCGATGGGGTTACCACCGGATAGGGGGGTCCGACATGAAATTGATTTGGTTCCTGGAACCAAATAGTTCTTCACTAGGCAGTGGCCTCTCCCCAAGGAGCAATGCGACGTCATTGACGCATATTTCAAGGGGAAAGAAGAGGCAGGGATGGTACGGGAGAGTAAGTCTCCCCACTCATCTCCAAATTTTTGTGTTCGTAAACCGAACGGAAAGTGGCGCATTGTGCATGCGTATAACAAGCTGAATGCAGCTACTGTACCCATGCAGACTCCGATTCCTCGGAAGGATGTCCTCCAGAACAATATGGCGGGCTGTACTGTGTACAGTGCCTTAGATCTGGTTGACGGGTATTATCAGGTGCTCATGCGAGCATCCGATATTCTGCTTACAGCGGTCAGCACGCCTAGTGGAATGCTGTGGGAGTGGCTTGTTATGCCACAAGTGATTTCGAATGCACCAGCGACTTTTAATCGCTTGGTGACTCAACTCTTCCGCCCTAATAGAAAGTACGCTCAGACGTACTTCGACGATATATTCGTTCATAGTCGTGCGGAAGGCGACTTGTCTGATATTCAGACGCACCTGATACATCTTAGATCGGTTCTAGAATGTATGCGAGAGCATAAGCTATATGCAAACGCATCCAAATGTATCTTTGGTGCTGAGGAAATTCCTTTGCTCGGATGCTTCATCGGTAGAGATGGAGTGCGGGCGGATTTCGCGAAGGTGAAAGCCATTGTGGAGTGGCCTTCGCCTGTAAATCTTAGAGATTTACGGAAATGGCTTTGATTAGCCAATTATCTCCACAAGTACAGTTAGAACTACGCTGGGATGGCGAAGCCATTAACTGACCTTCTTAAGAAGGACGTTCGGAAACCCAACACCAAACCGCTTTCGAAGCGGTTAAGAGGAGCTTGTTGAAATCTCCCGTTCTTTCTCTCCCAGATTCTGGGAAACCTTTTAGCGTCGTCTGCGACGCCTCCGATTTCCCAATCGGATGTGCTTTTTTACAAGCAGACGATACGGGACGAGAACGCGTGATTGAGTTTGAGTCGAGGGAGCTTATAGCTGCAGAACGGAATTACCCGTTCATGATAGGGAGCTACTTGCAATGAAGTATGCCCTTGTCAAGTTCAGGGTTCAACTGCTCGGCTCAAAGCCGTTCGTGGTTTATACTGACCACGCATTCTTATCGAAAGCGACGAAGTCGCGTTGTCCCGATTACGAGCTCGCTCACGCGACATTTATCACCACGTCTGTGATGGATATCATACGCCAGGCGCTTATCAGCGCTTTGGGTGGAAAGGGATTTGGCTCGTCTGAGTCAACCCTGTCAAGTCGAGCTAAAGCTCGGTTACACCGTTAAAGGTACTGTGACGGTTTGCTATATTATAGCACGAGCGCGGAGGACACTCCGCGGGTGGTTGTTCCTCATAATGAGGAACTGAAGTATAGAGTCCTCTTTGAGGCACATGACGCCCCTACCGGGGGTCATTTAGGTCGGGATAAGACCTACAGTGCTTTGAGCGCTTTGTATTGGTGGCCCAAAATGTACAAGTGGGTCGGTGCGTCTATTCGCACTTGTAAGTCGTGTCAGAGGGTCAAACCCTCTGCAGATTCAGCTGCTATAGGAAACAGTTGGAAATTGCCAACGGTTCATGTGTACCAAGTTAAACTATAGCAAAAAGTTGGAAATTGCCAATTGTTCGTGTGGGCCAAGGCCTTCTATAAACATGAAGGTGAGCCTTTGGCGAGCTTAGCCGTTCCAACGGAGTGTTGGAAATCCATTAGTATGGTTTTTTTCTCCGGTTTTCCAAAGGATAAGGCCGGAAACACCGGCATTTTGGTCTTTGTAGACCGTTTGAGCTGGATGGCTCACCTGGCGGCGGTGCCAGAGTCCATTGATGGACAAGGAACAGCAAAAGTGTTACTAGACCGTGTCTTTCGACAGCATGGTCTACCCGATTCCATGGTATCGGATCGGGTTCCCCGTTTTACGGGACAGTTCTGGGGGAAGGGGGGGCGTTTTAAGGTGATGGGCACCAAGCTCGTAATGTCCACTGCGGATCATCCGCAGACGGAAGGAAAAGCGGAACGCGTTAATCGCGTTGTAGAAGATATTCTCCGGGGTTTATGTCCGGATTCTCCAAAGAGTTGGAGTGAGATGCTTCCTATTGCCGAAATAAAATTCTTCTTCTTTTGCAAGTTCATACATACGCGCTCCGCCGCCATCGCTGAAGCAAATAGCATGCTGGCAAGCAGCTTTGTGAATTTACCATAAACAATTCGGTGCGTGCATCTACGGGTTTTACCCCGTTTTACGTAAACGGATTAGTGAATCCGAGGGTTCCGTTGACGCCACGTGTGTGTGGCCCAGGGCTTGAGGGGGGAGGATTTCCCGATGTCAGCCCTGTATCTGTGCGAAAGCACATCGATAAGTTCTTATCGATACGGAGGGTACTCCACATAACCATGTAGAGCGTCTGATGGCTCGACGCCATCATTGGGGTCAAACCCAATATCTGGTAAAGTGGAAGGGTTATCCACACTCACAGAATTCGTGGGAGTCCGATACCCCCCTACGGTAGGATTGCCGAGAGGTCGTTGACGCTTTCGAGATGGAGATTCCCGCTGCGGGTATACGACCGAAGGGGCGAGAGAATCCCCTTCACTTCCAGTAGGTAGGAGTTCGCCGAAGACAGATGCGGCGATCACACTCTTCTATGATACCATGGTGGGGTCAGGGGCGCTGGCATAGCGCGTGCGATAAGGGGCACGTAATAGACCCATCGTCTTGGCTCTTGCAAACGCCAAGCGCACCGCCATTTCCACCCGAACTTCACGGGAGGAATAGCTGTTGTGTAGCTGAGTATAGCTACGGAGGAGTTTCTCCTCTTTCGCCCAAGCGCAGGAATTTCTGTTCTACCTCTTCGGCATTTTTTCCTGGAGAGAGAACAATAGGAACCTCGTGGAGGTTCTCAACAGGGGCACCCTGTGCCTGCCAGCTAAGGCGCTCTCGGTATGAGACACCAGTGAACCACTTCTGCTTGATCAGTTTTTTCCGGAGTTGTTTCCGGCATTGGTGTTGATACGGCTGTTCAGCCGCAGTGCCAGGTGTATAAAAAGGCTAAACCCTTCTTTACCTCATTTTTAGCCCAATTTTGAGGGTAACGAGGACCGTTAAAGTGATATGCCGCCCGTGGCGGGCGTTTAAAGGCGCGTAACGCTGCCTCTCGTGCCTATAAGGCAAGTTCGAGTTCGGCTTCTTGAGCTGCGTCCAGCTCGTTGGTGATGATCGCTTTCAGCGATCCGGATGTATCATCCGCAGTTAATAGTAGTTGCGCTCGACGTAGCGCATTTTTCCCACGAGTGGGGAAAGGATTTGGCTGCCGACGTCGCCATTCGGCGTTGTCGGAGCGGTCGTCCTTTGGGGAACTATCCCCAAGGACCTCGTCCTCTGAGTCATCATCCCCCGAGTAGAGGACTTGCTCCTCTTCCCGGGGAGAATCACCAACACCACTGAAGGTGTTCACTGTAGGCCAGAAGTTCTGGCAGTTGTAGTTCTCCAACTAAAAATCGGTTATTGCGTGACAATAGTATTGATGGGGGAGGATGTAACCGGTTACATTATGTACGTAAGTACACCACGGTTAAGGTCAGATATTGACCAGTCCGAAAGGTTCGGACATATTTGTTGTTTTAACGTGGCAGCCTGCCACGTGTTAGTACACAGGTGGTGTACACTACATTTCAGCTAGGTACGACTTGAATAAGCTCTACTTAGTATTACATATAGTTTGCATTAGTTTAATTAATTTAGGCTAATTACATATATTAAATATAAATCAGTTTACAAAAATACTTAAGACTGCTAGGCGCGCGACCACGCCCGGTCGCGCGCGCAGTGAGTATTGTAGCCTAAGGGAGTTCTCCCTTACGCTACCCCCCCCCTTATAAGGGAAGCCTTGTTACAAGGCGTTAGGAAAAGCTAACTGTAAACCACCCCGGGAATCTTGTCCCCGAGCAAGAGAATAATCTCTTGCTAAGCCCTTATACAAGGGCGTATCGGCTAAGTAGCGGTGAACGCCGCTTAAAGGAAAGTCTTCCTCTGTGCGCTAGCCGCACCGTGCGTTTACGCACCGGCTACAATAGTGGCGCCCTTAATTTCGTGCGTGATCTTGGGTCAGCGTACTGACCCCCCCCCCCCATTTCCGTAAACTTCCCCCCCTGGTTGCATAGCCATGGTGCCCTAATTATCGGCCGGGTTAAAGCCGGACAAACAACTTTCTCAACCCACTTGCCTCCACCGTTACTGCTCTCGCTCTATTCGAAGAGGGTGCAACTATGGGTGAAACATGGACAGATCCACTACCACCCACTGGCCCATGGGAACAGTTTGAATATGCCTAACGAGACCTAAAACAACGGTCTTGGGAGAATGGGCTCTTGGCCATTGTTCGGCGCACGTACAAGGACAAGTCCAACACAATCGATGACAGCAAACTGCTCAAGTGCAAGAGCAGGACCATGTACAAACCGCTCGAGTGCCAAAGAGTCTCCTTGCGGCCTGGCGGAGGAACCAAGAAAGTCGACTGTGGCTTTCAGCTAGCCCCGAGACGTTCTTTCAGGGATGGCCATCCATAAAGCCCGTTGGAGGTTGGGCGAGACAATGTTGCAGCATTCTGGACATTGTAAGCTGAGATGGAGGGAGCTCATTACGAATCCCAGGGCGCGGCGACATACTCAAACCAGCGCAGTAATTGCGGAGATTGAGAGGATCATCCACATGGGAAACACGCCGCGATCTATTATTGCATACGTGCAGGACACGTCGCCAATGGTGTTGCTTACACCTGACGATATTGATAAATTTCGCCGTAAGATGATGTGGTG
This sequence comes from Peronosclerospora sorghi, assembly GCA_026184515.1. NCBI lineage: Eukaryota > Oomycota > Peronosporomycetes > Peronosporales > Peronosporaceae > Peronosclerospora > Peronosclerospora sorghi. The sequence goes on along the minus strand of CM047586.1, from coordinate 8,677,913 downwards.
GAGTCCAATTCGAAATTGAACACCGAAGTGTCTGGAGCCTGACCACCATCGCGCCCAGCCGACCAACTTAAAGGGGGGATACCCCGCGAACCTTCGCCTGGGTGCCGATAGGGCGACGGATCAGCACTGCAGGACGCCAAGTCCTATTTGTCTTCAATCATCTCACGTTGTGTACCGATTGGTATGGGTGGTTACACACTCGGTGGACCGTCACTTAGTAGGAATCTTGAAGGTACCGATATGGGTGGTACCACTTCTAGGGTACTTGTACCGAAAACCAACGATAGATAGTCCAAATGAAACCGATCTGCAAATGGAGCGGAAATTGTCACTCCAAATGCGGGGAAAATCTGGGGCTTGACTGCGTACAGCAGTGAGGAACCCATCCAATAAAAATATGGGTTTTGACTGCACACGGCAGTAAGGAACCCAGCCATTATCTAGGGCAGATGGATTGTCGCGATATGGGGACCCAGCCAATACCAATGAGAAATAACACGTTCCAAACGTGTGGGGCTTGAAGAATGAGTGAACAAAGCGAGCAGCTTCCCGTCGTGGGACTTCCGGTGGAGCTGTGTCCTGGCCGGGAAAAATGAGCTAGAGGGCACCGTGTTAGCCCTCTGCTCCCAATAACTCCTGCGGAGCGTCGACTTATGCAACCCAAAGTAAAACGAACACTATATTTAATAACCAGTTAAAATCCAATATTTAAACTACATGCAAAACCGTGTGCCTCACCCTAAATCTGCGTACCAAACTCCAGACACACGATTGGCCCAAAACACTCCATCCTTTTAGCCAACCCGATGGCTCCAACTTGATAACTGGTACAATGGTACATGCTGGTCAAAATTTTCAATAGCACTTCACCACAATGAAACGTGTGCTGTTTGAAGGTTTGTAGTAGGTTACTATTAGCAAGGTCTGGATGCATTTCTTTTTGTGATGTCTTTGCACTCCCGGCACCTTACAGGTCGAAATTACATTGAAAAGCTGCGCTTGGAACTGCAGCAATCACGATAGAGAGGGGAAGTGGATTTTGAGGAATATATCAATGATGACCAGGAGCAATAGCGCCTGTTTATCGTATTCACGGATATGAGGGACCTTGCTCAGAAGAATTCGCGGGTCAGCATGTTGTTTGATTGCACTTATAAAACAAACAAGACCAAATACAAGGTCATTAAATGTAGCGTCATTTTTTAGTAGCGGGCGATCTGAACTGAGCTGTATACTATAGCTTTGGCATGTTGTCGGAGTGAACAGCACCAACAAGGTTGGATGAACACGCCATAAAGGACGCTCTAATCTATTACATTGTACTAATACATTGCACGGCAGGCCTTCACCGTGCGTGTCGCATCCTTTCCAAGGAGGACGAAGAAGACTACCAATGGGCCCTTAAATAATTGGAAGATTTACGTGCCTTCCTTCCGGAAGATGTCGTATTTATTCGCATCTATCCCTTTCGGTATTGTATATATTAATGCTTAATAAATACAATGGATGAACAATAGACGATCGACCAAGACAAAGCCTTATACCAAGTCATCACATCCGGCGATGACTGCTGGGAAATGCGAGGGGTACAGGTGATGCTCTGTACTTGGCACATTTACAGCAATATCAAGGCGAATTGCCAGCAGCTGTTCAAAGAGGCCTATGACGATGATTGGGGAGAACCATGGGGAAGATTTTTCGTGGCTTGGTAGCGCGTTGTCTATTCCAAAACGGAAATCGACTTCAATGAGAATTGGGCTGCCGTTGCTAGCTTCCGATCTTTCGTGCCACGGGTGGTTGCGTATTTGGAGAATAACAAATTGCCTTTCAAACAGCGTCGGTCATCGTACATCGTCGATGAGCGAACTCATTTTGAGCGGCGCGTCACGTCCGTGTGCGAGGGTTGTCACCACACCGCAATGAAAAGCTGGCTCTTGAAAAGCGAATCAGAGCTACGCACCGTGTTCCAAGCCCTCAAAGCAAGCCAAGACTACAACAGGCAGCGCATCGATGACTCCTTCATGCACGAGAGCACCACCCGTTTGCATGCGTTGGGTCTTGGCCGACTCTTCGACGCCCTCGGTCGGACGGTTGCGCATCACGCCATCCAGATGATCGCTGCGGAGCTACGGGAAGCGAGGAAGCTCGCCAATCAGCTCGATGGCGATGGTTCCGCTGTGAACCATGTCTTACCTGGCGGCGGCGCGTGTTTGGTATTCCTTTTCGGCACGATCTGTTGGATAATCAGACCAACAAGCAAATCCCCCTGCAGCTTGAGGACGTCCGTCCCTATTGGGTATTACCAAAAGTCGATCTGGATAGATCGATCCACAGTTTCTGCTATACCAACTTGTCGGGTAGGCGACCGCAAGCTTCTGATGCTTCCCAACCATCTTCGTCTTCTCGGTCCCGGAAGGTCGAGCGTCGCGATCCGATCGCTGTGGAAAGCACCAAGCAGCGGCTGATACCGGGGAAACGAACTTACCATTGGCAAAACGGCAGCAAACCTCTCGAACGGGAACGGTGAACGCTACTGGTTGACAATTTCGGGTGATGTACGCGCAGATACATCAGATTACTTCGGTAGTGTCTTCACTGTCTACAATGGCGAGGGGAGGATCACCTCTTGCCTTGAGTGCTGAGAACACTCCCCATGCCTTTACCTTACCGTCACAGTTGCAGTTGTCGCAGGGTAGCCAGCGCCAGCCCCGCTATTGCCGGTACTGCAGAGCTACGAAAAAATGCCATCCTCGTGCTTCGTGCTTCGTAGCGGAAGATGCAGGGGGTGCAGGTGATGCGGGAGACGGCGGTGCATTGGTGGAGGCAGACGGTGCTGGGGACGAAGGACGTGTTGCTACATTGCCTCCCGTGGAAGGCGTTGTTGATGGGGAAGACAGGACTGTGTTGGTAGAGGGCGAAGGTGCTGGTGGAGAGGGAGGCTTCGCTGTGTCTCTGGAAGCGTTGGTTGATGAATATCCTGACTTCGCTTGGGCCGGCCATTCCTGGATGCGGAATCTTTTCAAGCATTCCTTCGGGCACTATCACGAAGGTTTCTCCGGAGCCACGCTGGATGTGGTCATTACCATCGAACGCAATGATCTCCTCGGCCTCTTACGTCGCAGGGTTTTTGATGAGCAAAGAGGCTGCGAGGACCTTATATTTCTCGCGACAGATGGGAAACATTTTGATGTCGAGCGTAGGAAGATCTGGAATGGGAACGCTTCGGACCCTTGGATCTTCGGGAAGCCAGTTGATGAAGAAGACATCGCGTGGTTTCATCGCATGCTGCGTAGCGGACCCCCTCAGGCTGTTCATTGACTGCTTTGTAAAATTCTTAGAATATAACAACTACACAATATGCGTTCCTTTTGCATACCAAAGATTCCTCCAGAATCAGCCGTGCCTGCCGTTCCAAGTGTGCCACGACGAGCGCTTATCTGAGGACCACCTGGAGATGAAATCACGAGAGGCGTCCCATGACAATAACCCTCAACTGATCAGGGGCATAGAGCTAGCGCTACAATATGCTTTCCTTTTGGGTACCAAAGTTCCCTGAAAAATCAACAGTTTCGGCAGGTCCATCTATGCCGCGGCGAGCGCTTCTCTGATAAACACCTGGAAATGCAATCACAAGAGCCGGCCAATCCCATAATCCCCAGGTGAGCAGGGACATGACTACGACATGCGACCCTTTGCATATTAGAGGTCCTGAAATAGCAAAACGAATAAGGATGTACGAGATACACTTCACCCACCGATGGATTCCCAGGCCACAGAACCCTACTTCCGGCGTCATTTTGTAGTAGAATGTTCGGGGGAAATGTCAAAAATAGGGCCGTGACGTGACGGTTACTGTATCTGTGTTGAATTTGTTATAAAATCTCATGTCTATGCCACCGGGGGGTCAGTTTACTGATATGGGGGGGACAGTATACGCTGACCGTGATCTTGCTTGGTACCCTAATTTTCATACTTGTGCCGATATAAAATCCTCCTTGGGTCACTCTATTTGCGTATTTATTCCGGCGCTCCACGATGGAACAAACCACCGTCCAAAGAAACCGACCACTTTCAATGTTGAAAAATAAATCTCTGTCCATTTGCGCAAGAACGTAGGAAACTTGAGTCGTAGATAACGATATTAACCTTGCATAAAATGAATTTTATTTTTTCTTGAATATTGTCGCAACCAAGTATCCGTTCTTGATGAAAACAACACAACAAGGTAGTTTGAAGACAAAAGCTAAGATAACAAAATCAAGGGCTTGCTCAATTTGCTTAAAACCGTTTGCAGTAAAACCGGTATAGTGCACATTTTTAACACACCTTCTCAATGCAAATTTCACCTTCACATCATTGCAGACCGATCGCCGCGCGCAACATCTCGAATCTCGGAACAGGTAATGTTTTTTTAATCCATCGGCTAACATATCCTTAGTTTCAACGTAGCTGGGTTTAATTCGACCGTCCTTTAGCTTTGTCGTAATAACATTCACTCGAATGTCAACGTGTTTCAACTTCAAACTTCCTTCAAGTCTGTTTAAAGTCTTTATTGCTGCTTGGTTGTCCAGGTAGTTTGACGTGACTCCAACCTCTTTCAGCAATTCCTTGTAACCCAGCAATTACACTTGTGTTTTTGATGCAGCATATATTATGCTTCAATGTCGATAGCGAGTCTCCACTTTTTTCTGACACCCAGTTCACTAGTATCCCGTTACGAGAATCCGACCACCTGTAACATATGATCTTGTAAATGCCAAAATGCTTGATTTCTAAAATTCCAAGTCCATAAAAACTTCCTTACCAGCTCTTCCTTGGCTCCAGTTACTAAATATCATCAAAACAAATTCCGACGACCGCGATATGTCCTTTAATTTCCCTTACATACAATCACATGTCTGTGGTGCATTGCGAAAAATCTAGTTCCAACATTTTTCCATGTATGAGTCGAGTCCACAACATCCTGTCTTGTATATGCCCGTAATGCATCTTCTTCAACTTTAAAACTTGATCCGACTTGTATTTAGCTCTTGTCCTGACCCGAAAAAGCTTGGATATCTTGCCTTCCTTTTGGATGATGCCAATAGATATCATGTTCATTTCCCGTTACTTATACATAAGCGTGAGGAATATTGCCGTGCCTTGCAGGCACACCCCACTTAATGCTGACGCTAGGATTAACTTTACAGTCCCCATATCGATGAATGAGGGAAATTTCAGCGTGTACCCTAGTCCGAAAGGTTGTTTTTTTACACGCAACCAGTATGGCCTTGTATTGTTCTAGTTGACCATTTTCGTCCAACTTTGTCTTATACACCCACTTGCTGCGTACTGGGCGACAATCCTTGGCTTCTTGACGATCGTCCATACTTTTCCAAAATACACTTCGATTCAACTTATTTGTGCCCTTCATTACTTGCGTGAAGATCTTGGGATACACCTCAGTGCTAACGTTAACCAAACCAATTTCTCCAGCATCTTGGTGGTCTTCAGCCAAATCTTGAATATCCTTGTTTCCTTAGTTATCGACGAAAAAAGTCAATCATGGTGAAGTTATCGCTTTCAAATCACCATGCACGGTGTACTTCAATCCTAGAAAATCTCGCTTACTCATAGAGCGAAAGTGGCGATAATAATTGAAAAACGTATAGTGGTCAAAGGTTTCAAGGGATGAACTCAAAGTTGTGGTAACACAACGCATTAAAAACATTGACACGCTTAACTAAGACCAAAACTCTAAAACACAGCAGAGTTTGTCGATAGCCAAGGTTTAGAAGAAGCTAAAATGAGTGAATTTCAAGTTTCAAGGAATAAATCGAATTGGCAGCGTATGATTCAATATGAAAGCAGTATATTGTACCGCATCAACCCAAAACTGCATGTTCAATCCACTTGCAAACATCATACACCGCGCCATGTTCATAATGATCCAGTGCATGCGTTCTACTTTCCCATTACGGGATTGATTGTTGGCTTCGCTCACTTGGCGTTCGATTCCAGTGCTCTTACAAAAAACTTCTAGATTGTGTTCTAGTCTGTCGTCTGTACACAAAACATGCTCCTTGCATTTGAATTTTTGCTCGAAGAACGCTAGAAAGTGTTCGAATTTTTGGAGGCAACGTCTTTTTTAGTCTTGGCGAGAATACGCGTACATAATTGGATTTTGAAGTCCATAAAGTTTGCAATGTACCGATTTCAGAATCAATACCTCAGTGTAATAGTTCCCTTGAAATCGGAACAGATTACACCTTCCACACGACCGGTCGGTGCATTCAATCCACCGTCTTTAGTAATCGAGGATTTTTTGTTTGCTTGCCTTGGAACTCGTCAAACCATTCATTCTCTTGTGATCACTCAGAGAAATTTCACAGCACGGATTCCAGACCAGACCATCGATTGTATCATAATTGATGTGACCAAGTCTTTCATAAAAATTTGTTAGAGATCCTTTTTGTACATCTGAACCTTGATTTGTTTCAAATCCTTCGCGTTAATAGCAGCGTAAAAAAAAGTTGATTGCACATCCGAACTTGTTTTTCCACATTACCCACACTGGTTAAGACTCTATTCGACTTTTCAATGTTGAGTATTGTTCTTTGCGAAGTGAAATGTATCATCATCATGTTTCCCTTCACATACGCCATTTCATAACCTTTTTATTCCGAAGGGGCATAAGACTAGATATTCTTTGACACGTTTTCCCGCAAAAAATGTCGTTTGCTTCTACTATGATCTTCGTTTATCCTTTTCTGGTAACCGTTAAGGTTTTACCGTCTGCCTGAATACAGGTTCCATTTACCTCTTCGTTATCACGAAGGTAAGAAATATCGTTGACAAGGTGAATACTAGCACAATTGTCCAAAATCCACTAGGTGCCATCAGTGTTTTCCAATTTTTTTCACTGATGGTAGCAAAAATTCCACTTTCTTATCGGATTTGTTCGGGCATTTGGACCGAATGTGTCCAATATTTCCACATCCGTAGCCTTCGATCATGTTTACTGTATCGTTTCTAATTGAACGACTTGTTTTTTCTCTCTCCTTCCACTGCTTAAGCATATTGCAGAGTTCCTCTGCATGTCTTAGGTGGTTGATCAATTTTAGCAATAAGAGTGCTTTGATCAAAATTTGCCATAAGAATTTTTTAGATCTGGTGAAGCATAATTGTCCACATTTGTCCAGAACCAAAAGTTTTCTCCCTTTTAATGCCTCTGAAATAGCTACTAGAATAAGGTAGTGTTAATTCCATGACCTTTTAAGATGTTTGCGACTCGTGAATAATCATTGCTTGAGCCGCGGTAATAGTCGCATGAAATGCACTAAGAAAAATTGTTCATGACGTAAATACGGACGGCGACTAGATTCTACTCAACATGTATCAACTTGTCTTTTATGGTATCTCTCTACTGTGCCACTCAGGTGGCGGCCCAGGAGATCGAATTTAATGTCTTCGCTCCAACAATATCCACATGCTGATTCAGCAATAAAAATTTGGCTAATAAATCTGGTCCCGTATTCCTTTAAACCATCTCCTAACTCAATATAGAGCATGGTACCCTCATCTTCCAGTCTTTTTCCGAGCACGTGCTCAACACGGACTGCTTTGTTTTTGCACTGGAGATTGCTTCCCCAAATTTCCAACTTGAAATTTTTTTGTACCCTTGGTTTTCTTTCCGGCGTTCTTCCCTTTGACGCCAATCTCATCCGGCCAACCCCATTGAATTATTAAAGCCGAAATTGTTTCCGTCTGATACCCCGCGAGCATTCGCAAGTTTATCAAGTCCATCACAGACTTTTTGAAACATTTCGATAATCTTGACTCCTTCTGCTCCAATACCTGCTGGTTTTTCTTCTTCCAGACTCTTATCGACCAAAACATCGTTATCCTTGGGCTCACAGCCTGTTAAAATGTTTCTTTGTCCATTTGCGCAAGAACATAGGTAACGGGAGTCGTAGATAACGATATTAAACTTGCATAAACTGAATTTGACCTTCTTGAATGTCGCGGCAACCAAGTATCCGTTCTTGATGATGACAATCAAGTCTGGACTTGCTCAATTGTGTTCGTATGAAGAAGTGATTATCTTTCCGAACATGTAAATATGCACGAGACTACCACAGTAGTTATGTAACTACACTAAATATAAGTACCAAAAAATTTAGTGCCTAAAAGCTCGAAATTAACATTGCTAAAGGTGAAATTCACCTTAATACCGTTTTGGTAAAACGGGTATAGTACACATTTCCAACATGTTAATTCTTTCCTCGCATTCGATTCTGTTTTCGTAAAATCAAGTTAAGTTTGGCGCTTCGCGTGACCCTGTGGCGTGTCGGAAAAACATGAGTGTGTTGGAAAAACTGGCCGGTACCGGTAGTACTTGATTTGTACCGGTATTCGCCGGTCTTGATCTGGTCGGTGATGATCTGGACGGTACTACTCTGGCAGGTACTCTTCTGGACGGTACTGCTCTGGCCGGTACCAGTAGCGTTTTCATAGGACGAAACCGCAGTGGTTTAAAGTGGTTTATATGCAAGGAGTTTGTGACTGAACATTTGGGACTAAATTTTGTGATTTGAGTTTAGGTCTAAATCTTTAATTATATTAATACACTTTTTATCTTTCTATCTTCACTAAAGATCGCAGCCCCGGAGCTGTGAACTTACACTCAGGGCTTCCTTCCTGCACGCGCGTAAGACACCAAGCACTAACCGGCTTGAGTTTAACAAGTTGTCCACACGCTCCCACAACTCGTGTCAACTACCCACATAGTGTCTGATCCAACGCCGAGATTCCATGAGAATATCGAATGAACCGTCTCCATACTCTTGAGCCCTTATAAATCACTCCAATATATGTGGTCCCCCTTTACCCACGTTTCTACACCATTCATCGATCATAAACTTGCGTACATTGGCGTTCCTATCCCAAAATGTGTTCTACTGCATCATTGTCGACTGGTAATCGACCAAACTTGACATTGGGTGCGCGCATTGTGATGAGCCCATATCACCTATGAATCAATTATTATGCATACTGATATTTCAATTATCATCCTCGTGCTTCCTAATTCCCCGGCTGAAGGGTGGCGGTTAACCACTTATAATATATCAACCTGAACATCTTATTACAGGTCATAAGCATTCAGTGTCCCGCTATGCCTTAGGGTACTTCCCACGGGTAACCATGAACCGGGTAACTGAAAATCCCAATTTGGCGTCTTTGAACAGTCTGGACGGCCACGAGAGCTGGCTAGTCATCCGACCAATATAACTCGGCGTGGCGGTGACTGTCTCACTATCTGTAGCGGTGAAAATCTATCACTCTCTCACCTGAGGCAGCGAGAAACAGAAGATTATTGTAACAGGGTACCATTCGAGTCACATTTAGTAGGTCGTGTACGTGAGTACACTACGGTTGGGGTCAGTATTGACCGGTTCGAAAGGTTTTGAACAATTGGTTATTTTAACCAATCAGGGCAGGAGCCCTTGGGGGTGGCGTGGCAGCCAGCCACGTGTTGGTACACAGGTGGTGTACACTACATTTTAGCTAGGTACGAATTTGGTAAGTTCTACTTAGTATTACGTATAGTTTACATTAGTTTAAATTAGTTTAGGCTAATTATATATTAAATATACATTCAGTTTACACTTTCACTCAACGACTACAGACGCACGACCACGACCGGTCGCGCGTGTAGTGAGTGCAGTAGCGTAAAGGGATCCCTCCATTTAGCTACACCCTTAGTAAGGGAGCCTTGCGTTAAGGCATTAGCGAAAGCTAATTGTAAACCAAAGCGGGAATCTTGGCCCCGAGTAGGAGAGCTCTCTCCTACTAAGCCCTTTATAAGGGCGTATCGGCTAAGTAGCGGCGAACGCCGCTTAAAGGAAAGTCTTCCTCTGTGCGCTAGCCGCACCGTGCGTATACGCACCGGCTACATCTGGTAGCACTTGTAGTCAATCCAACACCAGTGCTGGTAGACTAAGGCATCCTCTGCAAGGGATGAATCAGGACGATTGGGATATGTTAACCCTCGTCCAACAGGAAGCCTTTAACAGGCTGTTACCCTTGACGGGTGATGAAGGCATGCAGATCCTAGTGGAGCAGGGCCTTGAGGCCGTGAAGGAAAGGGTAAATGCCCTTATCGCTATGAGGCGAGTTGTAGTGGAGGTCATTCCACGGGGGTGCGCCCTCCATTATCGTTTAAGATAAAGGAGTTCACCGGAGAGAATGGTGACAACCTTTACGTGTGGTTGCGAGAGGTCGAAACGGCCTTCGCCACAGCGAATGTGATCGCTGATCACTTGCAAGTGGGCCTTGCATTGACCCATCATACGGGAAAAAACCGTACATGGTCGTTTACGTGTTCGGAGTCAATCACTGACGTGTTCCCAACCTGGGAGGTTCTTAAGCAGAAGCTTATGGACATGTACGCAACGCCTGATCTGGTTTTCCAGAATCAACTGGCGTTTCTGAGGTGCCGTCAGGACACTAGGGACCTGGAGACATATATCCAGGAGCTTAAGACCCTTTTGGCAGGGATGTACGCGAAAGCGTATTCGGACGATGTGTCCATCCCCGCCTTCATGGGAGGCCTGAGAGAAGGGCCAGCACGTTCGGAATTGTTCCGATGCCGAACCCAATCCCTGGGGGAGGCGTTCAAGATGGCGTTCAACGCCGAGAGTAACTTCTGTTCCTCTAAGGTGGGTCCCGAACCCATGGACCTTAGTCAGGTCGAAGCGAAGGAGAAAACTCCCGCTCAGAGTCACACTGACTCTTTTTGGCAGAAGTTCGAGGCGGAGCTCTTAGCTATGCAGCAGCGACATGGCCGCTGAGATGCTTCCTTTGTGGGATCACGGATCATCTGGGGAACAGAAGTCCGAAAAATCCCCAGCGAGACACTCGCTACAAGGGACCAAGGGTGGGGAAGAAGCCCTTGCCCAAGCCGTCGGGAAACGATGGCTCCCAGTAGGTTCGGGGCGCCCTACTGGGGGACCCCTCAGTGCTGTTAATCCCCAGGGTAAGGGACGACAGCACAAAGCCTCGAAGGAAGCGGTGCTTTCTAGCACCGACTTGGTGTACTAGCCAGGTTTGCGGGTAGTCCTTGCGGACGTGAAAGGATTTGATAAGCCTTGGGGAGTCTTGATAGACTCTGGAGCGTCTGACATAATTATCAGACGAGCTTCTGTTGTGAAGAGTCGGCTGTATGCCGAGGCCCTAGAGGCACGTTCTCGTGACGTTGTCACGGTCCGTCTTGCGACGGGCGTACAGTTTTTTGTACCCAAGGTCTTGATTGACCTTAAGCTGAAGTTTGCAGACTTCGACAACTTAGAACGTTGCCTAGTCCTAGATTTGGACTCGATGTATGACCTCATTTTGGGCATGAAGTGGCTGGAACGCCACGAGCCATGGATAGAATGGAAGTCTAAATCCATTGGCTCAACGCACCCGCGATCGGGTGAAGCATTGGCGAGTCATGAACCCACCTTTGCTCGATCGCAAAATCGATTCTGGCGTGATATGCCAGAGATTGGGATGTATGAAATGATCATTCCCAATGAGGTCAAGGAAGTGTTCCTTGACAAGGAGGATTCGGCGGTTAATCCCCACGCCGTTAACGGTGAGACTGGTGAGTTGCCAGTGGCAGAGGTGGATTCCTCTGAGGCGACTCCAGTGGTGGCGTAGAGATCCCTGTGGTTAATCGCGAGGGGCTTCCAAGCGAAGAGACCCGTAGTTCGTCTCTTTCGCACGTCGGAAATGATTCCGACTACGCCGATATAGGTGAGACCGGTGAGTCACCGGTGGTAGAGACCTCTGTGGATAGGCGCGTGGCGCTTCCAATAGATGGGGCAATTGACTCCCCCCATCTGGGTCCCGGGATGAGTTCCAAGGCCAGTAGTCAGCAGTCCTATAGGATGCTGAATAGTGTGACAGGTGTTGTCACAGAAGGCGTAAGCCTGGAACGGTTGCCTGGGGTAGGCGAACTGTTGTCGTTGGAGGAGATGTCCTTCAACGAATTTGAAAATGCTTTGAAAGCAGATGAAATCGACGAGGTTGTCGTATTACGTCCGGAAGAGGAGTCGAACTCCTCATCCACGATGGATGAGTCAGTTTTGGTGCAAACCAAACCGACATGAAATTGATTTGGTTCCAGGAATCAAATACTGCGTCACTAGGCAGTGGCCTCTCCCCAAGGAGCAATGCGACGTCATCGACGCATTCTTCAAGGGGAAAGAAGAGGCAGTGATGGTACGGGAGAGCAAGTCTTCCCATTCATCTCCCACTTATTGTGTTCGTAAACCTAACGGAAAGTTGCGCATTGTGCATGCGTACAACAAGCTGAATGCAGCTACTGTACCCATGCTGACTCCGTTCCATCTGAAGGATGTCCTCCAGAACAATATGGCGGGCTGTACTGTGTACAGTGCCTTAGATCTGGTGGACGGGTATTATCAGGTGCTCATGCGAGCGTCCGATATCCCGCTTACAGCGGTCAGCACGCCTAGTGGCATGCTGTGGGAGTGGCTTGTTATGCCACAGGGGCTTTCGAATGCACCAGCGACATTTAATCGCTTGGTGACTCAACTATTCCGCCCTCATAGAAAGTAATCTCAGACTTACTTCGACGATATATTCGTTCATAGTCGCGCGGAAGGCGATTCGTCTGATGTTCAGACGCATCCGATACACCTTCTAGTGGTGCTCGAATGTAGACGGGAGCAAAAGTTATATGCGAACGCATCCAAATGTATCTTTGGTGCTGAGGAAATTCCGTTCCTCGGATGCTTCATCGGTAAGGATGGAGTGCGGGCGGATCCCGCGAAGTGAAAGCAATTGTGGAGTGGCCTTCGCCTGTAAATCTTGAGATTTACGGAAGTGGCTTGGATTATCCAACTATCTCCACAAGTACAGCGAGAACTACGCTGAAATGGCGAAGCCATTAACCGACCTTCTTAAGAAGGATGTTGATTGGTGTTGGGAAACCAAACACCAAAACGCTTCTGAAGCGGTAAATGTGAGCTTGTTGAAAGCTCCCGTTCTTGCTCTCCCAGATTCTGGGAAACCATTTAGTGTCGTCTGCGACGCCTCCGATTTCGCAATCGGATGTGCTTTGTTACAAGCAGACGATGCAGGAAGGAAACGCGTTCTCGCGTTTGAGTCGAGGTAGCTTAAAGCTGCGGAACGGAACTATCCCGTTCATGACAAGGAGCTACTTGCAATAAAGTATGCTCTTGTCAAATTTAGGGTTCAACTGCTCGGCTCAAAGCCGTTCGTGGTTTATACTGACCACGCGTCCTTACGGACAGCGAAAAAGTCGCTTCATCTCTCGCAACGGATGGCTCGTTGGCTCTCCTTCTTTGCGGAGTACAACTTTGAGGTTAAGTATAAACCTGGTAATAAGAACGTGCTTGCAGACGCGTTGTCGCGTCGTCTCGAATACGAGCTCGCTCACGCGACATTCGTCACCTCGTCTGTGGTGGATCTCATACACCAGGCGTATGAGAAAGACCCACCGTGCACGGCGCTTATCAGCGCGTTGGGTGGAAAGGGACTTGGGTCGTCTGAGTCAACCCTGTCAAGTCGAGCTAAAGCTCGTTTACACCGTTACAAGTACTGTGACGTTTTGCTATATTATAGCACGAGCGCGGAGGACACTCCGCGGGTGGTAGTTCCTCATGATGAGGAACTGAAGTATAGAGTCCTCTTTGAGGCACATGACGCCCCTACCGGGGGTCATTTAGGTCGAGATAAGACCTACAGCGCTTTAAGCGCTTGTATTGGTGGACCAACATGTATAAGTGGGTCGGTGCGTATATACGCACCTGTGAGACGTGTCAGAGGGTTAAACCCTCTGCAAGTTCAGCTGCGCCTTTGGCGAGCTTGTCGGTTCCAACGGAGTGTTGGAAATCCATTAGTATGGATTTTATATTCGGTTTTCCGAAGGATAAGGCCGGGAACACCGGCATATTGGTCTTTGTAGACCGTTTGAGCAAGATGGCTCATCTGGCGGTTGTGCCAGAGTCCATAGATGGACAAGGAACAGCAAAAGTGTTCCTAGACCGTGTCTTTCGACAGCATGGTCTACCCGATTCCGTTGTGTCGGATCGGGACCCCCGTTTTACTGGACAGTTTTGGGGAGCGTTGTTTAAGGTTCTGGGCACCAAGCTCCTCATGTCCACTGCGGATCATCCGCAGACGGACTGTCAAACGCAACGCGTTAATCGCGTTGTTGAGGATATTCTCCGGGGTTTATGTCCGTATTCTCCAAAGGGTTGGAGTGAGATGCTTCCTATGGCCGAATTTGCTATTAACAATTCGGTCCATGCATCTACGGGGTTTACCCCGTTTTACGTGAACGGATTAATGAATCCGAGGGTCCCGTTGACGCCACGTGTGTGTGGTCCAGGGCTTGAGGGGGGAGGATTCCCTGATGTCAGCCCTGTATCTGTGCGGAAGCACATCGATAAGTTCTGATCGACGCGCCTTAGTGTCTCACGACACGTCTGCGATGCCATGGCGGAAAGCCAAGACAATCAGAAGGAGCAAGCTTACCGCAAGGGGCGGAGTAAAGAAAAGGTATACAAAGTAGGAGAAAGTGTTTTATTAAACGCTAAAAACCTTCCTACACATGCAGTTTCTAACGTGTTACGGAACAAACTGCGCCCCAGGTTTGTGTGGCCTTTTAAGGTACTAGACCGAAAGGGCTTGTCGTATACCTTGGACATCCCGAAGGTGATGCGCACGCATCCAACCTTCTATGTGGGTATGCTTAAGCCATACCAGGACCCGGAGGCGGTCCCCGTCCAGGAGGGGGTTGGAATGGCGGATAGCCGTAAGAGCCGTAAGACACGGCAGGGCGGAGGAAGCCCGACAGGGCTAAAATGCGACCACGAAGCTCCGCAACGGTCGTCTCGATAGAGGCAATCCGCCTCTCGATGCGTTCAGGGGCATCCCACTCATCGCGGAGTCTCTCGTGGACATCATGGATGCGATGGCTGTGTCGATCACAGCGCTCTCGAATCTCACGTCGCAACTGCGCGACCTCCTCCTCCAATGCTCGATGAGGAGGGTACTCCACACTATCATGTGGAACGTCTGATCGCGCGACACCATCATCGGGGTCAAACCCAGTATCTGGTGAAGTGGAAAGGGTTATCCACACTCACAGAGTTCGTGGGAGTCCGAGACTCCCCTTGCCGCGACGTCGTTGACGCTTTCGAGCGGGAGAATCCCGCTGCAGGTCAACGACCAAAGGGGCACGAAAAGCCCCTTCACTCCCAGTAATTGGGAGTTCTCCGGAGGCAGATGTGGCGCTCACACTGTCCTCTGGCACCGTGGTGGAGACAGGGGCGCTGGCGTAGCGAGCGATATAAAGCACGTAATAGCTCCATCGCTTTGGCTCTGGCGAATGCTAGGCGCAACGCCCTCTCCACCCAAATGTCACGACGGGAATAGCTGCGTCCAGCTCATTGGTGATGATCGCCTTCGGCGATCCCGATGTATCATCCGACATTGGCAGGGGTGGCGCACTAGTTAGTGCATTTTCCCCACGTGTGGGGAACGGATTAGGCTGCCGACACGCCGTTCGGCGCTGTCGGAGCGATCAGCCGTTGGGGAGATATCCCCAAGGGCATCCACCTCCGTGTTCTCAGAATAGTCTACCTTCTCTAGAGGAGACTCCATAGCACCACTAATGGTGCTCATGGATAGCCAGAGGTACTGGCAGTTGGAGTTCTCCAACAAAAATTTTGTTTATTACGTAAGCAATAGTCTTGATTGGGGAGGATGTAACAGGGTTATATTCGAGTCACATTTAGTAGGTGGTGTACGTGAGTACACTACGGTTGGGGTCAGTATTGACCGGTTCCAAAAGGCTTTGAACCATTGGTTATTTTAACCAATCAGGGCAGGAGCCCTTGGGGGTGGCGCGTCAGCCAGCCACGTGTTGGTACACAGGTGGTGTACTACATTTTAGCTAGGTACAAATTTGG
Organism: Peronosclerospora sorghi; assembly: GCA_026184515.1. NCBI lineage: Eukaryota > Oomycota > Peronosporomycetes > Peronosporales > Peronosporaceae > Peronosclerospora > Peronosclerospora sorghi. Next base: position 8,661,924 of record CM047586.1, on the reverse strand, counting down.
TAAGTTCTACTTAGTATTACATATAGTTTACATTAGTTTAAATTAATTAAAGCTAATTATATATTAAATATACATTCAGTTTACATTTTCACTCATAGACTACAGACGCACGACCTCGACCGGTCGTGCGTGTAGTGAGTGCATTATCGTAAAGGTAGCCCTCCCTTTAGCTACACCCTTAGTAAGGGAGCCTTGCGTTAAGGCATTAGCGAAAGCTAATTGTAAACCAAAGCGGGAATCTTGGTCCCGAGTAGGAGAGTTCTCTCCTACTAAGCCCTTTATAAGGGCGTATCGGCTAAGTAGCGGCGAACGCCGCTTAAAGGAAAGCCTTCCTCTGTGCGCTAGCCGCACCGTGCGTATACGCTCCGGCTACAATTATCCAAATGTATTAAATGCTTACAAAGTAGGTCGGGACAAACTTCCCACCCAATGAGAGATGTGGTAATTTGTCTCTCAGATTTGCATGGATATAATAAACCACACACCTAATAGTCAATAACAACCACTCCAACTTTGTGTATTAAGACTTATCAACCGTCGTCTCAAATTTCTTGATGATTCCTAGCTAGAAAATAGACAATATCCATAATTTTTGTAGTACTTCCTGGTAATGAGAAGTTGATTTGTATCCTTCAACGAGCCATGAATTCTGTTCTCATTGTTTGTTAACTTCTGGGTGATGACCTTGTGATACGGGATCTGATCCACAGCTGTTAACACCCACAATGTTCCTCGGTCTTGAATTCCTTTCGTTAAATACCTGGGCAATCCATATGCGCATCTCGTTAGTTCTTGTAAATGAGTACAAACCTACCCTCCCAGTGCCTCTTGCTGAATATGAATTGGTTCAAGGTGGCGATTCTAATCCTCGGCCTTGTCAGGACGTCGGTGCCAGACATGGGGGACAGTTTAATTTCAGTCTTTAAAACAAAAAAAGCGGGAAGCTAGTTCCATATTCTCCACGCCATTCGGTACTTATTTGCCAACAATTGTGTCATAAATGCGCTGCGCTCTCAATACTACCGGGATTGTCTTCTTTAGGAATAAAGATCAATGCTTGTGTCATCTTATGACGGCCCTTATATGTGCATCTATATAAATTTGTTGAACATTGTTTGAATCCATAATTGCGCTTGTAGACGAAAACTTGATTTATTGACTCTTGATAATATCACAAATATAACAAAAAGTCACTTAAATCATATCTCCATAGTCAAATATGCGTTAACAGCGAAAAGTTTACCAGAAGACAGTTCGTAAAAAGAAGAAGAAAGTATCCAAACCACGGACTAAATCAACGGAATATATATTGATAAGTGTTTAGATAGCCTAACATAGAATATGTACCAGATGTTGAAGTTATGGTAAGCTTCATATGTTGTGTGGTATACATTTCTTCTGCGTAACAGAAATGTGTGTACTCAGAACTGAGCACGAATACACTAATAATTCTTAATAAGTACGAAATGAAAATTGCTATCTAAAAATAGTCCTACTCAGTTTTAGTAAAAACCAAATATAAACGGACTATTTTAACATAATCATGATTGAGGATCGGCTTTGCTTAATCTTTACCATCGGAGTGAGTGCCTAGTAATGGAGCTCGGAGGGGAAGGGACAACTAGGAGGACGTTTAAAAAGTACGAAGAAACTCTAAAAATTTGCTGAGAATATGCACTTTACCGATTTTACTTGAAATCGGTATAAAGGTAAATTTCATTTTTAGCAATGATGATTTCGACCTTTTAGGTGTTAATATTAAGAAACTAGAATTAGTATTAGTTAAACAACTGATGTAGTATCGCAATTAGTCTCAACACAGTCTCGTGTATATCTACATATTAGGAAAGATATTAACTACCTAAAACACATTCAATTGAGCTAGTACTGACTTAGTTATCTTATTCTACTGTCTATGAAATTTTATGGGGTGTTGATTTCATCGAGAGCGGATACTTGGTTGCAACATAATTAAGAAAGTCAAATTCACTTAATGCAAGGTTGATATCGTTATCAACGACTAAAGTTTCGTATGTTCTTACTCAAATCGACAAAGAAACATTTTATCAGGTTATGATCCCAAAGGGCAGGATGTTTCGATCGATGAATATTTGATAGGTCACTATCTGATTCGATCAGCATGAGAAACTCGTAAAAGAAAAACCAGCAGGTATTGGAGCGGAAGGAGTCAAAATTCTCGCAATGTTTTTAAAAAGTCTGTGATAGATTTGATAAACTTGTGAATTCTCGCGGTATTACTGACGAAAAACTTTGGCTTCAATACCTCAATGAAACGTGGCACCCGGATGAAGATGGCGTTGCTGGGAAGCACGTCGAAAAGAAAATCAAGGGTATAAGATCATTTTCAGGATGGAAATTTGGGGATGAAATTTCCAGTGCAAAATCAGCAACCCGTGTTCAGAACGCGCTAGGCAAATAACGGTAAGCTGCCTATTAGAGTGTTCAACGGTACCGTGGTCCACCGTGGATAAGTAGCAGGTTTGAAGGAATAGGGGACCATATTTCTTAGCCGAATTGATAATGCTGAATCAGCATGTAGATATTGCTGGAGCGAAGGCTTTACATTCGATCTCCCGGGCCACTATCTGAGTGGCACAGCAGAGAGATATCATAAAAGAGAATTTAGTACATGTTTTGTAAAGTCGCCGTCGCTAGTTCACGTCATAGGCAAAATGTTTAATGTATTTCCTACTACTATACCTAGTGATTTTTCACGAGCGGCAAGCATCCTAAAATTTCATGGAATGAACACTATCTTTATCCGGTTACTATTTCATAGGCAGTTGAAGGTAGAGGACCTCTGGTGAACCTCTAGTTTTGGATAATGTGTTCCATTACGCTTCACACGAGTTGAAGACAATCTTGATGGCGAAATGCGACCAAAAAAGGGCGGATTACCTAAGCCTTGCATAGGATTCTTATCAACTCACACAAGCTGTCTAAGGCGAAGCAAGATCAAGTCGATCCTTGGGTAATGATGATGCAGTAAACATGGTCAAAAGCAAGAAAAAGCGCATCAAATGTACGGATGTTGCAAAATTGTACACATTCGGTCCAAATGTCCAAAAAGGACTGATAAGGATGTGCCATCGATGGAACCAAGTGGATTTCGGGCAGCCAATAATATCATATTTTTGATCAATCACAACGTGCAGGTACCTTTTCTCAACTCGTAGTTCCTTTCTATGGTTCATGAGACATGAACGTTGTTTTTTCCAAAGTATTTCGCCTCATTCCGCCCTGAATAGTCCGCAGAAGCCTCCTCTTCTAGCAATACGCGCAGCTTCTGACGAAGCAATAGATGCGCTGCGGTAAAGTGAACGTGGGATATGATCTTGTGGCAGATTCGGTCGATCGTCCCAAGTCCTCTTTCCAGACTAACATGATAATGATGAAGGACATCGGTGTTTAGCATCTTTGAGAGAGCAAAGTTCGATCGATCCCAACCTGTGTCGATCCGATCCCCCAATTCTTGATAGAAAAGCCGAAAATTATTCTTGCTCCGCGACAGACTTGACGCACTCCTTTGCTCGATCATGATCAAGATTTTTCAACGCATAAGCCATCCGATCGGCTTTCCGTTTGTCTTTGTTCTGGACCTGCAAGATCCGTTTTACTTGTAATAATTGGACTACATCTTCTCAGTCACGGAATTGCTTATTCTTTCGCGCCCGAGTTGCTCGAATAAGTACGAGTCAAGCGCAAGCTACCGATGCAACTTCGCATGGACAACCAAGCTGCAATCAAGATTCTCAAGGGTATCGAAAGCAGTTCCAAGATGAATCATGTTGATATATGACTCAAATATATTATTTCCAAGTTACAAGTAAACAGACTAACAGAGAGAACATATCATGACTCGCAAGAGACATATTAACAAATTACTCTTATGCTATGATGTATGATGGTCCAACACCCAGAAAAAGAAAGGTTTCTAGAATAGGGCGCGTTTTTTTATCACAGCTATGTTCACATGAAGTTGCATCACCTTGACGTTTGATGTTCACAGGCGACTAAAGAATCTGCCTATCGTTTGCAATCTAAATACTGCTCATCTCGCTCTTGATGAGCCTAAAATATAGTATGTTCTGACTCGTAATCGGCATCGCTGTAAGCCTTCACAGTTAAAACTTCATTTGCACCCTTGCACTTGCCGATAAAAAGTTCAATGACTTGACCCCCTTGTGATATAAAGTATCTTTTTCTCCTAGATGCCAGTTAGCAAATGTAGGCGCATGGGTCTGTCAAGTGACCTTCTGCACATTGTAAGCAATGTCTTCTCTTGTTTATCTTGCAATCAAAAGTGGCTTCCGATTAATGTATTGAAATCCTTAATCGTCATTAATCCTATCTTTAAATACTTCTCTCGGTTGCAGCGATAAATATTCGAAATCTAGCCCGATTGGAGTGCAGATTGGATTACCATCTTGCATATTAAAATCTTGAATGATGCCATCGCTCGCCACTTCTTGGTCAACTCTTTAAACACAATTGCCATCAAAAGTAATTCGCACCCCTAGAAACTTGGATATTTTTCCCAGTTTTTTATCTCCGCGCATTTTAAATCTTCAAAAACCTTGTCCACGAGCTCCTCCTGAGTTCCAGTCACTAGAAAATTTTCGACGTAAATGCCCACGATGAATATTTTACCATCAACTCGCCTGATGTACAGACACATGACATTAATGCACTGCGAAAAATTCAAATCCAATACTTTTCCTCGAATTAGTCGATTCCAAAGTTGTCCTGCCTGGTTTAGGCCGTAAAGTGTTCTCAGTTGTTTTTAAAATCATTCCTTGTGGGATGAACAAAAAATATCGTACTCATTTTCGGCAGCCTTAACATAGAGATTCGATATATAACTGTGCCGATAAGGCACATCCTACTGGACCGTTACAGCTAACACTAGCTTCACGGTACCGATGTCAATAACCGCAGAAAAATTTTGGTTGTAATCTACTCCAAATCTTTGCTCGTTTTCACATGCAACGCGTCTTGCCTTGTATCGCCCGATATCTCCATTTTCGTCGAGCTTTATCTTGAACACCCACTTTGTATGCAGGTTCTGCGATCCTTGGGATTCCTCATTAGAGTCCAAACACTTCTTTTTTCTCGAAGATATTAGCTCCTCCTGCATTGAAGCATCCACTTGACATTGCTGCAACTTTTTATTGCTTGAGCAAAAATTTTCGGGTCCATTTCCGTTATGATATTAGCGGACCCGAAATTTTCAACCTCACTTGGAATTTCAGCTGTAACCTCATCAATAGTAGCTCAATCTTCGTCTTTTTTCTTGGATTGGATTCGTGTTGCATGGCGTTCGCGTTGCCACTTGGTCTTGCTCTTGGGATTTTTCTTAAACTTTTGCAAATCCGAAGCTTCCCCCCTGATTGGCGATCTTTCTGCAGTCCTTGTTGCACTTGTTGATTTTGCGTGTCGCTTAACGTTTCGATGTTGCGCACGTGTTGCGTGCCGACAACGTTACGTTTCAACTTGAGGTAAACATTAATACCTTTAACCTCTTCGCTTTTTCCAACTTGAGCTCGATGAGCGAGTGAATGTTTTCCGGGATTTCTGTACACCGTGCAAGGTGAACCAAAAGCAACGATATCTCCAAGGCTATGGGCCTTTTGTGAGAAATTTCAAAAGATATTATCGTCTTGCATTTTCATTACGTGGGCTGC
>CM047586.1:8573087-8645320 GCA_026184515.1 Peronosclerospora sorghi | reverse complement strand
TACAGACGATAGACGTCTGTACTTTATTAACCTCTTTTTCCAGGTTCGATATTATTAGAGCCGGAAAGGGTCAAGGAGGAACAGGGACGATAAAGACGCCCTGACTCAGAGTTGGAACGCTTTTGTTGACAACTACAACAAAAGACCAGATGATTACGTGAATAAAGTTCACGTAATGCGCGAGTGCTTTTTAAAGCAATCGCGGACAGGCAAAATGGAATACATCCATTTTGCTTGCATCAAAGAAGGGTTAAAATGTGGTGTCCCTTCTCACCTCATTTGCCCGTGGTGTACGCAGGGCGCTCCTCGTATGTCAGAGAAGGAGTTGCGGGGGTACGGTGGTTTTTCCGTACCCGCCGAAATTCAGGGTTTAATTGATACCCCGAATGCATCAACACCTACTGTTGATGATACTTCGCATTATGAGTTTGAGACTTCTTCTCAAACTCAGTCAAAAGGGTCTGGGGCGTAGGCCCTCAGAACCTCAATCGGCTCCCAAGAGTCGAACTCTTGGGGATATCCCAGCCAGCGTACCAAGTACTCGGTACGCTGCCCCTTCTTCGAAGGAACCGAGCGCTTCGAGATCAAGCGCTCAAGGATATATCGCTTATTCCCCTGATTATCAATCAGGGGCGGCGGAGGTTGAGAATTCCCTCGCCGTTGTTGTTGCGGAGCATGGTTCTTTGCTCCGCAAGTTCGAGGAGGGTTATTCCTCCTTGAGCAGCGATATGTCTCACTGTGTGAAGACATATCGGTCTCTTCGGGAGGATGTCCGCGACATCCTCGGGGCGCACACTGCCCTCCAGCAGAAGAATGATCTTCTGTACATTGAACTTTCCCGCTATAATAGAGAAATCGATCGGCGCACGGCTGATCTTGAGCAGTCGAAGGCGGAAGTAACGACTCTCCGCTCTGCTCACCAACGGCTGGAAGCCGATTACAAGTCTCTCTCGGGAGACTTGGAGAAGCACGGTATCTCCCGTGGTTCTGCGTCTCGTCGTAAGACAAAGACGAGTGATACGGCTTGAGCCGCCAAACATAGAATGTTGGGTGAAGCCGCATTGCTGTGGGAATGTCTAAGGTATAGGCATTCCCCCGAATCTCTTGGACCTTGAAAGGTCCAATGTACTTAGGAAGAAACTTCCGTGTAGGGAAGTTGCTTATTGCATGTGTAGGCAAATTGGTAGTACTTAATAATACTAATTCACCTTTCAGAAAGAGTGTTTTTTCTTCCTTCCTTGTTTGTCTGCATTTTGCTTCTGCATATCAAAAGCAGAAGCAAGTGCATCTTTTATATAGCGAATTACAGCTTGGCGCTGTAATACGAATTCATCTACTGCTTTATCAGCAGTAGGTGCATTGTCCTCGTTGTCTGCAGCCATTGCTGCAGACACATATTCATCGTATGCAGCTTCAGTTTTAATTGAAGCTGCTTCCGCTTCTACTGTATTTTCAGTAGAAGGGCCATCGTTTTGTTCACAAGTTGCAGTCGCAACTTGCGCATTGACTCGCTCAAAATTTGAGCGGGTCCCTCCCCCACTTATATTTGGCGTACCGCCAAGTAAAGCTGGGGTTCGTGGATGCATTAAGGCATTCACGTAGAACGGTGTATGCTTAGTTGAAGCATGCACCGAATTGTTAATCGCGAATTCAGTGAGTGGCAGATAGTCACTCCACTGTTCAAAGGAATGTGCGTATGATCGCAACATGTCTCCGAGAACGCGGTTAACCCGTTCCGTCTGCCCATCCGTTTCCGGATGGTCTGCAGTTGACATCTTCAACTGGGTTCCCAACAATGAGAACGTTTCTTGCCAGAAACGTCCTGTAAATCTCGGATCTCTATTCGAGACAATGTCTTCCGGCATGCCGTGCAAACGGAATACCGTATCAACGAATATCCGCGCTGTTTGAGCGGCGGTTACGTTCGCTGATACTGCAGTAAGATGTACCATCTTACTGAAACGGTCTACAAAGACCACTATTCCGGTCTTCCGACTATTGTCGGGTGGAAGACCGAATACGAAGTCCATTGAAATGGACTTCCAACACTCTGTCGGAACCGGCAGAGATTGCAGCGGAGCCTGTGCAGGCTTAACGCGCTGGCAAATCTCGCTAGCGCGTACGTATTTCCGTACCCACTTGTACTGGTTTCGCCAGTAAAAGTCACGTGCGAGAGAGCGTATGTCTTCTCTCGACCTTGATGCCCCGAAATCGGTGCATCATGATACTCAAACATAATTTGATGTTTGAGATCATCGTCTTTTGGAATGAAGATGCGACTTTAATCTATTTGGTCTGTGCTATAAAGCAGCAGACCATCGTGCAGTCGATATCGATGCACGCAAGCGCGGAGGAACTCTGGGAGTTCGTCGCGCTTCTCACTTGATTGATTACTTAAGTAATCAATCAACGGACGTGTCTCCTCGTCAGTTTTGTACGCCTCGCGTACTTGTCGTATGATTGACGACGACAAAGCAGTGCAACGGATCGCGTTTGCACTGGCAACTTCGGTTACGGATGGTTTCGTGTCGTAATCGGGCCTTCGTGATAGCGCATCCGCTATCACGTTCAACTTTCCGGGTTTGTATTCAACCGTAAAGTTGTATTCAGCAAAGAATGACAGCCATCGAGCCATTCTTTGCGAAATGTGTGGTGAATTCACGGCCGTGCGTAGCGACGCATGGTCCGTGTGAACCACAAACGGTCTATCTCCCAATAAATAGATTCGAAACATGGCCAGTGCATACTTCATGGCAAGGAGTTCCTTGTCATGCACTGGATAGTTGCGCTCGGCTGGGCGCAACTGACGCGATTGATAGCAGATTACGCGATCACGATCATCGTGATCACGCTGCATCAAAGCACAGCCGATAGAGAAATCGCTCGCGTCGCAAAAGACGTGGAGCGGACGCTCGTTATCGGCTATAGCCAAGACAGGCGCTTCAGTCAAGCTTTGCTTGACTGCATCAAAAGCATCTTGACATTGGGTATCCCAATGCCATTCGACATCTTTCTTAAGTAATTGAAAAAGAGGTCGTATTAACCCAGCATAGTTGCACGAATACTTGTGCAAATATGTTGCCAACCCAAGGAACTTTCGAAGTTCCTTAACGTTGTTTGGCGTAGGCCATTAAACGATCACCCTGATCTTTTCTGGATCAGGACGCACCCCGTTCTTGCCCAGAAAACATCCAAGAACGGGTATCTCAGGTGCACCAAAGGTGCACTTCCTTAGATTTGCATAGAGCTTATGCTTACGCATAAGCTCTAACACTCGACGTAGATGTTCCCTATGGACATCTACATCGCTTTTATCGTGTTCACCCTTACGGTGGATGAACACGTCATCGAAATAACTCGGTGCGAATTCTCTCACCGGGAGTAATAGATTCGTTACGCATCTGTTTATTGTAGCAGGGGCATTTCGAAGCCCCTGCGGAATAACAAGCCACTCCCAAAGCATGCCGCTTGGGGTGCTTACCGCCGTGAGAGGGATATCCTTCTCACGCATTAGGATTTGATAAAATCCATCTCTTAGATCGAGAGCACTAAAGATGGTGCTCCCACACATGCCTTCAATGATGACATCTTTTCGCGGTATCGGCGTCTGCGCCGGTACCGTCGCTGCGTTCAGCTTGTTGTAAGCATGAACGATTCTCCACCCACCTGTTGACTTTTTCACAAAAAAGGTGGGGGTAGAGTGCGGTGAGAAAGACTCCCGCACTTGGCCTGCTTTACGACGAGCTTCGAAAAACTCGTCGATCGCTTTTACTTGATCACGCGGCAACGGCCATTGCCGCGTAACACAATACTTCGTGCCTGGCACGAAGTCAATCTCATGACGAGTTCCCTTATCCTTAGGGAGCTCGCTAGGTACTTATTCTGGAAATACGTCAGCGTATTCCCGAAGTACCTCATAAAATGTGGAGTTCGCTTTAAGCGACTCCCAGATCTGCGCTTCAAAGCGCTGAACTTTGGTTTGTTCATTGGGAACCTCTCTCCCAATGTTTTCCACTTGTAATGTGGATATTCGTTCAAGAATATCCACTACATCATCTGTTCCTACGATAATACAGATCAGAAACTTGTTACGATAATACAGATCTGTTCGATCTGATCATCGTGCAAGTTTCTCATAAACTTCTTCCAGCTTAGCGCTGGAAGAGCCATCACCTCCGAACCTTCTTTCGGAGGGTGTTCCATCAACCAAGACTGGGTAGCTAATACGGTCTCCGTTTGCGTCAAGACGTTGATCGTCTCGACGGAACTGCCCATGCAATCAGACGCACTCGTCTGATTGACTGCTACACGGTGATTACGATTCACCGTGTGCGAATACTCATCATCATGGTGGCCACTGCCTACCATGGAATTTTCTTGGCGATCAGATGTGCTCGTCTGATCGGCCGCCTGTTCTGCAACACGGTGGTCTTTATCACCCGTGTGCATGGCTAACGCAACGTGGTGGGCACTGTCCACAACGGAGTTGTGCTCACGATTGCACTCGATCGTGAGTTCACTCTCATCAACACGGAATTCTTTCGTCGTGTTGGAACCTTCGGTCGCACAGTGGGTGTTTCCCACTGTGGATACTATTTCATTCTCACGGTGGGTGTTTCCCACCGTGGTTATAACTTCATTCTCACGGTGGTCTTTATCACCCGTGGAATGTTTCTCTCCAACACGCAACACTCTTCTGTTGCGTGTGGTAGTCCCTCTGGACTCTCACCAGCGGAGGTACCTTCCGCTGATCGTGTCAGAACAGACCTGGTGGTGCCATCGCTATCCACCAGACTGTCTGACGCTGCGGTTGTATCCTCTGATACAGCCGGATTACACACAGGGTGATCAGATCCTGTGCATCCGCCACAGTCGAGCGATAGGTTAACCCAGTCGATCGAAGGTTTAAACTTGGACATCCATGGGATTCCAAGTATCACATCGAACTTGTCATCTAAATCGAGAACGATGAATTCATCCTCGAATGACAGTTCATTCAACTCGAAGCGTGTTTTAATCACACGCTTTGGAATAGTCACGGTTGCACCTGTTGCTAACCGGACTGACAACATACTTCGTGGGGTTTCTACCTCCACGAAGCTCAATAGCGTTAGACTCTGAGTTCTGACGAAATCGTATGACGCTCCTGTGTCAAACAAAGCTCGCATGGGGACATCGCTCCCGTGCGGCTTAACCTCCAGGGTGATAAGAGGCTTACCATCACCCTGCACCTTTTGACAGAACATAGTCCCGTCTGGGGCTATTACCCTCACATGCCCTATGTCGGCATGTGGGATAACATTCCCAGTAGGGCGCCACGCCCCTACTGGTGTTCTACGTTTTTCGCACCAACAGGGTGATGTCCCTGTTGGTGTCGCCGTGCAGCGGACGGTTCCGTCCGCTGACTGCGTGGCACCGGACGCGGTGCCATACACTCATTGGCAAAATGCCCCATTTTCGCGCATTTATTGCAGCGAATATTCTTCTTAAATTTCGGTTGCTTCGTGTTCGAAGCAACCGCAACCGATAGGTCCATTGGCTCTGGACCTTCACCGCCCATGCTCTGGCGCGGGTGGCTGTTTCTTGAGAAGAAGTGTGAACTTCGTCTGCCCGACTGCTGATTGTTGACATGCCGTTGCGGCATGTCAAAAGCGAAGGGCTGTTGAGCCCTTCTGCTGTACCCAGCATGCGATGACGCTGATCGCATGCTGAACTCCTCACGGATGATCATATCAATGGCATCCTATAGAGTCTTTGGCGGGTGCCGATAGAGACTCTGTTTGACGGGACCATCATTGAGTCCCTCATGAAGCCAGTGACCTGCATAGCAGGGGCACCGGCTCATACACAATATTTGACAGCAAATATTGCGTCTTCTGAGCGTAATCTTGAAGGTCAAGCTTACCTTGCCGGAGTCCCATAAACTCCTGCCGACTACTTAGCTCCATTTCTGGAGCTTCAAAGTTGAGCTTTAGATCAGCTTTAAATTCCTTATAAGTAAGGAACGCAGAGTCATCAGTGGCTCTGCGACTCATCGCCCATGCCCTGGATCTTCCGCCTAGACATGTTGTGGCGAAAAACGCCTGTTGACGTTCGTCAACAATATTTTGCGCAGAGATGGCATCTTCCACCTCTGCGAACCATCTACGAAGGGGCTCGCCCCCTTCGCCGGTAAAGGGTGGTACTCGCGCCTTTAACACTTCAACGCTATGCGTTGCAGGTGCAGTTGCGGTCCGCGCTGCCTCTTGCGCGGGCCGTACTGGCTTTTCTAGGTGGTTTCGCCTAAAGCGATTCACCACCTGTACCACATCCTCCGGGGACTTACTCTGGAGGAAGGTAATGATGTCCGTCCCCATAGACCGAACCATTTCCACCGTCGCGTCTTTACTACGCGACGAGAAGTGAGGGAAGTGTTTATTCACCTCTTCCAGTGTTCTCTCGCTCGGCAGGCGTCATGTCTCGCGACATGATGCCGAGCGGCTCTTAATCTTCGCTCCGCTAGTTAACTAGCAGAACGGATCTGTGGTCGTTAAGACGGACCACAAAGTGCTACCAGGTGTAACAGGACTGATCCTGTTACTGGTTTACACTGTGTTGTGCGAGGAAGCGCGCAATACAATAAGGGCAGGATTAGTTGGTAACAACTAATCCTATACTAAAAGTAAATATAAGTATTTACTTATTCTTTAGAACGCAAAATTAAGAGTGTTTATTAAATGGGTGGTTAGCGGCTAACAGTATAGTAATTACCTAACTAATATAATAATATTAAGTATTCAACTAGCTGTACTATTAGTTAACCTGCATGATTCGGTATTTATACCGAATCGACTTTTCCTTGGTAGATTATAATAACTTATAATCTCTTATTTAAATTTCAGACAACGCGTCTGAAATTAAACTGTGATATTCTAACTTGAATATCAATTATGTAATGGCACCCCATTACACTAACCAAAACTATCTCCCTATGGTCCCCAATATGTACACACATGAAAATATGTAGGTACACGCAATATCATGTGACTTACCAAAATCCCTGTTCTTGACACCTCTCGCACACGATAGGCTTAAAGCCCCCTTGATTTCCACCAATCCGAGCTCCGATAAGCCGATCGGTGTGCTGCTGACGCAAAACGACCCAAATTCTTGGGTCCTTTTCGCCACAAGTACCTCTCAGCAGTAACTCTGAGTTAATGTCCAAGGAGGTCGACCTTAGTGCTTCAATTCAAAAAAAATCAACATGCCGATTCGGCAATCGAAATTTGACTTATAAAAAACGCGTCCCTATTCTTTAAAACGGGCTCCAAGGCCACAATACACTTCAGTTCCATCAAACATCCGTATAGACAAATTGCAGTTTTTGGAGTATGGTGTCTTGAAGACGGGTTGGCGATTTTCCATTCTGTACCCATACCATTATTATGGTTATTAAAACCAGCTTGATTTCGCGATTTTCTTTCAGGCGTGCTTTAAAGCGACGCCAACCGCATCCGGGTACTCAATCGCACCAAATTGTTTAAAGCGTAATTGTTATAATCTTGAACCGCCCTTGAACTTTCCAACTTGTCGAGACGATCGCAAACGTTTCGGAACATTTCCAAAATCTTCATTCCTTCGGAACCAAACCTGCCGGTTTTCTACTTGAAAGCTTTTATCACTTGAAACATCATATGACCCTTTGGGATCATAACCTGTTGAAAATCTTCAGCGTCTATCCTTGCGTAGATGGTGAGAAACTTGTGTCGTAGATGTAAAATAATAGCTTCAATATACTGAAATCGTCTTAAGTCAATATTACAGCAACCAAAAATCGGTTGAAAATGAAAATGACACCCGTAGACAGTTCGCAGATAGTAGAAGTTTACCAACTCAGGAACTTTATCAATGGAATGTGTATTGAGAAGTGATTAGCTAGCCTAGGATGTAATATTGCATAAGGTGTTGAAGTTATAGCAAACGTCCATCTGTTATGTTTTCTACACCACTTATTAGTGCCCAACAATCGAATTCTAACTATACTATAAATCGGACCTAATTGAATTTGACTGTGAAGTCAAAAAGTATCTGACCAAAAACATAACATACAATTTTTGGCTTCAAAAATCATCGCTCTATTGAACACTAATCCGTGGTAGTATACTATTGGCATGCAGAGCAGCAATAACGAGTATATAATGGTTAGAAATAACGCTTTTACATCTACCAATTGAAAAGTTTTCCGTCCCTGTGACGTTCCCGGACACGTAGTTGCTTCTATGGCTTAACCTTATATACCCTCCGACGTACCGGGTACTGACTGCACTAGTCATACATAACATAAGAACTGCTAAGAACTGCGTTGTAGTAGTAGTACTTTTTGTAGCCAGTCAAATTATTTTGGTGAAACGGAGTACTACTACATGTATCATATAAAGCTTACTATTACGGATGGCGATGAAAAAGCGAAAGCGGCAGAGCGCCGCGAGCGACGACGCAGCCTCGATCCGTTCCAGCGAGCGGCTGGACGAAACAAACAGCGTCACTGACTCTCATGATCGACAGAACATCGATGCCGAGCTCTCCAGCATCAACGACTTGCTGCAAGAAAAAGAGACGTCGCAAAAACGTAAAGTTACTGGGTTGTTTTTTCTAACACTCGACATGAACTGAACGATACTATGGTCGTCTAAACATTAGAGACATGGCAAATTGGAAAGCGAGTAAAAAGGTTGCTTGAGACGTATGAAGATTTACCCACTGACAAGCAGCTGGATGCGTATTTCTTGTGGGGTGCAGCATTGGCCCGACTCGCCTCAATGAATGAAGACACCATATTGGCGGAGGCTGCAGTCGACAAATTTCGGCAGATGCAGGAGTTAAGTAAGAATGAAGCGGATGAAGATGCAGCGCTGGGTCCCGTGGGTTTCTCGCTTTGGGGCTCCTCGTTACTCATTTTAGCCACCGAGACGCAGGATCGACAGGTGCTAAACGATGCTTTGATCAAATTTCAACGGGCAGTCGAAGTAGACGGAGGTACCACCTTTGAGACAAAGTTTCAGCTTGCAAAGGCCCTGAAAGAAGGGGGAGATCTGCTGACGTTTTTGGATAGTCAAAACGGTTCTCAAGTGAAGAAGAACGACTACTATAGTAAGGCCTTGACCATTTGTAAAGATATTGAAGAGATATATCACGTGGAGTCTGAGAACCAAAAAAACGTTACGAAGAATGACGACGTTAAAGAAGAGGTTGAAGATGACGACAAGGTTATGGTCGAAGATTTTGCCGAAGCAAAGTTGCTTGAGGCTGTGCTCCAAGGCCTGTGTGAGGACTCGAGCAAAGTCGAGGACTTCAATCGCACGATGGCACTTTATCAGGACGCTATGGGTGAGGGATGCTTCAAGTGTTGTACGTTTGGAATTGAAACTGTTGTGTCTGACATGTGCTTGTGTGTGCTACAAAGCTCTCAATCCTAATAGTGCCGAGGCAATTAAGGAAGTGACAAACTACATTGCCACAAGGTGCTTGACGAGAGCGAATTTGGACGTTAAGTTGACACTCCAAGAGTGGGACAAGATGTTTGACGAATTGGAACAGCAGTACAAGAGATTACTGAGGGATGCAAATTTCGATTTGGAAATGTGTCATGAGATTTGCCAACGGGAGGATATGCCACTCCAGGAAGAGCGACAAGAGGAAGAAGTCGACGAACGGGCCCCTCACTTACTCGAGGCGCTTGGGAAGGGCTTAGCAGCGTTCGTGCGCTCTTTTCCATACGCCGATGACGATACTAGTCAAAAGCGAAACAAACGCACCCAAAGGAACCACAAGGCAGCCAGAAACACACGCTTTGCGCATGCAGTTGAATTACTACGCTGCGCTCATCACTTCCACGACAAGCTCGGTAGTTACCATTTGGCCTGCTTATTTGCATCACCGGCGTTTGAAGACGAAGAGGTAAGGAGCGCAAAGCGTTTTGCTTCAGAACCGCACTGATGTAACGTCTCACTCTCTGTAGCAATGTCGAATGTGGCTGGAAACGGCGTACACTTATGGTTCGTTGGACAAAGAATTTGACGTAGGACAATTCAGTTCGATGCACGAAAAGCCATGGTTTAAGCGATTGACTCAACCAGTGGAGCTGGCATAGACAGACGACGATTAGAAATCTCATTTCTAGATTTACTATACAGGAATCACAACCGGCATGATAAAGAGGAGGTTAGTGATAGTACCGTCTCTGGCTGGTGACGTTAACAGTTGTTGAAGCATGAAGGTGGTAGCAGTGAATCTACAACGAGTTATGTGGATTTTACGTTGGGCCATAGTGCCCGCATCATCACTCGAGACCTTTACGAACAAGATAGCCCCATACTTGGGGAACTGAGAACCTCTCCTGCGATGGCCGCTCGAATTAGAGATCCACGTAGCATAATTGTACCAAGGTTGCAGGTACACTTTACCCTTACATGTCACGGCAGTCGCATTAAGACATGAGCATGGGACGCAGATTGGCTGACCCATCTACGTTTAAAACGCTAGAAGCATTTAAGCAGAAGTTAAAGCTCACCTTGATTCTCCTCAAAAAGAATTCGGATGTCTTAGATCGGCGTCGAGTTAAGGTTGATATACAAGCTTACTCTCATAAATGGCAATATGTGTTTTTAGATATTGTGAGTCAGTCACTGGACTCAGCTACTCAAATGGATAAGTTTTTCAAAGGATTGAATAACGATCCTCTCAAGCAGAATCTGACAACATCAGCTGAAAGTTTACATGTTGCTATCTTCCAAAGCATCCAGGAAGATTTCAGTACGGGCATCTTCCGAGATACTGGTAGCAGTCAGAGATGTAACAAGGCCTTCGACTTTAAGTATGCACACGGCACGGTGGCAAGGTTTTCACTCTTGGCGTACTACAACCACGACATAGTGGGACCGCGTCAAGAACCGATTGATATACAACACTGCGTCCATCCCCAGGACGGGTAAGCCCAGTGAAAGATGCAATCAACTGGGACGAACCTCTGTTGATTCAAAAAGCGTGAAGACTCAGTAAGGTTGGGTGCCGACATTGGACAAGTAAGAACGGACGGGCCAATTGTCCGTCAAAAAGTGCGGGTGATGCGAAGGTTCTCATTAGGTTAGCATCATGAAATCGATGTCATCATGCGTGCATTGTTCATACCGGCGCATCAAACATCTTTGTGAGAGCACAACGTTTAACGTAAACGTCGTAAAAACGCGAGTATCATGAAGCATATTGATAGTTCGGTTAGCAACGGTGCAACCGTGACAGTCCTAAAGCGTATAAAATTCGAACGCCGCGCTTTGAGTTGGACGAACTGTCATCCGATAATGAATATATCATCCAAGAGCTTGATGGCAAGCTCAGTGTTATCTTGGAAATCCCGTGGATATTCAAGCAATCGACTGGGACACCCTACCGAACGTGAGTGGCAATGTCACAATGACTGATCATTCTTTCGGTAATTCAGGTGTATCAGTGGATACGCTCGCATCGTCAGACAGACTGGTGGCTAGCATCACTAGCTCCGATCCGAAAATTGCGAAGGACGGTACATCCGTTGAGAATAGTTCCGTGGGACATACTCACGCGACATCACAACAGCTGCGTGAAGAGGAAGTGGCCAGCACGGGCGATAAAAACCGCTGTGGTGAGCTGATGACTGACGGTCGGTAGGCAATAACCACAGTGAAGAGGCGCTACCCCTGGTATCATGAGGAAGATACCTAATACTGTGGTAGGCAGTGGGTACCACGAAGTAGAAATAAATACCGCGTAACTCCGTCCCCGCTATGAATGTAACGCAGCCACGGTAGGATCGGCACCATGAAGAGGAGACAACAGGTCAGACGAGCTCATCTAGCCTGATTACAGGGCATATTGATACAATTATTGTCCTAGCGCAAACAGAGACCAGATTACCTACCAAGTCTCTTACTTTCAGTAGTCCTCCCAAATTGGCTGCGGAGATGATTAATCTTAAGTCGGAAGATGTTTGTAAACAACTTAAGCGATGATCAGATAGAATCAATCCGCATCATTGATGCCTCGTTTCGATGATAAAACCAAAGATCAGCGGTTTGAAGCGCACAACCGAGCGTCACTTAAAGCGACATCCCCTTATTATTGTGGTGAAGTGTACCACAAATTTGGTCACTTTTGGTCAAGGCAGTTGGTCGAATTTCGGATTGGTCTAAACAAGGGGGGGCTTTTTAGCCTATCAAATTCAAGGAGTATCAAGAACGCTGGTCTTGGGTGAGTCACCTGGCATTGGGTATTTTACATAATTTTGTGTGGGTACATTAGGGACCATAGGGATGTAGTATTATTGGTTAGTTGTGGATTTGCCTAAAAAAGTAGAAGTCTTTTGGTTGCAGGATTTTTCTAAGTAGAAGTCCTTTGGTCTTGGTCTATACCACAGCAAGGGGTCGCCGTTTTTCTTTGCACGTACACTAGTCGCCTCCGCCCGCCGCGGAGTGTTTGGGGGCAGAGGGTTGAATTATCCCTCTCGCCTATTGTACCCGGTCTGGACGCGCCGCACGCGCACTTTGGCCACCGGAAGTCCCTCGACGGGAGTACGCGATCTCGACACTTTAACTCAAGTACGTTTGGAACGTGCTATTCATTGGATTGGTCTTTACGTGTAGATATCGTTTGTGGAGTTCACGGGCATATTGGGTCTTCACCTGGACATATTGGCTCATTTTAACATTGGTTGGAGTTTAGACCGGTTTTGGTCTTCTCTCATATTGGTCAGGGGATAGACCGGTTGATTGGTATACCCTCTATTATTTCGTATTGGTCAGGTCTAGATCGTTTGGACGATAGACCTATTGGAATCTATCTTTCGGAAGTGTTTCTGGTCTGTACGTACCTGGGGTGAAGAGTTACGCCCTAGGTGCACTTAGCCAGCACGGTCTCATATTCAAGACCGAATCAAATCGATCTTCGATCCCGATCCACCGAATGTGTAACTAGCCCACTCCAATGGGTACACAAGGTGAGGTGGTCTTAAGTGAATCGGACCAAGTGTCTCTGGATGATGACCGGTCGTCTGCCAGCAGCGAACGATCGGACCAGATTTCGAATGGAGGTCCGCGGGGTACCCCCCACCGTAAGTTGGATGACTGGGCACGATAGTGGTGGTCAGGTTGTCGATACAAATGTATTCGATTTCGAACTTGACTCCACCACAATGGTTCGCGTGCCCGGATCACTTGGTGATCGTGGATATCACCGTGAGGTGTCATCAAAGATTGAATTTGAAGATTTGAATTTGGAATCGTTCTGGAGAGGGCGTAAGGAAAAGCTATCACCTTACGTATTCGTTCTCGATAAAGATGGCGATGTCCGGTCTGGCCTGGTGGAGTACCAGCTCGGGATTAATAATTTTTTTTCCTCCCCAAAAGGCTCCCACCAGAGCCGATCGGGACTATAGCAAGTCATGCTATAGTCCCGGAAAGGATCAGGACCTTGGTCCTGATCCTATGTATGTGCATAAAAAAGTTGATGGAAAATTAAAAGACGAAAAATACTTGAGGGCTGATCAGAACGATAGGACCAACCCCCCCCCCCCAAGGTCCCCAAGGTCTCCAAGATTCCCAAGAAAGGGTTGGGAATGCCGGCCGACGAAGACGACCTCGAAGAAAAGTCGCAGGTCGGAGATGGAGGCATCACTGAAGAAGACCCAAACAAGATGTACTACTTTTTTGAGCTGAAACGATTTGTTCGTTTTGACGTGGTCTTTAGGGTGTTGAACCTCCAGATCCCCGATCGTCTTCTCGGTCCCACTACCAAGCTGGTCCAGAGTGATCGCCCATTACTGTTGGTGAAAAACTTGGTGGCGATGTTGGCGGAGGTTGGCATTAAAATGCAGAACCCCGCCGATGTCCAAAAACTATTTGAATTTGAGACTTGGAGGCTGAAATCGTCGATGTCGACCTTCCACGACCATTTGGTCCCACTGGTGGGGGCGGTTCGCCGCCCAAATCCCACCGCAGCAGTGAAGGTCGCTGAAGCCTCCACAGCGCTTGTCGACATTGGTTCTGATGACGAATCGGTTTATCAGTCTCCACCGGCCTCTAACAGCTCATCAGAGCTGAAAACTGGTGTCGAGCGGATGACCATGGGGGTGGACCATGCCCAGCCTGAACAAAAAAGGGGCATGCGGCAGCAAAGGGCTGCTTGCCAGTCGGGGCTCCAGCGACCCCCACAGGTCTCAGTTTCGCAAAAGGAGGGTATCAACACGTTGCCCAAGACTCCAGCTAACGTCCAAACCATGTTTGAGACGATGATGGAGCGTTTCATGGAAGACCGGGTTAGACCATCTCTGCGGCCACATGCCCAAGACCGGTCTACCCAGCAAAGTGCCAATGTTTGCCGAGATGTGGATATGGAATCGGTAACATCTGTGTACAAGCCCACTCGAAGTGGTAATCAAGTAGGCAAAGGGAAGCGCAAGCCGCAACCGGCCAGACCGCGTAGACCAAGTAAGACAAGTGACTGTGACATGGAGTCGGTCGGCGGTCTTGACGACCACTGTGGGTCAGACGGTACGGGCGCTGGCAAGCCACGCAAGGCTAACCTAGCCTCCACTATTGCTTACCACTTTGGATCTGCTGCGATTCCGCGCATCCGTATGGCCGCGACGACCGACCTCAAGGACTTCACTGGCAAGGATACTGATGAAGACCAGGCCCGGTCTTGGTTCGGTCGGGTCAAGTCTGCGTTCCTGCGAGACCAGAACCCGAAAAGTGAAAGGTGTCTGATTCTCCGGGATTTGTTGAAAGGACCGGCTGCCAACTGGATCCAACAGTTAGGTCGGGATGTCCGGTCTGACTGGGACCAGCTATGTGCAGAGTTTGAAGGGCAATATTGTAACTCAGGATTTTCGAGTGCCCGCAAGTATCACCATATGCAGAAGCGGAGCGACGAGACACCGATCAAATATTTGCATCGGTTGAACGTGGCTTCACTTCGTGCCGGCATAACAATTAAAGAGAATAACCCGCCGAACGGTGCTGCTCTGGAACATGTGGGTCACTACATTAGTACCGTGGACGATCTAGAACTGGCGGACCAGCTTACTCTGCTGCGTCTTATGGACGCGGGTGAAGTTGAACAGACTCTAGGGACGCTACAGCAGTCTCGTAGCATGAGGGCAAAGAGTGCTGGTGGATCAGGTCGCTACCGATCCAAGACCCAGACCCAGACCGATCCGGTCAAGAGGCCCTGGACCAGACCGACCCGAGCGGTCAAGACGATCGTAGCCGAAGACAGCACGGGATCGGAAGGGGAAAGTGGAAGTCAATCCAGCCAGGAGTCGTCGGATGAAGACCAGTATCGTTACGTCTATGTTGCGGAACCTGCCCCGAAGACCAGGTCGAAGTACGACCAGGTAGACCGGAAGGGAAGAAACGGAAGCAAGTCCGATCCAGACCGACCTCGTCGGAAGTGCTCCCACTGTGGGTCGAGGAAACATGATGGTCCAAAATGCTGGAAGAAGATGGTGTGCAAGAAGTGCGAGAGACGCGGCCACCCGACTGACCACTGCCTCTTCGTATGCAAGTCATGTGGAGAGATCCACGAGGCCGGCAACTGCAAGATTGAAGATTTTTTTTTAACATGATACTCAAGTGGTACGTGCTGAACAAGCACGCGGGGATGCTGCCGCCGGACGCAGAAAAGATGTTAAACTAGAACGCTCGCCAGGTTGAAATCTGGATCGAGCCGAGCGTTCTACGGTTCACATCTATGCATATGTCGGCAAGGAGGATAAGACCGACAATACACGTTCTATTCCAAATTGCGTCGACCGAGACCATCCGGTCTACAGTCTGAAGACCTATGAGTACTCCAGGACCAAGGGGTTATGCAGTTGGACTTGCTGCCTGGAGAATTCCGCGGATACTGGAAGTATCACGCGCCTGATAAATGGTTCAAGCAGGCGAAAGCCTGTGGCAAGATTAATAACCAGAAAGCGACGATGTTGTTCGACTCTGGAGCTGAAGTCTCGATAATCGACTCCGCCTTTGCTCGTAAGGTCGGATGTCGTATAGACGATACCCAGAGACAAGAATGCGTCGGGATCGGTGAAAACTCTTATATGACCGAAGGAAGAACGCGTGTGAAAATTACTTTGTCGGGATCGCTGGTCTACTTTTTCATCGCTTGGGCTGGCAAGTTGGCTGGACAGGACGCTTTAATAGGAATGGATTTCATGTCCCAGCTGGTATTCGCCTAGACCTGTCACATGGAGTGCTTACACTCCCGGATGAGGTCAGGGTCCAGTTGGCTGGTCGAAGACCTCTGTATGGTTCGTATACCGATCTGGTCCGGTGGGATCAAGACCTCACTATCCCAGTCGGTCGGTCTGTCGATACCCCGGTCGAGAAAGGTTTCCGTTCGAGGAAGTTATGGTTGAACAGGGGAGATCGGTGGGTCTCGACCTTCGTAAAGAGTGCTGTTCGACGTGATTTTGTCCTTGTTACCAATATCGGTGACAATCCACTGACACTGGACAATAACACTATTGTTGGTATGTGGTTAGCAGAAGGAAAGGTACCAAGGAAGATGGGGTTCGTCTCGATTGGGTCGAGGCGGTATGTCGAGTGGCAAAACCTGGCGTACCAATCGACCACCGATCTTATCAGCGATGATGGGTCGGTGGAAGAGGATACCTCACCTTTAGTGGAAAGACCAAGTTATGTCACCCCAAAAAAGATGTTGGTCCGAAGAAAGGCGCCGCAGTCACCAGTAAAGGTGGACCATCAAGTAGACGAGCCAAGGTTGGTCAACGTGGTGTTAGCACAAGACCAGGCGACAGCGGAGCAAGAAACGGAAGAAGGGGAACATGAAATTGCTAGGTCGTACCATGACGGTATTCCTAATCAGACCGATATCAGTGAAGGACAGCCCGTCGATCAAGACCAGGGGCGTTCAGCCGGTCCAGATGGTCTAGGTGATATCGCCCCAGAAGATGAACAAGTCTGTATACATGAAGGCGGGGAACAGTACATTCAAGAGCTGGAAAGCCAAATGGCAGTCCTCCCTGAAGTGTCTGCCGACTCGCCCGAAGTTACAATGGATGATTTACAAGTGGGTGATCAAGACCTTAACAGTCTATACCAGATCGAGCAGTTGAAGAATATCATATGGAAGAAAAAACATCTGCTGATCGGAAAGGGCAACGCCTTACCACCTGCAGCCCGTGGTGCAATTTGCGATATTGACGTTGGAGATGCCAAGCCGATTGCCCAGCGATGTCAACGCGTGGCGCCACAGTACCGTGAAAGCTTTCTGATCTCATTAAAGGACTGTTGGTCACCAAGAGTATTAGACCGTCGACCTCGCGATGTGCCTCGCCGATCGTAATTGTTATCAAGAAGAACGGCGTTGACATTAAACTGTGCATCGACTATCGGCTGGTAAATCGGTTGACTAAACTCATGGTTTACCCGATGCCGCTGATTAATGATCAGTTGGAAGACCTCGACAAGACCTTGTGGTATTGTTCGCTAGATATGGCAAGTGGATTTTGGGTGGTCTCGATGACTGATCGAGACCGTGAGATTTCCGCATTTGTGACACCGTTTGGTCTTTTCGAGTGGAATCGTATGCCGTTCGGTCTGAAGAACGCGCCCCAAATCTATCAAAGGCTGATAGATAACGCATTGTACGGACACTTCAAGATCAAGACCGATCGGGACCCCGTTGAAATTTTGATGTGTTTAGAGAGGGTGAACCCGATCGGAAAAGAAGACCGTACGTTCTAGGAAGGCGGCCGTACATCGACGACATTCTGATACCTTCCTCGTCATGGAACGATCTGTGCGAGAAGGTTGAACAATTGTTGGAGACATGTGACCACTGGAACCTATCTATCAGTGCCGTGAAAAGTTTTTGGGGTATGTACAAGGTCGCCTATTTAGGCCATATGGTCTCGAACAATGGTCTAGAGGCTAATCCCAAGGACCTGGATTCGCTGAGTAACCTCCCGTTCCCCAGATCGCTGAAGGCAATGCAGTCTTTCCTGGGAAGCTTGAATTATTATACCCAATTCATTGAAGACTTTGCTATCTACGCGGCTGTGCTGTACGAGCTCCGGGAAGTTGACTATCATATGTTGCGCGAAGAAGACCGGGCAACTTTACAGGAGGGCGCCGACTCTGGTCTTGCTTCAGTTTGTCCGCAAGTGGAGGCCAAAGATCATATGAAGCGTGCACAGTTTGCCTTTGGTATGTTGAAGGTTAAGATGGCGACGGCACCGATTCTCAAGCATTTAGCTCCCGAAAAATTGCCGAACATTATCGTATATGCCAGTAAGTGGGCTATCTCGGCGACTTTAGTGCACGATCACGATGGTGTGTATCATCCAGTCACGTTTACGAGCCGGACGCTAAAACCAAATGGAGTGAACTATGGAATTGTCGAGAAAGAAGTGCTGGCGTTGCTACGAATTCTGGATGTGTGTTACAACCTGCTGGTCGTTAAGTGCACCAGGGGCGAGGAAGAGATATTGGGCACATTAGCTGCCAGTATCACCCCTCGGTCTGAAGTGGACGAGGCATTGATAGCGATTGCCCCGAGGAAGCAACCTCGGCAGTCAGTTTCGAAACCGCCACCGACCGTCGACCATGATGAAGAGCTCTTGGTCTTAAGTTTTGACGGATCGGCAAGCGTGAAGAAGAAGGTCGGCGCCTATAGTGCCATATTGTGGAAGTTGCCACAATGGTCTATAGTTGCAGCCGCTGCCGATTTCACACCTGATATTACTGTTAATGAAGCGGAGTACCGAGGTCTACTTCTATGTCTGGACCTGCTGTCGTCGCAAGAGAAGGGGCGAGTCATCATATGTGGTTACTCCAACCTAGTGATCAGGCAGATCACCGGAGAGATCGACTACAAGGCTCCCCGACTACGGACGCTAAATGGTCGAGTAATGAAGGCATTGAAGGACCACCCCAACCACGAGCTATTGCACGTGAAACGGGACTGGAACAGAAGCGCCGACTACCTCTCGACCAAGGCCATGCAAGACCAGACCGGGGCTACGATCACCGAGAAGGCCGTTCTGGATGAATTGATGAATATAAACAGGCTCCCAGAAGTAATCAGACCCATGAACGCCCCAGTCCAGGTGCATGTGATGGTCGCGACTAGATCGAAAGCTCAGAAGTCTCGCCGACCGTTCCCGAAGGAAAGTTTGAACGAATATGCAGTGCAACAGTTAAGGATGGAACGGATCCTCAAGGCGCAGGAAGAAGAAGAATGGATTATGAACCTGAAGACCTACCTGCGTGGTGAACTGTCCAAGTTGACGAACGATCAAGCGAAAGAGTGCATCAAGATCGCGGATAGCTACGAAGTGGATGATAATGGATTATTGTATTACTGCCGCGATGCCGACCAAGACAGTGCAGACCGGGACCGACTGGCGAAATTAGTGATCCCCGAGTTGCTTCAGCCGGATGTCCTTCATCACTATCACGTGAGTCTAGAAGGGGGACATCAGGGCATAGGCAGGACCTATCACAAGATCAGGTCCCACTTCCACTGGAGAGGTCTTTTCCGCAGTGTGCAGAAAAATGTGGGCTGTTGCACGGGTTGCGAGACCGGAAAGGGTAGACCAGTAATCAAGGGGCGATCGCCCGGAAATATCGAAGCTACCTACCCTTTCCGGGTCATAGCGATGGACCACATACCGGCACTGCCTAGATCGACGCGCGGCAACACTGAGCTGCTGATCTGGGTAGACCTGTTCACCGGTCTAGTTATTGCGAAGGCAAGCGCAGCTCGGTCTGCGGAGCAGATCGCCCAGAGCTACGAAGAATGTGTGTTCCGAAGATTCGGCGCCAGCGAGGTCATCAGGCACGATCGGGAACCCGGTTTTATGGCCGAGGTGTTCCGGTAGCTCAATAACATGCTGGGCCAGAAACAGAGTGCGACGATGGCATATCGTCCGCAAGCAAATGGATCGGCGGAACGCATGGTGCAGACCATAACGAGGGCGATCAAGATGTACGTTGCTGACCCAGACCAGCGAGATTGGGACGAGTATGCAGAAAGGCTGGTGTTTGCACTCAACTCGTCGACCGATCGGGTCCGAGGAGAAACGCCTTTTTATCTGGCATATGGATGGGACCCTCGGTCGACATTGGAAGCTGCGATACCTATCGGTTGCACCCGGACCCGCGATCGCGATGCTCGACGCTGGCGCATGCAGGTCCAGAAACACTACCAGAATGCAAAAGAAGTCGTCAACGAAAAGCTGCGTCAGGCCACACAAGACCGGGCAGACCGGACCAATCACCAGGTCCGACCCCACGGTATAGAACCAGGGGCGAGGGTATGGCTATACCTAGACCGAGTGAAAGAGGGCTATGCGAAGAAGCTGGCTCACATGTGGCACGGCCCTTTCCAAGTTGCCGAGCTGATTGGTGAGCACGCTACCCGTCTAGTAACAACTGGTACAGATTACAAGGTATTCCCGATTGTGCATGTGTCCAAGTTGAAGCTGGTCCGAGAATTTCCTGATCGACCCAAAACTCCCTGTCTGGTAGACGAAGAAAAATTTTTTTGATTTCGATGAAGCGTTACTGCCGGAGGACAGTTGGGAACGACCATTAGAGGAAGACGAGTTTGAAGTGGAAAGGTCTTGGATGTTCGGTCGACCAAGAAGACCAGGTTCGGTCGGACTCACCGAGAGTACCTGGTCCGATGGAAGGGCCATGATGAATCAACTTGGGTCGACGAGCTCGAATTGAATTGTGGGGCTCTTCTACGAGAGTTCGAACGAGAACGAGTCAGTCGTAATTGCTTCGCAGTGTTGCAGACCCATGAAGACCAAGACCAAGACACACAGTAGCATCGGTCGGTTTAGACCGGTGTGAAGATGTGGAAGTTCCGGAGTTGATGTGAAATTGTGATGAACTGTGACGGATTGGAATAGCGGAATGATGAATGTGATGACTATTTTTCGTGATGGAGGTGGAACTGTTTACGATAACGTGTTCGGTGCAACTATGGAGAGAGTGGTAAAATTAGCTCAAGTGATTTGACGAATGGACATATGAAAAGAAATGATGATATGTATTACAAGTTATCTGGTCGACTACCTACGACTTCACTTACTATCGTCCCACAGACGGCCGATGACCATTGACGGATGATGTTCCACTTGATCCTGAAACTGGTTACGCCAGGGGTCCTTCCGGTCAAGCTGGACCAAAGCATCCTTGAGGTCCGCGACCGGCTCAGCGCAATCAAGACCGGGGTACCATGTGCCGTCGTCGGCCAGCAGTCTGGTCTTCTCATCGCGACGCCTTGGCATGTGGAGGAACACTGGGTACAAGAACACGTCGACGTCACACTCGCGAGCTCGCATCCCGTCCAAAATGTACTGGAACCGGGATTGCCAAGCCTCGCCCGCTCGAATTCTACGTCGCTTGCGCTTGCTCTGGAACGTCGCCAGGCCCGGATCTTGTCGCACCCGGTCGGGAGGAAGCACCAAGTAGTGGGACGCTTCCCAATTGATTGACCGTGTATCCTGTTGAAATTCTTCACCCGGCCTAGCAAAGTGCTGATCCATGGAGTCAAGTGGAACACAAGTCCTATCATGGAGTGTTCGAAGATTTTCCATGGTGCATCGCCGTATAGGCAGGAGATCTGCGACGACGTAATCAGGTACGCCCTCCATGCAGATGCGGCAAGGGTTTTCTTGGCCGGTGGAAAGAGCCAGAGGTCCGGGCAGGAGAAAGACCGGGCCAGAAGCTGCTTGGTCAGGGTAGACCGGCGCAAACAGCCGATTTGCCCCGACGACCACGGCAAGGTGATTTCAAACGTCCGCGGCAGAAGGGAGCTGGTATCAACCGCCATGTTCTTCAATAAGGCGTACTTGTGAAGTACGGATGTCCCGGGGAGAACCGAAGGCGCCGGCGTCACGGATGTTGATACTGGTGCAGCGTCACTTGTCAGACCGGTCTTCTGCTCTGACCACGCTGTCGACGCCACTTGGACGAAACTGTCACGCAAATTCGTTTGCGATTTGGACTGGATGGGGATCATGAACTCGGAATCGCCGGACCCTTCGCTGGAGTCCTCCTCAGACGAGACCCCTGTGTGCTGGATGCGACTTGCAGTACGGCACGAGGGCGCTCGACTTTCCGAGGGGTTGAAGATGTCGTCCATGTCCGAGTCCGAGTCCATGAGAAGTGTCTGCATCTTGGCTCTCTTATGGGACACTGTACGCTTTCCCCCGATTCCGGGTCCGCACGCAGTGCCCCGCTCCCTCGAGCTACTCGGCGCGTCCGCGCGCTTCTTTGATTGTAATGTAATTTCGAGATGGTGAATATCGGCCAATGGGCGACGTCGGTCTTGGTCCTGCTTCAATCGGTCTTGGTCCTGTTTCAAGCGGTCTTGGTCTTGCCCCGAGGCGACTAAGGTTGCCGATGCCGACCAATCTACGCTGGAGGAAGCAGTCGAACACGGAGGTAGCAAGTTTATCAAGCGCTGGCGGCACTGGTCTAGTGCCACCCGACGACGACCCGACTCTTGCGTCCAAGCGTAGGACCTGTCTTGACAGGAACGGACCTTCCCGGTCTGGTCTTGAATCGAAATTTGCAACTCGGCAATGCGTCGCGCGAGTTCGTCACCCTGCATGCGCAGTGAGGTCGCATCAAGCTGTCCGTCCAGCTGCTGCTGTTGAACAAGTGCAAGTTGATCCCGGAGATGGGACTGATGAGCCTCCAGACGGGACAGCTCATGGCGCGCGCTTATCAGCTCCTCCAAAATGTGTCGGAGCTGGTCAACATCATCGCCGGACTGCCTATCGGCATCATTCAAGTCACCTATTGCCTGTACTACGCTGGGAGGGATGAGAGCTGAAGACAAACGAGGGTCAAGAAGAGTACAAGATAAATACCAAAGATGCGCACCTCGTGTTGCCTGGTGGGCCACCTGAGTCCTGATACGCGTGTTCTCTGCGAGCATATCCTGCATCCGCGTGTCGGCTTCAGTCTGACACCCTTCCGATGTTTGAAGTGCATGAGAGTTACGTGGGCTGTCATACCGAGCCGACCATACAGGCGAAGCAAGGTGGGGCGACTCGGCGAATAGAGTTTTTGCAAGAACGACAAGAAAAAGCGTCAAAGGGAAGCATAAGGATATCAAGTGCAGTAAAGGCAATACCTGACGAAGGTGTCGAAGATGTTTGGTCCATGGTGAAGAAGTGTGAGTGACCAAGGTCCAGTTGGTCAAGTGATGGGTGAGGTCAGACCGTTATCGTTGTGCGACACGGTCGGACTCAGGGGCGGCTGTGGTGAAGTGTACCACAAATTGGGTCACTTTTGGTCAAGGCAGTTGGTCGAATTCCGGATTGGTCTAAACAAGGGGGGGCTTTTTAGCCTATCAAATTCAAGGAGTACCAAGAACGCTGGTCTTGGGTGAGTCACCTGACATTGGGTATTTTACATAATTTTGTGTGGGTACATTAGGGACCATAGGGAGGTAGTATTATTGGTTAGTTGTGGATTTGCCTAAAAAAGTAGAAGTCTTTTGGTTGCAGGATTTTTCTAAGTAGAAGTCCTTTGGTCTTGGTCTATACCACAGCAAGGGGTCGCCGTTTTTCTTTGCACGTACACTAGTCGCCTCCGCCCGCCGCGGAGTGTTTGGGGGCAGAGGGTTGAATTATCCCTCTCGCCTATTATACCCGGTCTGGACGCGCCGCACGCGCATTTTGGCCACCGGAAGTCCCTCGACGGGAGTACGCGATCACGACACTTTAACTCAAGTACGTTTGGAACGTTCTATTCATTGGATTGGTCTTTACGTGGAGATATCGTTTGTGGAGTTCACGGGCATATTGGGTCTTCACGTGGACATATTGGCTCATTTTAACATTGGTTGGAGTTTAGACCGGTTTTGGTCTTCTCTCATATTGGTCAGGGGCTAGACCGGTTGATTGGTCTACCCTCTATTATTTCGTATTGGTCAGGTCTAGATCGTTTGGACGATAGACCTATTGGAATCTATCTTTCGGAAGTGTTTCTGGTCTGTACGTACCTGGGGTGAAGAGTTCCGCCCTAGGTACACTTAGCCAGCACGGTCTCATGTTCAAGACCGAATCAAATCGATCTGCGATCCCGATCCACCGAGTGTGTAACTAGCCCACTCCAATGGGTACACAAGGTGAGATGGTCTTAAGTGAATCGGACCAAGTGTCTCTGGATGATGACCGGTCGTCTGCCAGCAGCGGACGATCGGACCAGATTTCGAATGGAGGTCCGCGGGGTCCCCCCCCGTAAGTTGGAAGGCTGAGCACGATGGTGGTGGTCAGGTTGTCGATACAAATGTATTCGATTTCGAACTTGACTCCACCACATTATGATGTGCTTTGGGAATACGCTGACGTATTACTAGAAAAAAAGTTCTATGCGAGCTCCCAAAGATGAAGGGAATCGACATGAGATAGACCTCTTGCTAGGAACGATGTATTTTGTCACGGCTATGGCCTTACCGCGTGATCGATTGAAGCTATCGAGGAGTTCTTCATAGCTCAGCGTAATACAGATCCCGGGCGCCAATCTTCATTATCGCTCTCTAGTATGTCCTTCGGTGTTAATAAGTCTATAGAAGGCTGGCGATCGTTCCTTCTCATAATAATCTGAACGCAGCTACGTTACCATCGCAATTTGCCGATACCAAGAAAGGAATTTATCATCGATGGCATGAGCGGGAGAACCGTCTTTTGGTGCTCTCGATTTAAGGATTTGATCACATCCATTCTCATGGGTGAGAGGGATTTCACTCGCAGAAATCACTCCAAGCGATTTGCTTTGGGAGTGGCTGGTTATGCCACATTTGGAGAACGCCGCTGCAACGTTTAACAGATGTATTACACATCTGCTACACCCGGTGCGGGAATTTGAGAGTTATTTTGATGAAGTATTCATCCACTTCATCCACAACAAAGGTAAACACGATACGAGTAACGTCGACGTGCAAAAGATAGCACCTACGCAAAGTTTTTAGAGCTGATGCATAGCATTTAGCTCTATGCCAACTGGAATAAATCCACTTTTGGCACATATGAGATAAAAGTTTTTGATTGCTATTGGTATGAATGGAGGTTCTCCTTGTCCAGCAAACCTTCACCATTACCAATAAATCTTGTAAATAACTTGGGTTTACAATTATTACATAACTTTCTATGCAGGAAGGTTGCTAAGCTGCATAGAAACTCATGAAATTTAGTTGGCATAATACACCCTCTGTTGTAAATTTATTAAGAAAGATGTTGAATGGCGTTGGGATACCCAATTTCAAGAAACATTTGACGCAGTTAAGCAAAACTTGACCAAAGAAAGTTCTAGGGATAGCCGATAACAAACACCTGTTTCACGTTTTTGTGAAGCATCAATTTTTCAATCGGCTAGTACAGATAAACGCGATCACGATGATTATGCTAGCGTTGTAATGGGGTGCCATTACATAATTGATATTCAAGTTAGAATATCACAGTTGAATTTCAGACGCGTTGTCTGAAATTCAAATAATAGATTATAAGTTATTATAATCTACGAAGGAAAAGTCGATTCGGTATAAATACCGAATCATGCAGGTTAAATAATAGTACAGTTAGTTGAATACTTGATATTATTAAATTAGTTAGGTAATTACTATACTGTTAGCCGCTAACCACCCATTTAATAAACACTCTTTATTTTGCGTTCTAAAGAATAAGTAAATACTTATATTTACTTTTAGTATAGTATTAGTTGTTACCAACTAATCCTGCCCTTATTGTATTGCGCGCTTCCTCGCAAAATACAGTGTAAGCCCGTAACAGTATCAGTCCTGTTACAAGCGTAATGTGTTATCAATCGCGCCAGTTGAATCCAGCTGAGCGTAATTACTCAGTGCATCACAAGGAACTCTTGCCATAAGGTATGAATTGACTAAGTTTAGAATATATCGTTTAGGTAATATACGGTTTGTGGTTTATACCAACCGCGTCTTTACACACCGCCGTCAACTCACCACATATTTCTTAAAGAATGGCATGATGGTCGTCATTCTTTTCAGAAATAAATTTCAAGGTTGAATTCAAATCAATAGATAAAAAATTGCTATCACATAGGTCTGATTACTAGACAAAACCGTTCGTAACAAAAATGATCAGTGCAAACAAATTCCGTTGCACTGCACCTGTTCGCCTTCTTAAGAGATGATAGAAGAAACGTATGATGAAGAGTATATAATGCGGAGTAGGAGACAAGTCTATTGATTGATTACTGAAACAATCATTTATAGAAGAACAGCTTGGGACTACCTGTTACTTACGCGCATCTGTGCATCGATATCGATTGCACAATATTCAGCTGCTCGTCAACACAGACCAAGATGTATCGTTGTTACCGACCATGATAATATCAAAACATAAATTTATGTTTGAATACCATAATGCACCGATACGGGGAATAACGTTGAGAGGATGCATATACTTCTCTCGAAACCGATATTTATTGGACGGACCAGTATAATTGGGTACGGGTTGCGAGTTTTTTCAGCGCGTAAATCCCGCGCAATTTATAGGATGTTAAATCTTATTGCAGTGTTCATGAATATTACTGTCGCGCAAACACCGCGGATATTCGCCGACATGGTATTACGTATTCAACAAAATGCCAGAAAACAGTGCCTTGGATACAGATTTGACGTTTACAGGACCTTCCGGCTAAAAGGTTCTCGTTATTTCGCATGAAATTGAAGATATCAGCTGTGGACGATCCAGAAACAGTTGAACACGTAGAACGGTATCTTCTTGTACTCGAGATCCAAGATTTGGAAGGACCCGCGAAAAATTCGAGCGAGTCAAGAATATTGCCAAGGTAGATTGACCCTTTTTACATTGTGAAGCTGCTTTTTTTGCTTCTCAGCACTAACAGCAGCGTAAGATTTTGCCACCACCCCCTCCTCTTGATAGTCAAGGAAATACCCGCTCGGGTCGGAGCTGCGTTCCGAGTACTTTGAACGCTGGTTCGGCTATTTCCAACAGTTTGACACTTGAGAGCACTGACGGCCGGATGCCCCGGATTTTTTGGATGCGTTCAAGCGGAGGCTTCTGCTCGAACTCAAGATTGGTGCTACAAAGCAACAATGTTAAGCACGTTAATTAAACATGCCGCGTGGTCTGGTTCAGCGTAAACGCAGACCCACGCATTCTCGCATCATACATGCGTTATCCTCTGTTTCGAAAACGGGGACAATTCAGATGTGCACGAACTTTCCAAGGATACATGCTGTGACACTTTCATAATGAAACATCCCATTTTGCTAGAAAAGCGAAACTTTTAAGAAGTCTTTGCGTAAGTAATCTTCTTGACTTTCACTGTAATGGTTAAAAAGTATTTCGTTGGCATAGAGATTCAGTTTTTATCCTTCTGTAAGAACATCCGCTTGCCGAAGTAGTGATACTGGGAGATTAAGTCAATGAATTACCGACGTCTGCATCAGTATTTGGGTCAAACAAACTTACTACTTCAAAGTTTACCAACACATCGACATCAGATAAAGTATGTCGATTGTCCGTTGTGATACCCCCACTGCCCGGTGCGAGAGTAACTCAACTTGTGAGGCATACGCGACTCCGCACCAACCATTACTTGCAGAACCTTTGGTTTTCATACAATGAAACAGAAAGGGCTGCTGCCAATTCTGAGTGCTGTCATTTTGCACACAAGAGCCTTGACGTACCAATACTTGGTGTGCGTCTTCAGATATACTCCACGCCCGCTTAGAAGCATCGTATTCTTGAAGATTCCGCTTAACAATTCTGTCCTCTTCGGACTCGCATAACTGTGTCAGGATATATTGTCGTAATCGTTATAGAGGATTTTGTCGGTATGATTACCAGCAGATCATGATTTGCTAGATGTTGCTAAATGCAACATCTGTGGCGGGGTCAACACTCTTTCCTT
Source organism: Peronosclerospora sorghi (assembly GCA_026184515.1). Taxonomy (NCBI): domain Eukaryota; phylum Oomycota; class Peronosporomycetes; order Peronosporales; family Peronosporaceae; genus Peronosclerospora; species Peronosclerospora sorghi. Next base: position 8,617,337 of record CM047586.1, on the reverse strand, counting down.
ACTCGATTATTGGAGGTGATGCTGCACCATCTGTGTTGACACCGGAGCCTTAGTTCGTGTCTAAGCGTAAGTTGATTAAAGATATTATCTTTGAGTCGCTAGATGCCTTTGGGCTTTGAGACGTCGCGGTACTTGACGCTCGTTCTTCTCATTCATAGATCGTAATGTTGTGTTTCTTGGGAAATTCCCATGACCAAAAAGTCGTGGGTACTTTCCAAAAAATATGCGTAAGGTGGCGATGCAATGGACTCCAGTAAATAAGAACGAACGATATTTAATTTTTATATCATCGTTCGAATTGAAACATTTAGGTTGTTCCAAAAGGGGGTTTTGAATTACAAATTCTTATAATGAATTGGTAATTTCTTTGGACTCACTTAACCGAGTTCAAAAGGGATTTAGTTCCATAATTAAATGAGCAAACTACTACCAGTTTGTGTCTTATGATTTAGTTATACTTATTAAATCTAAATCATCCTTAATATATTACTATTTAATTTTTTTCGGGGAATGTTATATAGACCCCCCCCATTGTTAATTTTACCCCCCCGCCCATTTCTACACATCGATGTAACGCGCATCCTACCTGTAGTATCAGACATAGTTTCCCAACAATACGGACACATACTCGTACGCTCTCGCACTTTCTAGACATTGTACGGCGGTTAGTTAACGAGTAGAGACGGTGAAAACGAAAATCGCAGAGTAAACGAATGACTTTGTATCTATCGGTCCCTCTAATTCAAAATACGTCGCTTAAAAAAGCGACTAGTGTTATCCATACATGTTAACATGCTATTGAGTACATAAGTATATTCCGACAGCTCAACGGTTTAGACACGAAGTGGCTCGATTCGCCAAAAGTTGACGTCATTATACGCTTCATCGGCAAAGTCTTGAGACCAACCGATTAACCTAACCGGCTCGAACACGGAGTGTTCATCCTTCAGCGAAGCTCGCGATGTTGTATTACAGGAGCTACGTACAGATTCATGCTCTGTACACGTTAAGGAGTAAATAGGCGGGGACATACGGTCCATGCGATCAAGTAGACTTGTGTACGACTCACGGAATCCCCCAATGGATTGATGACGCAAACTGCCATCGTTAGGGTCTACCATAAACACTTTCCCGGAAAACAAACCCATTTTTGTAAATACAAGACTAGCCGCTTGTGTCGTGCTGAACGACGCGTAAAATGGGTTCACACAGCGTGGAAAGAGCGAGCGGAAGGCATCAAGCGCCGCCATGTTGACGGCTTGTGCATCATCAAGACTCGCAGTTCTCAGAAGCCGCTTAGGGGAATGCAAGACAATACCCATTGGTAGTGAAGCTTCTCCCTTGTATCGAACGTTACTACGAAATCGTGTTCGGAGTACATTTGCCTGTGCAAGGCCGTGGCATGTCACGTAGACGACATGATAGCTGTTTTGTGCCAGTTTAGCGTAAAAATCCACTTCACCTGAATGCATTGCAACTGGACCTCTCCGTTTAAACATCCTTCCTGTTGTTGCACAACTTATGATGGCTCCCTCATATGTGCAATCACCACTTTCGCATGAACTGGGCCAAACGTACACCGTTTCGGTCACACGATCGACTTCTTCGACTGGATCTTGTGACTGCAAGACAAAGACCAGCTCATTCATGCCACTATGTAGATCCATGGCCACTAATTCTTCCTGGTTGGGCTTTAGCCTCTTGTGATCATTTAACTCACTCCTAATACTCACCGTGTCTTCTGTGAGCCTTCCGTCATCGCTGCAAAGCCACAAGTCGTCGACTTCTCCTCACTATTCGTGTCTCGAGAAGTGTTTATCGGTGAATGGGGAGAATATGGAAAAATCACTCGAGAGACGAGTTACGTTTGCATCTCCGCATTTTACGCGGAAATTTTACCATTGACGAAAAAGCGTAAATTTGTATTTGCCAACAGACTTGCTGAGTTTCTCCGGAAATCATCAAATGTGACAAGATGGTCGGAAAAAATACGATCCATGTCTTCATTGGTCCGGGCGTCCGCTAGTAAATGACCACAAAGCGACATAAACGGTTGGTCGTAATACTCTGCATCTTCTTGATCGGATTCCACTGTCGCTTCGAGATCCACGGCATAGAAATAGATGGAACCTCATTTTACAATCTGCCGCAGCTTGTCATCATCTTGAGACGGGATAGCACCTGGTTTCCAGGTCACGTGTCGCTGTGGTGCATCTTCTTCCTCGTCAAGGTCCAATTTCTCATCTTCTTTGACAAACGAGCGGCGTTGGATTAAATCGTCCACATCTCCGATGCTACTAAGAGGACTGGGTAATGACGATGTACCTTGTTGAATAAAATACGCTTTTCCGTTAGGGGAGTGGTGGTGTGGAGCTCATTTTTCTGAAAGCGAGGTACACGTATCAAAATTGAGGTACATGTAACAAGGGGATGAGGTACACCTATCACTATCCTTTCAAAAATCATATCTGATATAAAATTGTATGTGGCAATAGGCAGAACGTATGTGGCAATAGGCAAAGCATATGTGGCAATAGGCGTGCCCTTAGCTCTAACTTATTTAAAAATATAAAAAGGGCATTGTTACATCGATGTGTAGAAATGGGCGGGGGGGGGTCGAATTAACACTTGGGGGGGGGGGTCGATTAAACATTCCCCTTTTTTCACGTCTTATTTATAGTAGACTAAAAATAGGTAATAACACATACTGAAATCTACTTAATATAGATTTTAATATAGAAACAAGTTTTACGTTGTTTTTTACCTATTGTGCGCTTCCTCAACGCAAGCTTACAGTTTAAGTCAGTGACAGTAGACCTGTTACATCTCCTCGCTGGCACAGAGTGTTGATTTTCGACGTAGCCATGTTTGGCTTTCGACGTAAATCATATGTTGCAAACGGAATGTCTGATAATACTTTTATGTATGGTGTTCACAGGTTTTAAGTATGTAGCGCTTAGGGAAATTAAGCGTGATTTGTTGACTTAAATTTTTTTATAATTACATAATATATATGACTTTTATTTTTGGCAAACATCTAGCAATCGAATAAAGACACTTCTGACGACGGCTGTTAAGAGCCATCTCGTCTACTACAGCACGCATTTCAAGCTACCACATCTGCCTGTGCAACAACAGGTTATGAGCCCAAGTGGCCGCGTGTTTCTTTAAAGTGTTTTCTGATTGAATTCAAGTTTGCGTACGAGTTTGTTCTTGTGATCTCTCGAGTGGTTTGTTTCTCGTGTGGATATAATTCCGGATACTAGTGGAAGTCCCCTCACTTTCGGAAGGCTAGTGGAATTGTTGGCGTTGGTTTTCGCCGGTATATTTTGGTTTACTGCTACGTTTTAAGGTGGATGATGCGGAGCGAAGCGGAGCGGTAGCGACTCCGATTTCGAACCAGGAGTGGTTCTGCGCGCTATCCTAGACGGAATGACGGATATGAAGACTCGCATTACGTCGATGGAGAAAGCGCAAGCACGCGCATCCATCGCAAGCACGGTTACCGCGCCGAAGAAGGAACCTCCGCTTGCTGCCCGGAGCAGCGTGTTCCGGGAGTCTCTTAAGAACTGTGGGCCATTTGGTAAGGAAATGACCCTCAATGACCTATCAGATAATATTGGAATTGAAGTCGGTAGAGCAGCGCGTCCGAACGCGGCTAGGCTCCCGACAAATGCTCAAGGAAATGCACAGAATGTTGCAAGAGCGAATGCACCGGCGATTCAGACGCATGGGATGCATTTCAGGCAAGCGGCACGCGCGCCTTCCCCGCAGCCTGTGCAAGCGTCGTGCGCCAAGTTTCCCAAGCTAGGCATCGAGAAGTTCTCGGGGGTTGAGATATTCCCCGGACTCGGTGCCGGCTTCAAGCAGTCGGCGTACCTCTTTATTGAGGCAGTCTAGATAGCTGAGATGACCTCAGGTTTTGCATGGACAGAGCCCTTGAAGGTGAAAAAGATCGGGGAATACCTTGAAGGGGTGGCAGCTGATTATTTCCGTGCGAATATTAGCACGTGGTGGAAAGCTGCCCCGGAATTATTGGCAATCCTGGATTACATGTATATGTCATTTCGCGTAACGATCCCCCCCACCAGGATGCAGTGTGGTTTGCTTCGGAAAAGAGTCCCAAACGGACCTGGACTGAGCACTACATGTACCTGGTAGCTCTGGCTCGTGAGAGCGGGATGAGAGAAAGGATGGTGGTCGAGAATATCGTAAAGTTCGCCGCACCACATCTTAAAGTTGCGATCATGGCCGGGTACAATCCTATGCGAGAGGATTACCTGTGCCATGCGCAGGAACTAATATCGTGGGCACAGGAGTTGGACGAGGATACGCTGAGAGCAAAGCTGTAACGGGGTTATATTTGAGTTACATTTAGTGTTGGTGTACATGAGTACACTACGGTTGAGGTCAGTATTGACCGGTTAAAAGGTTTCGAACTTTTGGTTATTTTAACCAATCAGGGCATGGGCCCTTGGAGTGGTGGTGTGTCAGCCATCCACGTGTCAGTACACAGGTGTGTACTCTACATTTTATCTAGGTACGAATTAAGAATATTCTACTTAGTATTACATATAGTTTATATTAGTTTAAATTAATTTAGGCTAATTACATATTAAATATATTCAGTTTACATTTCACTCTAAAGTGCAGGCGCGCGACCACGCCCGGTCGCGCGCGTAGTGAGTGTCGTAGGTAAGAGGGAGCCCTCCTTTTACCTACACCTTTAGTAAGGGAGCCTTGCCGTTAAGGGATTAGCGGAGCTCCTTGCCGTTAAGTCATTAGCGGAGCTCCTTGTCATTAAGGCATTAGCGGAGCTAGGCGCACGACCACGCCCGGTCGCGCGCGCGGTGAGTATTGTAGCCCAAGGGAGTTCTCCCTTACGCTACCTCCCTTTACAAAGGAAGCATTGTTACAAGGGGTTAGCGAAAGCTATCTGTAAACCACCCCGGGAATCTTGGCCCCGAGTAGGAGAACTCTATCCTACTAAGCCCTTTTATAAGGGCGTATCGGCTAAGTAGCGGCGAACGCCGCTTAAAGGAAAGTCACCTCTGTGCGCTAGCCGCACGGTGCGTGTACGCACCCGGCTACACAGGTGCTCATGCGAGCATCCGATATTCCGCTTACAGCGGTCAGCACGCCTGGTGGCATGCTGTGGGAGTGGCTTGTTATGCCACAAGGTATTTCAAATGCACCAGCGACTTTCAATCGCTTGGTGACTCAACTCTTCCGCCCTCATAGGAAGTACTCTCAGACGTACTTCGACGATATATTCGTTCATAGGCGTGAAGAAGGCGACTCGTCTGATGTTCAGACGCACTTTATACACCTTCGAGCTGTGATCGAATGTATGCGAGAGCATAAGCTATATGCCAACGTATCCAAATGTATATTTGGTGCTGAGAAAATTCCTTTCCTCGGATGCTTCATCGGTAAGGATGGAGTGCGGGCGGATCCCGCGAAGGTGAAAGCCATTGTGGAGTGGCCTTCGCCTGTAAATCTTGGACATTTACGGAAATGGCTTGGATTAGCTAATTATCTCCACAAGTACAGCGAGAATTACGCTGAAATGGCAAAGCCGTTGACCGACCTTCTTAAGAAGGATGTTAATTGGTGTTGGGAAACCAAACACCAAAAGGCTTTTGAAGCGGTAAAGGGGAGCTTGTTGAAAGCTCCCGTTCTTGCTCTCCCAGATTCTGGGAAACCATTTAGTGTCGTCTGCGACGCCTCCGATTTCGCAATCGGATGTGCTTTGTTACAAGCAGACGATGCAGGAAGGGAACGCGTAATTGCGTTTGATTCGACGCAGCTTAAAGCTGCGGAACGGAATTATCCCGTTCATGACAAGGTGTTACTTGCAATGAAGTATGCTCTTGTCAAATTTAGGGTTCACTTACTCGGCTCAAAGCCGTTCGTGGTTTATACTGACCACGCGTCCTTACGGACAGCGACAAAGTCGCCTCATCTCTCGCAACGGATGGATCGTTGGCTCTCCTTTTTGCAAAGTACAACTTTGAGGTTAAGTATAAACCTGGAAAGCAGAACGTGCTTTCAGACGCGTTGTCGCTTCGTCCCGATTACGAGCTCGCTCACGCGACATTCGTCACCACATCTGCGGTGGATCTCATACGACAGGCGTATGAGAAAGACCCACAGTGTACGGATCTAATCAGCGCGTTAGGTGAAAAGGGTCTTGGATCGTCTGTGCCAACCCTGTCAAGTCGAGCTAAAGCTCGTTTACACCATTACAGGTACTGTGACGGTCTTCTATTTTATAGCACGAGCTCGGAGGACACTCAGCGGGTGGTAGTTCCTCATAATGAGGAACTGAAGTATAGAGTCCTCTTTGAGGCACATGACGCCCCTACCGGGGGTCATTTAGGTCGGGATAAGACTTACAGCGCTTTAAGCGCTTTGTATTGGTGGCCCAAGATGTATAAGGGGGTCGGTGCGTATGCCATGTTGATAGCGCCGAACGGCGCTATCAGTCATCCAACCCATTCCCCACACGTGGGGAAAACGCGCTAACTCGTGCGCCACCGTTACCCGCTAGGGGTGATACCTCCAGGTTGCCACAGGCAACCACCACCAATGAACCGTCCTTGGTTCAAGAAGCCCGACGTGCCGGACGGGCACGGAAGGGACCTCGCGACCCTCAAAAGAGGGCTAATAACGCGGTCAATAGGGGTTTAGCCTCCTATACCCCTGGTCTAGCGGCTATACTGCGCGTGAAATTGCGCATCGGAACCAACTCCGGGCCCGACTACTAACGCTCAAACATTATTCCGTTAAGTCCCACCGGACGCGCCTCGGGAAGCAGCCACGCGGTGTCCTCGTGGATATTATGAGCGAGATTCCCCTTGTTCTCCTGAGGGACGAAAGCGTCGAAGACGCAGAACAAGCGTTCCGCGCCTGGGCGGAAAGGGAGAAACACCTCCCCAGTTTCGATGCGCTGTACAACAGCTTTTCCGAACACGACGTTCGGGTAGAGAGAGCGATACGCTTGGCCTATGCTCAGGCCAAAGCGCAAGGGCAATTACCTGCCTCCTATTACACGCGCTCTGCTCTCGATGTGGTGCCGGAGAGCAATGCAAGTACAGCATTTGCCTCCGGCGAACTCCCAGGTATTGGGAGTGAAGGGGCTTCTTCAGCCCCTTTGGTCGTTGACTCTCAGTGGGATTCTCCCGCTCGAAAGAGTCAACGACGTCACGGCAATCCTGCCTCAGGGGAGTCTCGTACTCCCACGAGTTCTCGGAATGTGGATATCCTTTCCACTTCACCAGGTACTGGGTCTCAACCCGGTGATGTCGTCGTGCCATCAGGCGTTCCACATGATAATGTGGCGTACCCTCCGTATCTAGAACTGGAGGAGGGGGTCGCGCTATTGCGGCGTGACTTCCACGAGTGCTGTGATCAGCACAGCCTTCGCATCCAAGATGCTCAGGAGGAACTCCGCAACGAGGGGAGTGCGAATGAACGCCTCGAGGAGCGGCTTGCCTCTCTCTAGACTCTCGTTGCGGAGCTTCAGGGTCGTATATCAACCCTGTCGGAGATGTTCCGACCTGTTGCGCCTTTCGGCTATCCGGTTTCTCACCCTCCTCCGCGAGGGGACCCGCCTCCGGGTTCTGGTATGGCTTAAGCATACCCACATAAAAGGTTGGATGCGTACGCATCGCCTTCGGGATGTCTAAGGTGTACGCCAAGCCCTTTCGGGCTAGCACCTTGAAAGGCCCCACAAACCTGGGGCGCAGTTTATTGCGCAACACATTTGAAACTGCATGTGTAGGAAGAGTTTTAGCGTTTAATAAAACACTTTCTCCTACTTTGTATACCTTTTGTTACGCCGGCCCTTTTGGTCAGCTTGCTCCTTCTGCTTGTCTTGGCTTTCCGCCATGGCATCTCAGACGTTTCGTAAGACACTAAGGCGCGTCGATATAAACTTATCGATGTGCTTTCGAACAGATACAGGGTTGACATCGGGGAATCCTCCCCCCTCAAGCCCTGGGCCACACACACGTGGCGTCAACGGAACCCTCGGATTCACCAATCCGTTCACGTTAAACGGGGTAAACCCCGTAGATGCATGAACCGAATTGTTGATAGAAAATTCGACCATCGGAAGCATCTCACTCCAACCCATTGGAGAATCCGGACATAAACTCCGGAGAATATCCTCCACAACGCGATTAACGCGTTCCGTCTGACCGTCCGTCTGCGGATAATCCGCAGTGGACATGAAGAGCTTGGTGCCTAGCACCTTGAACAACGCTCCCCAGAATTGTCCCCTAAAACGGGGATCCCGATCCGACACAACGGAATCGGGTAGACCATGCTGTCGAAAGACACGGTCTAGGAACACTTTCGCTGTTCCTTGTCCATCTATGGACTCTAGCACCGCCTCCAGGTGAGCCATCTTGCTCAAACGGTCTACAAAGATCAATATGCCGGTATTCCCGGCCTTATCCTTCGGAAAACCGAAGATAAAATCCATGCAAATGGATTTCCAACACTCCGTTGGAACCGATAAGCTCGCCAAAATCGCAGCTAAACTTGCAGAGGGTTTAACCCTCTGACACGTCTCACAGGTGCGTATATACGCACCGACCCACTTGTACATTTTGGGTAACCAATACAAAGCGCTTAAAGCGCCGTAGGTCTTATCCCGACCTAAATGACCCCCGGTAGGGGTGTCATGTGCCTCAAAGAGGACTCTATACTTCAGTTCCTCATCATGAGGAACTACCACCCGCGGAGTGTCCTCCGCGCTCGAGCTCTAATATAGCAGACCGTCACAGTACCTGTAATGGTGTAAACGAGCTTTAGCTCGACTTGACAGGGTTGGCTCAGACGGGCCAAGTCCCTTTTCACCCAACGTGCTGATTAGAGCCGTACACTGTGGGTCTTTCTCATACGCCTGGCGTATGAGATCCACCAGAGACGAGGTGACGAATGTCGCGTGAGCGAGCTCGTAATCGGGACGACGCGACAAAGCGTCTGCGAGCACGTTCTGCTTGCCAGGTTTATACTTAACCTCAAAGTTGTACTCCGCAAAGAAGGAGAGCCAACGGGACATCCGTTGCGAGAGATGAGGCGACTTTGTCGCTGTCCGTAAGGACGCGTGGTCACTATAAACCACGAACGGCTTTGAGCCGAGTAGGTGAACCCTAAATTTGACAAGAGCATACTTCATTGCAAGTAGCTCCTTGTCATGAACGGGATAATTCCGTTCCGCAGCTTTAAGCTGCCTCGACTGAAACGCAATCACGCGTTCTCGTCCCGCGTAGTCTGCTTGTAACAAAGCACATCCGATTTCGAAATCGGAGGCGTCGCAGAAGACGCTAAAATGTTTCCCAGAGTCTGGGAGAGCAAGAACAGGAGCTTTTAACAAGCTCCCCTTTAGCGCTTTGAAACCGTTTTGGTGTTTGGTTTCCCAACACCAGTCAACATCCTTCTTAAGAAGGCCCGTCAATGGCTTCGCCATTCAGCGTAGTTCTCGCTGTATTTGTGGAGATAATTAGCTAATCCAAGCCACTTTCGTAAATCTCTAAGATTTACAGGCAAAGGCCACTCCACAACGGCTTCGCGGGATCCGCCCGCACTCCATCCTTACCGATGAAGCATCCAAGGAAAGGAATTTCCTCAGCACCAAAGATACATTTGGATGCGTTTGCATATAACTGATGCTCTCGCATACATTCGAGCGCCACTCGAAGATGTATCAGGTGCGTCTGAATATCAGACAAGTCGCCTTCCGCACGACTATGAACGAATATATCGTCGAAGTACGTCTGAGCGTACTTTATATGAGGGCGGAAGAGTTGGGTCACCAAGCGATTAAAAAATCGCTGGTTCATTGTTTGGTTTTCACCAAAACTGACTCGTCCATCGTGGATGAGGAGTTCAACTCCTCTTCCGGACGCAATACGACAACCTCGTCGATTTCATCTGCTTTTACAGCACTCTCAAACTCGTTGAATGACATCCCCTCCAACGACAACAGTTCGCCTACCCCAGGCAACCGTTCAAGGTTTACGCCTTATGTGACAATACCTGTAACACTATTCAGAATCCGATAGGACTGCTGACTACTGTCCTCGGGACTCATCCCGAGACCCAGATGGGGGGAGTCAATTGCCCCATCTATTGGAAGCGCATCGCGCCTATCCACAGAGGTCTCTACCTCTACCACCGGTGACTCGCCGGTCTCACCTATAAAGGCGTGGTCGTAATAATTTCCTACGTGCAGAAGAGACGAACTACGGGTCTCTTCGCTTGGAAGCGCCTCGCGCTTAACCACAGGGGTCTCTACCCCTACCACTAGAGTCGCCTCAGAGGAACCCACCTCTACCACTGGTGACTCACCAGTCTCGCCTATATCGGCGTGGGGATTAACCGCCGAATCTCCCTTGTCAAGGAACACTTCCTTAACCTCATTGGGAATGATCATTTCAGACATCCCAATCTCTGGCATCTCACGCCAGAATCGCTTTTGCGATCGAGCAAAGGTGGGTTCATGACTCGCCAATGCTTCACCCGATCGCGGGTGCGTTGAGCCAATGAGCTTAGCCTTCCAGTCTATCCATGGCTCGTGGCGTTCCATCCACTTCATGCCCAGAATGAGTCCAAATCCGTGACTCAGGCAACCTTCTTAGCTGTCGAAGTATGCACACTTCATCTTAAGGTCAATCGAGACCTTGGGTACAGTAACCTATACGCCCGTCGCTAGACGGGCCGTGACAACGTCACGAGAACGTCCCTCTAGGGCCTCGGCATACAGCCGACTCTTCACAACAGAAGCCCGTCTGACATAATTGTCAGACGCTCCAGAGTCTATAAAGACTCTCCAACTCTTATCAAAGCCTTCACGTCCGTAAGGACTACCAGCAAACCTGGCTGGTACACCAACTCGGTGCTAGAAAGCACCGCTTCCCTCGGGGATTTGTGCTGTCGTCCCCTACAATGGGGATTAACAGCACTGAGGGGTCCCCCAGTAAGGCGCCCCGCACCTATTGGGAGCCGCTGTTTCCCGACGGCTTGGTCGAGGGCCTTTTTGCCTCCCTCGGCCCCTTCCAGCGACTATCTCGCTGGGGATTTTGTGGACATCTGTTCCGCAGATGATCCACGCTTCCACATAGGAAGCACCTTAGCGGCCCACGCCGCTGCAACGTAGCTAAGAGATCCGCCCCGAAGCTCTTCGAAAAAGAGTCAGAGTGACTCTTAGCGGAAGGTTTCCCCTCCACTTCGACCTGACTCAGGTCCATGGGTTCAGGACCCACCTTAGAGGAACGAAAGTTCCTCTCGGCGTTAAACGCCATCTTAAACGCCTCCCCCAGGGATTGGGGTCGGCAGCGGAACAGTTCCGAACGTGATGGCCCTTCTTTCAGTCCTCCCATGCAGACGGGGATGGACACATCGTCCGAATACGCTTTCGCGTACATCCCTTCCAACAGGGTCTTCAGTCCTTGGACATATGTCTCCAAGTCCCTAGTGCCCTGACGGCACCTCAAAAACGCCAGCTGATTCTGGAGAACCAGATCAGGCGTTGAATACCTGTCCATAAGCTTTCGCTTAAGGACTCCCCAGTTCGGGAACACGGTCGTGACCGAATCCAGACACGTAAACGCCCATGTACGGGCTTTGCTCGTAAGATGGGTCAGTGCACGTCCCACTTGCAGGTAATCCTCGATCACTTTCGCGGTGACGAATGCGGTTTCAACCTCTCGAAGCCACACATAAAGGTTTTCACCTTTATCGCCGGTGGATTCCTTTATCTTAAAGGACATCGGATGTCGCACCCCCGTATACGGGGGATAACTCCCGCGAAGACTCGCCACATGGGCGATAAGGGCATTCACCCTTTCACGAACGGCATCGAGGCCCTGCTCCACTAGATGTCGCATGCAATCCTCACCCAATATGGGTAACAGACTTTTAAAGGCTTCCTGTTGGACGGGGGTTAGCTTACCCCAATCGTCCGGATCCATCCCTTGCATAGAATGTTGATCACCAACACAGGTGTTGGATTGACTACAAGTGCTACCAGATGTAGCCGGGTGCGTACACGCACGGTGCGGCTAGCGCACAGAGGAAGACTTTCCTTTAAGCGGCGTTCGCCGCTACTTAGCCGATATGCCCTTATAAAAGGGCTTAGTAGGATAGAGCTCTCCTACTCGGGGCCAAGATTCCCGGGGTGGTTTACAGATAGCTTTCGCTAACCCCTTGTAACAATGCTTCCTTTGTAAAGGGAGGTAGCGTAAGGGAGAACTCCCTTGGGCTACAATACTCACCGCGCGCGCGACCGGGCGTGGTCGTGCGCCTAGCTCCGCTAATGCCTTAATGACAAGGAGCTCCGCTAATGACTTAACGGCAAGGAGCTCCGCTAATCCCTTAACGGCAAGGCTCCCTTACTAAAGGTGTAGGTAAAAGGAGGGCTCCCTCTTACCTACGACACTCACTACGCGCGCGACCGGGCGTGGTCGCGCGCCTGCACTTTAGAGTGAAATGTAAACTGAATATATTTAATATGTAATTAGCCTAAATTAATTTAAACTAATATAAACTATATGTAGTACTAAGTAGAATATTCTTAATTCGTACCTAGCTAAAATGTAGACTACACACCTGTGTACTGACACGTGGATGGCTGACACACCACCACACCAAGGGCCCATGCCCTGATTGGTTAAAATAACCAAAAGTTCGAAACCTTTCAACCCGGCCAATACTGACCTCAACCGTGGTGTACTCATGTACACTAACACTCAATGTAACCCGAATGTAAACCCGTTACAATTTTCCCTACGTTTGAGGAACGGATTAGGCTGCCGACAACGCCGTTCGGCGCTGTCGGAGCGGTTAACCGTTGGGGAGGTATACCCAAGGGCATCCACCTCCGAGTTCTCGGAGTAGTCTACCTCTTCTAGAGGAGACGCCATAGCACCATTGAAGGTGTACATATGGAGGGAGAGGAACTGGAGTTGGAGTTCTCCAACAAAAAAAAATTATTGCGCAAGCAATAGTCTTGATGGGGGAGTATGTAACGGGGTTAAATTTGAGTTACATTTAGTGTTGGTGTACATGGGTACACTACGGTTGAGGTCAGTATTGACCGGTTTGAAAGGTTTCGAGCCATTGGTTAATTTAACCAATGAGGGCATGAGCCCTTGGCTGGTTGTGTGTCAGCCATCCACGTGTCGGTACACAGGTGTGTACATTACATTTTAGCTAGGTACGAATTGGGTATATTCTACTTAGTATTATATATAGTTTACATTAGTTTAAATTAATTTAGGCTAATGACATATTAAATATATTCAGTTTACATTTCACTCTAAAGTGCAGACGCGCGACCTCGACCGGTCGCGCGTGCAGTGAGTGTCGTAGGTAAGAGGGAGCCCTCCCTTTACTTACACCCCGTAAAGGGAACTCAGCCGTTAAGGCTAAGTAGTAGACCAACCCGGGAATCTTGTCCCCGAGTAGGAGAGCTCTCTTAGTAAGCCCTTTATAAAGGCGTATCGGCTAAGTAGCGGTAGATACCGCTTTAAGGAAGAGTCTTCCTCTGTGTGCTAGCCGCACCGTGCGTATACGCACCGGCTACAAAAGCCTCCCGCCCGAATACACGCGAATTCGGTGACTGAGGCCGGATTCGTAAGGAAATGTTATGGCTGTGGGAAACCAGGACAAATAAAAAGAGAATGTCCGCAGAAAGGCAGAAGGGAGCAAAGGACTGACCCGAAGGATCAAGGAGGTTCAAACAACCAGTGGAACCGAAAGGTCGCGTTGTCCACCGTTGGGGTGGGAAAATATTGTGTGACTGATGGAATGACTGATCCAGATCACGTGTCAGGGACTACGTGGATAGTTGCTAGTGGCGCCAGCAGACACCTGGTGGCCGACGAAACTTTGTTGGAGGACGCTGTAACATGTGGCCCGGAAGACGGATTTATGTTGCCTGACGGCGGAAAATTATCGGTCGCCAAGGTTGGGAAGATCAAGCTAGTCACGCCTGGTGTTGACCCTGTTTCGATCGAGTTAATTGAAGTGTATTTTGCACCCAAGCTTGCCAAGAACCTGATTTCACTTGGCAAGTTGCATGAAAAAGGGTGCAAACTGGTGGAAAACAGTGGAAAACTATCGATTCAGTGGAACGGAAACACGCTGTTTCCAGTTGAAATATATGGATCAATTTTCATGGCTAATTTGATACCGGAAATGCTGGGCGGACGCGCGCAGCAGTTCACGCATATGTTGCTGAACGCTGTAGCTGCTGAAACTGATGGTGATGTGCAGGAAGGCACGCTGCATCACTTCTCATGTCCGCTTGGGTAACTTGGCTTATGACACAGTCGAAAGACTATCCAAGGACCCCAGGTCAGGAATCAGGTTGACATACAGCGGTCGACCGAACTGCTTGACCTGTGCCGGAGGAAAGGCATCAAGAAAGCAACAGCCGAGAACGGATTCAGACGAAAATTCACCGATCGAGCGTGTCGGCGGTGTGATATGTAGTGACTTGAAGGGTCCAACTACACCGCGCGACAGACGCGGGAATCGATGCATAGTGGTGTTTGTAGACCACTACTCAAGTTACGTACGGGTTTTCGTCGCTCGAACTAAAGACAGAGCGGCGAAAATGTTCGAACATTTTCCTACTTGGTTCGAAAATGAGTTCAAGTGTCGCATCCATGTCCTGCGTACGGATGGAGGCGGTGAATATAAAAACGTGGAATTGTTCTTTAAAAGGACTGTAGTTCGTCAACAAGTTACGGAGGCTGGTAATCCAGCCTTCAATGGAAAATCCTAAAGGATAAACCGGACCATTTTTAACATGGTCCGGTGTATGATTTTTGGGTCTGGGGTACCGTTGATGTACTGGTCTGAGGCGGCGGAATATGCCTCATACATCTTGAACCGTACCCCGACCCGTTCGAATCCTGGAAAACGTTCGCCTTACGAAGTGTTGACGGGTAAAAAACCCTCATTGAAAAAAAATTGTTGTGTTTGGTTCGCCGTGCATGGTGTGGAGGGACCCGCGTAAAAAGGCCCTAGCGAAAAAATGCCGAGCGAGCTTTGATTCTTGGCCGCAGTGATGAAACCAAGGGTTTCAAGGTACTACTGCTCAAGGACAGGGTGGTAACGGTCACTCGCCATGTTAGTGCAATTGCGACACTAGACAAGGGGCGAGTGACCAAATTAGAAAGGCACTAGACATCGCAGCTGAGGAGGAGCTCGAGAGGCGAGCTGCAGAACGCGCAGATGCAGGCTCGGCCCATGGAACCGCCATATCAGGGCAGTTCGAAGTTCAAGATACAAGTGAGAAGTCGCGTAAGCACCCCAGGAAGTCTGGACGCGTGATTAAGAAGACTCCCAAGGCAGTTGCGTTGGAGAAAACAAGCAAGAATAAGTACAGAGATGAGGAAAGTGTGATTGAGGCGTCCACCGCTGAAGTACGCGTGATTGATGACGACGAGGAGGCAGTCTCGAGTGATGGTTACGGGATTGAGATGAAAGGACCCGCAAATGCTGTTACAGAAGGCGCGATGTTTGTCTACGCTGTGTGTGAAACTGACTATGGCGGAAATGCGTCCCGGGTTGGAGTTCCCGATCCGAGGTCATATAAGGAGGATAATGAAGGCGCAAACTCTGACCTATGGACAAAGGCAGAGCAGGAAGAGTTCAAGGCACTGGAAGATATAGGTACCTGGAAGGCGATCAAGCGTCGGCTGGACAAGCAATTGTTGCCCACTAAGTGGGTATACAAGACCAAGTTGCGTGCAGATGGAACAGTCGAGCGCTATAAGGCTCGGCTTGTATCACGCGGCGATCGTCACATTTTTTTTTAATTTACGGACAGGATTACTACTTCACGTTTTCGACAGTCATGGAAGTCGATAACGTAAAAGTAATCCTGGTCATGTCGCAAATGTGGGGGGGGGGTACCGGCGCGGCACGGTGATGTTCCGAGCGCCTACCCGAAAGCGAAGGCAGAAGAAAATTGTGAAATACATTTGAAGATTCCACAAGGTATGCAGGTACCGAAGGAGTGTGTGAAACTTTTGACGTGGAATCAAGTGATGAACTCTCGTTAAAGCTGGAAAGGAACCTATATGGCCTAAAGCAGGCCGGAGGTTGTGGCACCAATTACTGTGCCAGACATTGGAGGATCTAAATTTCGAACAGTGCGTCACGGATACCTTTGTTTTCGTTAGGAGTGGTGTGGATTGTATCATTTTGGTTGGGTCCTACGTAAACGACATTTTAGTTACCGGAAGCGCGCCGGCGGCAGTTAACAAGTTTTTCGCTGAAATGGACGTGCTAGAGCTCAAGGATCTAGAAATCGTGAGCAAGTTTTTAGGCATTCACATTGAAGGTAACCGACAAGGTGGTTACAGATTGGATCAGGAGGCTTCTATTGATGAGCTCCTGATCACACATGATTTTGGAAAGATGAATACAACACGCACGCCGGTGCTGGACGTGGACGGTGTGGAAGATTTCAAGGAATTGTTACCAGCTAAGTCAAGAGAAAAATATCCAAGTATCAAGGGTTTCCAATCGCTGGTGGGTAGCCTCCTGTGGATATCTCGCTGCACGCTCCCAGATATCGCTTTCGCGGTGCACCGCGTAACGCAGCGCACGCATGCACCCACGATGGGGGATTTAAAGGCTGCAAAGCGCATCGCAAGGTATTTGAAGGGTACCAAGGCTATGAAACTACGATTGAATCACGATGACGAGCTGCCATTGCCGATACGGATCACGTGTTATACGGACGAAGATTTTGCAGGCGACAAAATGGACAGAAAAAGTGTGAGTGCAGTGGTGGTGTATCTCAATGGAATTATCGTATCATGGAAATGCAAAAAGCAGACTACAGTGGCATTTTCCACAGCTGGAGCCGAATTTGTGGATGCAGCTGTGGGCGGACGTGAGGCATTATGACTGCGAGAGCTGCTACTGGAAATTGGAATTTTTTCGAGGGTCCCGCTGTTGATGAAAATGGATAATCAGCCCGCCATCAAGCATGTGGAGTCCGAAGCGAGTGCTGTCAATACGAAACCCATTGACATCAAGTTGAAGTTTTTGAGGTATTTGAACAAGAAGGGCGTGATCAAGGCAGCTCACGTGCCAAGTTTGGAGATGTTGGCGGACCTGTTGACGAAGGATTTGAACGCGCAACGGATACAAGATTTACGCAAGCAAATTGGATTGTATGAAAAGTGTTACAGCGCGCGCCGTTTCCGGAGGAGTGTTGATTTTCGACGTAGCCATGTTTGGCTTTCGAGGTAAATCATATGTTGCAAACGGATTGGCTGATAATACTTTTATGCATGGTGTTCACAGGTTTTAAGTATATAACGCTTAGGGAATTTAAGCGTGATTTGTTGACTTAAATTTTTTTATAATTGCAAAATATATATGACTTTTGTTTTTGGCAAACATCCAGCAATCGAATAAAGACACTTCGGACCACGGCTATTAAGAGCCATCTCGTCTACTACAGCACGGATTTCAAGCTACCACATCTGCCTGTGCAACAACACAGACATCATCCAGCGCGGGATCTCAACATCCTCTGGTAGCACCTTCGCGTCTCCGCTCGCCACCATCCTTGTGCAAATCTGTCTTCAGTCGGTATGTAGTCGATTCTTGATCCAATCAGTACATTCGTCACCAAATCCGCCGGAATCTTTCAAACCGAATCTTGACGTTCCCTATTTGACACAGTCCGTAAATATAACTGTACAACTGCAAAATTCTCCTTAGCTGAAGTCATTTCGTTCTTTAGTTTCTTTTTTCTGCTTGACCAGCTCATGGACATCTCCGAACTTTACTCTCATCTGCTCAATAACTCGCAAATCTAAGCAGCTGCTTCCAACCCTCGATCTGATGTTCTTCCTTGAGACTGTGACCCGCGCACTATGCTGGTCGATTTAGTGCTTGGGTTGAACAGCCATTCCGCGTTATAAAAACGCGCAGATGCTGCGAGTTAACGCGGTCGCGATGTGCCTACATCTGTAGCGTGCGCCTTCAAGCACGCTACCGTGGTGCGTGGTGCACACCTGTCCCGTCTATACTTCACAGTAGGACGACCATCGATCCAAGACGTGAAAAAACTCCTTGACATCGATCTACGGATTCCAAGTGCTCGTTAAGTGCCAAATTTGATTCGAACTAAAGGGAATACACTCCCCAACAAGGCATACGGGATTTGTCAAGACTATCGCTTCCGAAAGTTTGTCACGGATATTATACTGTCTACTGGAAACTTCCAAAGCTTGAAGTGCATTGGAAGACAAGTTCGTGGTTGTCTCTGGATTACGCAAGCATCGGGGAATGAATGGACTAGAGACGTACGAGATGTACGAGACGTACGAGACGTCCTCCGCCTTAGTTACTTTAAAATACAGGAAGTATCAAATGGATTCCAAGATATAGCGGCGTTCTTCATTGAATCTTGGTCTTCTGAAGCAGGCAAATGAACCTGTCCACTGGCTCCAGGAATGATACGCTTTGAACTTTAGTTAGTAAATGCCCCCGCAGGCACGTTAGCTTCCATCATATGGTTTTCTCGAATGGGAATATAGCTAATTTAAAGTAGCTCACGGCGATATGACTTTGGGACAAAAATAAAAGCATCAACATTCGTTTTCAGTTCTTTGTGACTTGTAGCAGGAGATGACCCCGTGAAAAAAATATGTAACGCTGTGACAGAGTCTTCCGTAGAAAGCTATAACCCATTGAGGTTGCTTCATCAGTAGCCGATTTTCTGTCCTGTGTCGTGTTCATCCAAATGCGTTTCGGTCGTCCTTCCTGAGCACTGACCATCGATGCTGGCGCATAGATCCTTTTGTACAATAGCACCAGCAACGGAATTTGACGAATCCACGACTTTTTTTCTTCTATTGTTTGAACGCTCACTGCTTATCTTGAAAGCATGTAGAGCAATTTAATGTGGTCCGTTGGCCACGTTTCCGGTACTGTTCGTCTACACCTTTGCCCGTCCAAAGTTAAAAGATTTGCGACCAATGTGAAATGGTTAAAGAAGTAAATATAGATTTTTTTAATATTGTAACCAAAGTGAAAAGCCTTTTAACCAATGTGAAATTCGAGTACTAAATGAGGGTTCTATATTGCATGTTACTGTGGTGTTGAGTGCTTTTATGCAGTGTTTGCTATCGTGCTAACGAAACCTTTATCTTATAGATAACGTTAATAGCTTGAGCTGCTGCCCCCCCCGCGGGAGCATGCGATGCTCTGTAAGCATAGGCGCTCGAGGATGTCATGGTCAAAACAAATGCCTTCACTCATAAAAATTTAAGCAAGAACATTTGCAGTTCTTGTTTTTATTGGGCACAATTTCACATGGTGAAAGGCTTTTCACTATGGTTACATACTTCAGGAATTTATATTTTACTTCTCTACTCATTACACGTTGGTCGCAAATATTTTCTCTTTGAAGATATCGAGTACCTCCCCATTTAATCGGGTGGGTGTAAGCCATGTCAAGCGCGTGCTGTAAGGGCCTCTTCATTACACCTGGACCCCGACTCTACCCCACCTTCGATTCTTGTCCACTGCGGGACTCGAATCCGTGACCTCCCGGTCCCGTGGTGGGGCCTAAACCACTGTACAACAGGGTCGGTAATCTTTTCTCCTTGGACAGATGGAGGTGTAGTGTCATCCCCGTCTCTCGACAAATTCTCGCAGGAGAAAAGTCAATTTGTCTCTGGTGAACAGACTCATAAGCTGCTGATGTTGTCTTCTCTCATATTTTTTTGTCTTTGGTTTTGAACGACAGATCCATCTCGTGTTTTATCGATCTCAGGTCCGACCTTAGCGAGACATATGAGCGACCTTGCAAGATCAATGCCCTTCCTGGACTTTATGTCTTTCCATTTCCCATGGACATCGAAATAATATATGTTTTATTATTTCGGGTTGCTAGATTGTACGACTACCCAGTATAATAATACTGGGTCGATATGTGAGCGAAGTTGATATGAGCGCCAAATACTGCATGCAGTATCAACGTAGAAAAGAAGAGCGCAAAAATTACAATCAGTGGCAGCAAAAATTGCTCCGTCCGATGCAGAAAAGGCAGCGCTACATGGACATCGATAAACGTCAGTATCAGAATGGTATAAGCAAAATAGCTAGTTTCGGGGCAACTGACCCATATACCCCAGGAAAGTGATGTACGTGTAGAGTCCCCAGCTTAACGAGTACAGTAAGTTTCCAACTAGCAACACCACGAACGAGCGAGTTGCGAGCATCGGCGCTAGTAAAAACTACACCACAACGATCAACTGTCAGCAGCAGAAACTCCTTTTTTCCTTTCTATATTTTCCTTTACCTGCAATACGTAGAGAAATAGGAACAGGATGAAAAACGAGTTGCAATGGATATCAAAAGCAAACTGCCACTCCACTCGCTGCTCCACGTACAAAGTGTCAACTAATCCGTGACTGCATCATTAAAAATGTATTAGAAGCCACACCACAGCAAAAAAGTGCGAATGCTGTATGGTTTTCACTCACTTGTTTCGTTGGCGCAAATGATGATTAGCAATCCACCAGCAAAATGTAGAGATCACGAGGCCTAAGCCAAGCCATTCAATTACCACCGCATGAAATATCAGCGATAGGTATCTGGTCACACTATTCACACGAAAGGCAATAGCCCACGCCACAGTTGCCACGAGCAAAAATGCGAATTGGAGAACCACAAAAGCGGGATCATCTCTAGCCCAGCGATTCTTCGTTTGCTTCCGATAATAAGCGCTTTTGTATACCTTGGCTGGATGGACACAAAGTGTCACCATCTGGTAGATCGTGGCGTCGAGATCCATTTGACGATAGTCGGCGACACGGGCAAAGTACTCGGGAATGGCGGAACACGTGCGAAAGACGTCGGCGTTTATTCGTTTCGAGTTTTTCTTGTGATATCGACTACCATTTGAGTCAGGTGAAACAACGTATTTCATATCAATGCTCGTGCTCGACTGCACAAGCTCGTTGGACTGCATCGCTGGCGACAGCATGAGACCGATTGCTATTTTGTTACATTAATTATGTGCTCATTGGTTCCTTGCAAACCTGATATCCTTGTATATATGATTGGATGGCGAGCCCCACCAACTTCGTTCCGATATAAATGTATGTAGCAATTTGGAACAACCTAAATATTTTGTATATAGGACCTGACATAAGAGTATTATGCGAGGCATAAAGAACGGACGAGCAAATCAAAATTAACGACTGATTTCGAAGAAAGTAAGTCGCTCCGCTGAGAAATTTTTTGGAGCTTAGATTTCCTGTTTAAAAACTTGAATTATATTAAAAATTGACGAGATTGTTAATCAAATATGATTATCATATTTATGTACCTATCCTCAAAAAGGAATTTGTTTATTTTATTATTAGCAAGCCATTAGAATTTTGTATATTTGTTATCACTTGAGTTTACCTGAATGGAGATGACGAGCGACGAAGCAAACGATTGTGCGAGGATTGCACTGCTTACGAAGTGAACAAGAATGGACTTGTGTTTTATTGTCGTGAGGTAGAGCAAGTTAATTTTGAGCGCTATCAAATAGCCAAGTTGTTTATTCCGGAACTCTACAGTTAGAAGCGTTACACCATTATCCCGCTAGTCTGGAGGAAGGTCATCAAGGAATCGGAGGACCTTCCAACGTATCCGGAAACAATTCCACTAGCGTCGCCTATATTAACATGCAAAATGCGTCGGAAGATGTATAGATTGCGAAACTCGGAAAGTACAACAACTGATAAATGCAGTGTTTCCTCTGGGAATATCCAAGCGACGTATCGATCTTGATTGATCGTCATGGATCGTATCCTAAATCATACCCAGCGAGACACTCGCTACAAGAGACCAAGGGTGGGGAAAAAGCCCTTGTCCAAGCCGTCGGGAAACGACGGCTCCCAGTAGGTGCGGGGCGACCTACTGGGGGACCCCTCAGTGCTGTTAAGCCCCAGGGTAGGGGACGACAGCACAAAGCCCTTAGGGAAGCGGTGCTTTCTAGCACCGAGTTGGTGTACCAGCCAGGTTTGCTGGTAGTCCCTGCGGACGTGAAAGGCTTTGATAAGCTTGGAGAGTCTTGATAGACTCTGGAGCGTCTGACAATTATGTCAGACGGCCTTCTGTTATGAAGATGCGGCGTACAGGTTTCTGTACCCAAGGTCTCGATTGACCTTAAGCTGAAGTTTGCAGACTTCTACAGCTTAGAAAGTTGCCTAGTCCTGGATTTGGACTCGAGGTATGACCTCATTCTGGGCATGAAGTGGCTGGAACGCCACGAGCCATGGATAGAATGGAAGTCTAAGTCCATTGGCTCAACGCACCCGCGGTCGGGTGAAGCATAGGCGAGTCATGAACCCACCTTTGCTCGATAGCAAAAGCGATTCTGGCGTGAGATGCCAGAGATTGGGATGTCTGAGATGATCAGTCCCAATTAGTCCAAGGAAGTGTTCCTTGACGAGGGGGATTCGGCGATTAATCCCCGCGCCGATATAGGCGAGACTGGTGAGTCACCAGAGGTAGAGGTGGATTCCTCTGAGGTTAAGCGCGAGGCGCTTAGAGAAGAGACCCGAAGTTCGTCTCTTTTTCACGTCGGAATTGTTCCGACCACGTCGTGTTCGGCGAACAAGTTGCGACTCCAGTGGTAGGGGTGGAGACCCCTGTGGTTAAGCGCGAGGCGCTTCCAAGCGAAGAGACCCGAAGTTCGTCTCTTTAGCACATCGGAAATGATTCCGACTACGCCGTTTTAGGTTAGACCGGCGAGTCACCGGTGGTAGCGATAGAGACCTCTGTAGATAGGCGCGAGGCGCTTCCAATAGATGGGGCAATTGACTCCCCCCATCTGGGTCTCGAGATGAGTCCCGAGGCCAGTAGTCAGCAGTTTTACAGGATGCTGAATAGTGTGACAGGTGTTGTCACAGAAGGCGTAAGCCTGGAACGGTTGCCTGGGGTAGGCGAACTGTTGTTGTTGGAGGAGATGTCCTTCAACGAGTTTGAGACTGCTTTTAAAGCAGATGAAATCGACGAGGTTGTCGTAATACGTCCGGAAGAGGAGTTGAACTCCTCATCCACGATGGACGAGTCAGTTTTGGTGAAAACCAAACAATGAACCAGCGATTTTTTAATCGCTTGGTGACCCAACTCTTCCGCCCTCATATAAAGTACGCTCAGACGTACTTCGACGATATATTCGTTCATAGTCGTGCGGAAGGCGACTTGTCTGATATTCAGACGCACCTGATACATCTTCGAGTGGTGCTCGAATGTATGCGAGAGCATCAGTTATATGCAAACGCATCCAAATGTATCTTTGGTGCTGAGGAAATTCCTTTCCTTGGATGCTTCATCGGTAAGGATGGAGTGCGGGCGGATCCCGCGAAGCCGTTGTGGAGTGGCCTTTGCCTGTAAATCTTAGAGATTTACGAAAGTGGCTTGGATTAGCCAATTATCTCCACAAATACAGCGAGAACTACGCTGAATGGCGAAGTCATTGACGGGCCTTCTTAAGAAGGATGTTGACTGGTGTTGGGAAACCAAACACCAAAACGGTTTCAAAGCGCTAAAGGGGAGCTTGTTAAAAGCTCCTGTTCTTGCTCTCCCAGACTCTGGGAAACATTTTAGCGTCTTCTGCGACGCCTCCGATTTCGAAATCGGATGTGCTTTGTTACAAGCAGACTACGCGGGACGAGAACGCGTGATTGCGTTTCAGTCGAGGCAGCTTAAAGCTGCGGAACGGAATTATCCCGTTCATGACAAGGAGCTACTTGCAATGAAGTATGCTCTTGTCAAATTTAGGGTTCACCTACTCGGCTCAAAGCCGTTCGTGGTTTATAGTGACCACGCGTCCTTACGGACAGCGACAAAGTCGCCTCATCTCTCGCAACGGATGTCCCGTTGGCTCTCCTTCTTTGCGGAGTACAACTTTGAGGTTAAGTATAAACCTGGCAAGCAGAACGTGCTCGCAGACGCTTTGTCGCGTCGTCCCGATTACGAGCTCGCTCACGCGACATTCGTCACCTCGTCTCTGGTGGATCTCATACGCCAGGCGTATGAGAAAGACCCACAGTGTACGGCTCTAATCAGCACGTTGGGTGAAAAGGGACTTGGCCCGTCTGAGCCAACCCTGTCAAGTCGAGCTAAAGCTCGTTTACACCATTACAGGTACTGTGACGGTCTGCTATATTAGAGCTCGAGCGCGGAGGACACTCCGCGGGTGGTAGTTCCTCATGATGAGGAACTGAAGTATAGAGTCCTCTTTGAGGCACATGACACCCCTACCGGGGGTCATTTAGGTCGGGATAAGACCTACGGCGCTTTAAGCGCTTTGTATTGGTTACCCAAAATGTACAAGTGGGTCGGTGCGTATATAAGCACCTGTGAGACGTGTCAGAGGGTTAAACCCTCTGCAAGTTTAGCTGCGATTTTGGCGAGCTTATCGGTTCCAACGGAGTGTTGGAAATCCATTTGCATGGATTTTATCTTCGGTTTTCCGAAGGATAAGGCCGGGAACACCGGCATATTGGTCTTTGTAGACCGTTTGAGCAAGATGGCTCATCTGGCGGCGGTGCCAGAGTCCATAGATGGACAAGTAACAGCAAAATTGTTCTTAGACCGTGTCTTTCGACAGCATGGTCTACCCGATTCCGTTGTGTCGGATCGGGATCCCCGTTTTAGGGGACAATTCTGGGGAGCGTTGTTTAAGGTGTTAGGCACCAAGCTCCGCATGTCCACTGCGGATCACCCGCAGACGGACGGTCAGACGGAACGCGTTAATCGCGTTGTGGAGGATATTCTCCGGAGTTTATGTTCGGATTCTCCAAAGAGTTGGAGTGAGATGCTTCCGATGGTTGAATTTGCTATCAACAATTCGGTACATGCATCTACGGGGTTTACCCCGTTTTACGTGAACGGATTGGTGAATCCGAGGGTTCCATTAACGCCACATGAGTGTGGCCCAAGGCTTGAGGGGGGAGGATTCCCCGATGTCAGCCCTGTATCTGTGCGAAAGCACATCGATAATTTTTTATCGACGCGCCTTAGTGTCTTACGACACGTCTGCAATGCCATGGCGGAAAGCCAAGACAAGCAGAAGGAGCAAGCTGACAGAAAGGGGAGGCGTAATAAAAAGGTATACAAAGTAGGAGAAAGTGCTTTATTAAACGCTAAAAATCTTCCTACACATGCAGTTTCAAATGTGTTGCGAAATAAACTGCGCCCCAGGTTTGTGGGTCCCTTTAAGGTGTTAGCCCCAAAGGGCTTGGCGTACACCTTAGACATCCCGAAGGCGATGCGTACGCATCCAACCTTTTATGTGGGTATGCTTAAGCCATACCAGAACCCGGAGGCGGGTCCCCTCGCGGAGGAGGGTGAGAACCCGGATAGCCGAAAGGCGCAACAGGTCGGAACATCTCCGACAGGGTTGATATACGACCCTGAAGCTCCGCAACGAGAGTCTCGAGAGAGGCAAGCCGCTCCTCGAGGCGTTCATTCGCACTCCCCTCGTTGCGGAGTTCCTCCTGAGCATCTTGGATGCGAAGGCTGTGCCGATCACAGCGCTCGTGGAAGTCACGCCGCAATAGCGCGACCCCCTCCTCCAGTTCTAGATACGGAGGGTACTCTACATTATCATGTGGAACGCCTGATGGCACGACGCCATCACCGGGTTGAGACCCAGTACCTGGTGAAGGGGAAAGGATATCCACATTCCCAGAACTCGTGGGAGTACGAGACTCCCCTGAGGCAGGATTGCCGTGACGTCGTTGCCGCTTTCGAGCGGGAGAATCCCACTGAGAGTCAACGACCAAAGGGGCTGAAGAAGCCCCTTCACTCCCAATACCTGGGAGTTCGCAGGAGGCAGATGCTGTGATCGCTTTGCTCTCCGGCACCACATCGAGAGCAGACCGCGTATAATAGGAGGCAGGCAATCGCCCTTGCTCTTTGTCCTGAGCATAGGCCAAGCGTAGCGCTCTCTCTAGCCGAACGTCGTGTTCGGAAAAGCTGTTGTACAGCGCATCGAAACTGGGGAGGTGTTTTTCCCTTTCCGCCCAGGCGCGGAACGCCTGTTCTGCGTCTTCGACGCTTTCGTCCCTCAGGAGAACAAGAGGAATCTCGCTCATAATATCCACGAGGACACCGCGTGGCTGCTTCCCGAGGCGCGTCCGGTAGGACTTAACGGAATAATGTTTGGGCGTTAGTAGTCGGGCCCGGAGTTGGTTCCGATGCGCAATTTCACGCGGCAGTATAGCCGCTAGACCAGGGGTATAAGAGGCTAAGCCTCTCTTGACCGCGTTCTTAGCCCTCTTTTGAGGGTCGCGAGGTCCCTTACGTGCCCGTCCGGCACGTCGAGCCTCTTGAAACCAAGGACGTTTCATTGGTGGTGGTTGCCTGTGGCAACCTGGAGGTATCATCCCTAGCGGGTAACGGTGGCGCAGAGTTAGTGCGTTCTCCCCACGTGTGGGGAATGGGTTGGATGACTGATAGCGCCGTTCGGCGCTATCTACATGGCCAGCCGTTGGGGAGAGCTCCCCAAGGGCGTTCACTTCCGAGCCGTCGGAATAGTTTGCGTCCATAGCACCACTGAGGGTGTACAATGGACAGCCAGAGGTACTGGCGTTGGAATTCTCCAACAAAATTTTGTTTATTGCGTAAGCAATAGTC
This sequence comes from Peronosclerospora sorghi, assembly GCA_026184515.1. Classification (NCBI taxonomy): domain Eukaryota; phylum Oomycota; class Peronosporomycetes; order Peronosporales; family Peronosporaceae; genus Peronosclerospora; species Peronosclerospora sorghi. The sequence continues at coordinate 8,590,637 of CM047586.1, read as the reverse complement.
TTGATGGGGGAGGATGTAACGGGGTTACATTCGGGTAACACTGAGTGTTGGTGTACATGAGTACACCACGGTTGAGGCCAGTATTGGCCGGGTTGAAAGGTTTCGAACCTTTGGTTATTTTAACCAATCAGGGCATGTGCTCTTGGTGTTGTGGTGTGTCAGCCATCCACGTGTCAGTACACAGGTGTGTACACTACATTTTATCTAGGTACGAATTAGGAATATTCTACTTAGTGTTACATATAGTTTATATTAGTTTAAATAATTACATATTAAATATATTCAGTTTACATTTCACTCTAAAGTACAGACGCACGACCTCGACCGGTCGTGCGTGTAGTGAGTGCCGTAGCGTAAGGGGAGCCCTCCCCTTAGCTACACCCTTTGAAAGGGAGCCTTGCCGTTAAGGCACTAGAACGGCTAGAGTAAACTAACCCGGGAATCTTGGCCCCGAGTAGGAGAGCTCTCTCCTACTAAGCCCTTAATAAGGGCGTATCGGATAAATAGCGGCGAACGCCGCTTTAAGGAAAGTCTTCCTCTGTGCGCTAGCCTCACCGTGCGTATACGCACCGGCTACAGTGATACACACAATTGTACACGCAAATATTCACCCGATTGTGTCCGCAGTCGCACCCCTAATTAGGCCGACAATTAATTTCTCAATTAGGCCCAATTTTATAGCACACTTTACCACACTTGTTGGATCATTGTTAGCTGAAACGTTAGATACGTCTTGGATGATCTGACTACCTTTATTATGACCGTTGGAATAGCTCCTCGAGTGGAGGACGATCCTATACCATTTGAGGCCTCATGCAACCCGATTCCGGCGACAATAAAGTCTAATAATGGGGGTGATTGATTGATTGGAACCAATTTAAACAAATTGGGCGTCCGTCAAGGTTCGGAAGGACTTGATCACACTTCGCGTTGTCGCCGTACTTACAGAAGAGTGATTCAATAGACCAAAGGCAGATGCATGATGGTTTGGACAAAGTGATGAGGATCAGCCAGTTTAAGATTAGGCATTTTGCAAATAATAGCATGACACCGCGTCTGAAACAACTGGCACTGAGAGGATGGGTAACTCCACTAGAAAACGTACTCAAGAGAACATACTCCCTGTTGTCTCAATAAACGTGAGCACCAAGTAGGAAGGCTTACTGAAAGGGTTGTTCCCATTTTGCATTGGTGGTGGTGGGAACAATAGCTCAAGACAGGACCATTTCTCGTCTATTCTTGCAGAGTGATGCGAAAACGCTCATCACCCTGAGTCTAAACAACATGGACCCGACGTCACCTGCGTACATAGTTTGATACCGTCGCATCAAACAACTCTTGTGAGAGAACAACGTTTAGCTTCCTTAAACTTCGTGTAAGTGAAAACACTACGAAGTATGTTGTGCAAGGATGAGTATGAGAACGCGAGTGATACGCAAACACTTTAAAGTGGGCGAACGATGAATAAGTAGTCCTCAAACTTTATAAAAGCGATGTTACGTTGGGCATCCCATGAAGTTCCAAGTATAGAATGGGACATCCTGTTGATAGTTTGCGGCAATGTCACAGGAACTGATTATCGTGTGAGCTATTCAAGTGTATCGAAGGATACCCTCGATACAATCGCACTATCAGAAAGATCATGGGTAGCGATGGCACCACAAGCTCTGATCCGACGGTTACAAGGACGTACATCCGTTGACAATAATATACTGCTTGACTACCTCATCCAACCAGACAGTACGATACCGCGGTAGACAGTGGACACATGAAAGAGAAAACCGCTCAGAAGAGCTCATCTGACTTGATTAAGAAGCACGTTGAAACGTCCAATGTCAAAACATAAACAGAGACTGCATTAGCTACTCAGTTTTTAAGGCTGCTTGTCATTCTGAAATTGGGTCCGGAGGTGATGCATATTCCAAATCTCAGTTGGAAGAATCTCGTAGAGAAAATACGTGACTACCAGATAGAATATATCTTTTTCATCGTTGCAAATGACGATACCGAGGATATCGACGAATAAAAGTTTGCGTTACAAGTACGTCACATCAGGAACGAGTTCATCCTCTTAGATAAAACCTAAGTTTAGTGGAGAGATTGGAGTCACATAAAGAGATATCTCCCTATTTTTTTCCATGTACTTTGAATATACGCAGACGTATTTTTAGTAAAAGTTTCATTCGAACTCCCCCCCCAAAAATGGCTAAGACATGAAGTAGACCTCGTACCAGCAACAAAGTATTAATTCAGCCTTTACTGCGCTATCAAGTGAGATATCGACGTTTTTTTAAGCTCGTCATAAAGCTGGTAACGTGCGAGAGTCTACGTCACCAGGCTTTAGTCCAATATTCTGTAGGAAGAAACTCACTGGAAGCTGGCGGATCTTTAATGTTTAATAAGATGAACACAGCTAAGGCGCCGACTCAAACGCCAATATCCATACTGAGAAGGGATATCATCATTGATTGCATGAGCAAGAGCACCGGCTTCATCCCTCTCGATTAAGGAATGGATTACCAGTGTTGTGCGTGGGAAGGATATTTCTCTCACATCAGTAAGAACTCCAAGCGGATTGCACTGGGAGAGGCTGGTTATGTAACAGGGATTAAAACCACACTCAAGCAACATCCAACCATCGTGTTTCACATCTGCTACGCTTGGTGAGATAGTTTAATTCAAGTTATTTGGTGACATATTCATGAATAGGACGTAAAAGCGACGTAAAAAGTACATATAGAGCAGCTAATCTAAGTGTTAAGCTCATGCGTAAGTATAAAATATAATCTATGAAAACTTTAATAAATACACATTCGGTGCATCTTAGATACCAGTTCTTGGATGCTTTATCGACAAGGACGAAGCTCGCCCTGAACCAGAAAGGATCAAGGCGGCAATTGAATGGCTTGAACCAAACAGTGTCAATGATTTCGAAGAGCAGATTATTTTCATAAATTCTCATGCAACTATTTAGGCACAATAAACTTCTATTACAATAGCTTAAGTAAGACGTTGAAATACCCAATGTGAAGAAGAATCTATTGATGTTGTCTCGCGAAGCTTGACTAAAGAACCGGTGTTGGCAATAGGCGACAATAGTTGGACATTTCCCATCGTTTGCAACGCGAGTAATTTGCCATCGGCTGTGTAGTGATGCAGAGCGATTTTGATGATCTTCATCTGCGTCCAGCTAAGTTCAAATATCCGGTGCATGACAAGTAATTCCTAAGCACTGGCTAAATTTAGGATATATATATCAGGAAATAAACCTTTTTGTGGTGATACTGATCATGCATCTCTATGTTCGGCCGTGGACGCACGATTTCTTTCCCAAAGAATAGAATTATGGTTGCCTTCTTTGCAGAACGCTAATTCAGTTTGGTTGTGTAAAAACCGGGAAGATTTATCATGTAGGCCTACTTGCGAGACGAAACCGTCCGTAACAGAAATAGCCAGTGCAAACGCAATCCTTTGCACTGCACGTGTTTAGCTTATTGTACAGAAGTTACTAGAAGCGAGCTACGAAGTGATTAACTAATAAAAAACAATGAATCAGTAGATACTTTCAAGATCTCTTACGTGAAACTTTGCACAGCTATCGATTACACAATGATCTTCTGCTATATAGCACAGACCAAGAAGATGACAGTCACTTCGTTGTTCCCAACGATTATGATCTCAAACCATGATATCATGTTTGAGTATCATGATGCCTCGATTTGGTGGCATCAAGGTTGGGAGAAGACACGCGTTTTTGCATGAAACTTCTACTGAAAGAACTAGTACAAGTAGCTGCGCAAGTACGTACGCGCTTACGAATTTCAAGCCCATGAAGTCTGCGCAATCTTAGCAGACACCCATTACATTTCTGTCCGGCTTAACAGAGTGTTGGAACTCATTTCCATGGACTTTGTTTTTGGTCTTCCATCTGATAAAAAACGGAAGAAAGGGAAGTTAGTCGTTATAGACCGATTAATTAAGATGGTACATGTTACTACAGTACCGGCAACTATAAGTGCCGTGTAAACAACGCCGATATGTCCACTCGGTAATCGGTTTGTAAAAATGGCCAGATAAACATTTTCTCGGGTAGTGGTCCGAGCTCTATAGGACTTTTCTCGCAAGAAATGGTCTCGTTATTGGGCACGCGGTCAAAGATGTCAACAGTGGACCATCCAGAAACGGATGGACAAACTGAATAGGGTAACCGCTTTCTGAGAAACATGCTGCGTTCTTACGCTCATGAAAAACGTGGTGTGACGTTTTGCCACTCACCTAGTTCGCTATAAACAATTCGGGCATGATTACACAAAACACACAGTATTTTACGTGAATGCCATGCAACATCTACGCACCCCAGCTTTGCTTGGATGTTTTACAAAATCTCAGTGGGTCAGGAACGCGCTAGATCGTTTAATGAGTTAATGAGGACGAACGCAAGTTGTAGTGAAAATCATACCGAGCGCGCCTATTGCTAATATATCAATAGGTGTTTCGAGTATAAATTCACCTACAGCTGTTCATCGATAGATGTGCCCACACTGTAGCCGGTGCGTAAACGCACGGTGCGGCTAGCGCACATAGGAATACTTTCCTTTAAGCGGCGTTCACCGCTACTTAGCCGATACGCCTTTGTATAAGGGCTTAGCAAGAGATCACTCTCTTGCTCGGGGCCAAGATTCCCGGGGTGGTTTACAGTTAGCTTTCGCTAACGCCTTAATACAAGGCTTCCCTTATAAAGGGAGGTGGCGTAAGGGAGAAAAACCTTACGCTACGGCACTCACTACACGCAGGACCGGTTGAGGTCGTGTGTCTGTAAGATAGAGTGAAATGTAAACTGAATGTATATTTAATATATAATTAGCCTAAATTAATTAAACTAATGTAAACTATATGTAATACTAAGTAGAGCTTAAGTCGTACCTAGCTGAAATGTAGTGTACACCACCTGTGTACTAGCACGTGGCAGGATGCCACGCCTCCACCAAGGGCTCCTGCCCTGATTGGTTAAAATAACCAATAGGTCAAAACCTTTTGGACCGGTCAATACTGACCCCAACCGTAGTGTACTCACGTACACCACATACTAAATGTAGCCAGAATGTAACCCCGTTACATCCTCCCCCATCAAGACTATTGCTTACGCAATAAATCAATTTTAGTTTGAGAACTCCAACTGCCAGAACCTCTGGCTAACCATGAGCACCATTAGTGGTGATGTGGATTCTCCTCAAGAAGAGGAGGTTAACTATTCCGAGAACTCGGAGGTGGATGCCCTTGGGGATACTCTCCACAGGCTGACCGCTCCAACAACGCCGAACGGCGATGTCGGCAGCCTAATCCGTTCCCCACACGCGGGGAAAATGCGCTAACTCGTGCGCAACTATTACCAACCTCGGATGACATATCCGGATCGCCGAAGGCGATCACCACTAATGAGCTGGACGCAGCTCAAGAGGTTCAAAAGGCCGCACAGGCATTACAGGCTGCCTTGCACGCCCCATGTGCCCTCCACAGGCGGCATATCGTTTTGGAGGTCCTCGTGACCTCCCAAAGTGGGCCAAGAATGAGTTAAAGAAGGGTTTAGTATTCTATACCCCTGGCCTCGTGGCTGTACAGCCGCAATACATCACACGCCGGAATCAACTCCGGGAAAAACTGCTCACGCAGAAGAAGTTCACTGCTACCTCATATCGAGAGCGCCTGGAGAAACAGACACAGGGTGCCGTTGTTGGTAACCTCCGCGAGTTTCCCTTCGTTCTCCTTCAAGGAGAAGATGCCAAAGAGGCAGAGCAGAAGTTCCGCGATTGGGTGGAGGGGAGAAAGGTTTCCCGAGTTTTTAAAGCTGTACAACAGCTATTCCGAACGTGACGTTCTGATAGAGAGGGCATTGCGCTTGGCGTTTGCCAGACCCAAAGCCATGGGGCAATTACGTTCCCCTTATCGGATGCGCTATGCTAGCGCCCGTGCCCTCAATGCGGTGCCGGAGCACAGTGCGGGTTCCGCATCTGCCTCCAGAGAACTCCCAACTACTGGGAGTGAAGAGGCTTACCCCGCCCCTTTGGTCGTTGACTCACAGCGGGATTCTCCCGCTCGAAAGCGTCAACGACGTCACGGCAAATCCTGCCGCAGGGGATTCTGGAACTACCACGAACTCTGTGAATGTGGATACCCTTCCACTTCACCATATACTGGGTTTGACCCCGATGATGGCGTCGCTCCATCAGACGCTCCACTCCGTCCTGCCGTACCTTACGGCTAACCACCTTTTGATTGTCTTGGATTTCCGCCATGGCATCGCAGACGTGTCGTAAGACACTAAGGCGCGTCTATAAGAACTTATCGATGTGCTTTTGCACAGATACAGGGCTGACATCAGGGAATCCTCCCCCCCTCAAGCCCTGAGCCACACACACGTGGCGTCAACGAAGCCCTCGGATTCACTAATCCGTTCACATTAAACGGAGTAAACCCCGTAAATGCATGCACCGAATTGTTGATAGCAAATTCAACCATCGGAAGCATCTCACTCCAACTCTTTGGAGCATCCGGACATAAGCTCCGGAGAAAATCCTCAACAACGCGATTAACTCGTTCCGTCTGTCCGTCCGTCTGCGGATGATCTGCAGTTGACATGAGGAGCTTGGTGCCCAGCACCTTACACAACGAACCCAAAAACTTTCCCGTAAAACGGGGGTCCCGATCCGACACAACAGAATCGAGAAGACCATGCTGTCAAAAGACACGGTCTAGGAATACTTTTGCTGTTCCTTGTCCATCAATGGACTCTGGCACCCCCGCCAGGTGAGCCATCTTGCTCAAACGGTCTACAAAGACCAATATGCCGGTGTTCCCGGCCTTCGGAAAACCAAAGAAAAATCCACAGTAATGGATTACGGTCTAATAGACCAAAATGCCGGTGTAACCGGCCTTCGGCAAAACCGAACAAAAATCCATACTAATGGAATTCCAACACTCCGTTTGAACGGCTAAGCTCGCCAAAGGCTCACCTTAATTCTTATAGAAGGATTTGGCCACACGAACAATTGGCAATTTCCAACTGTATGCTATAGGTTAACTTGGTCCACACGATCAGTGGGCAATTTCCAACTGTTTCCTATAGCAGCTGAACTCGCAGAGGGTTTAACCCTCTTACACGTCTCACAGGTGCGTATATACGCACCGACCCACTTATACATGTTGGGCCACCAATACAAACCGCTTAAAGCGCTGTAGGTCTTATCCCAACCTAAATGACCCCCGGTAGGGGCGTCATGTGCCTCAAAGAGGACTCTATACTTCAGTTCCTTATCATGAGGAACTACCACCCGCGGAGTGTCCTCCGCGCTCGTGCTATAATATAATAAAAAGTCACAGTACTTGTAACGGTGTAAACGAGCTTTAGCTCGGCTTGACAGGGTTGACTCAGACGACCCAAGTCCCTTTCCACCAAACGCGCTGATAAGCGCCGTACACTGTGGGTCTTTCTCATACGCCTGGCGTATGAGATCCACCACAGATGTGGTGACGAATGTCGCGTGAGCGAGCTCGTAATCGGGACGACGCGACAACGCGTCTGCAAGCACGTTCTGCTTTCCAGGTTTATACTTAACCTCAAAGTTGTACTCCGCAAAGAAGAAGAGCCAACGAGCCATCCGTTGCGAGAGATGAAGCGACTTTGTCGCTTTCCGTAAGGACGCGTGGTCAGTATAAACCACGAACGGCTTTGAGCCGAGTAGGTGAACCCTAAATTTGACAAGAGCATACTTCATTGCAAGTAGCTCCTTGTCATGAACGGGATAGTTCCGTTCCGCAGCTTTAAGCTACCTCGACTCAAACGCGATAACGCGTTCCCTTCCTGCATCGTCTGCTTGTAACAAAGCACATCCGATTGCGAAATCGGAGGCGTCGCAGACGACACTAAATGGTTTCCCAGAGTCTGGGAGAGCAAGAACGGGAGCTTTCAACAAGCTCCCCTTTACCGCTTCAGAAGCGTTTTGGTGTTTGGTTTCCCAACACCAATCAACATCCTTCTTAAGAAGTTCGGTTAATGGCTTCGCCATTTCAGCGTAGTTCTAACTGTACTTGTGGAGATAATTGGCTAATCCAAGCCACTTCCGTAAATCTCAAGATTTACAGGCGAAGGCCACTCCACAATGGCTTTCACCTTCGCGGGATCCGCCCGCACTCCATCCTTACCGATGAAGCATCCGAGGAACGGAATTTCCTCAGCACCAAAGATACATTTGGATGCGTTCGCATATAACGTTTGCTCCCGTATACATTCGAGCACCGCTCGAAGGTGTTTCAGGTGCGTCTGAACATCATACGAGTCGCCTTCCGCACGACTATGAACGAATATATCGTCGAAGTACGTCTGAGCGTACTTTCTATGAGGGCGGAAGAGTTGAGTTGCCAAGCGATTAAATGTCGCTGGCGCATTCAAAAGCCCTTGTGGCATAACAAGCCACTCCCATTGTAATGGGGTGCCATTACATAATTGATATTAAAGTTAGAATATCACAGTTTAACTTGAGACGCGTTGTCTGAAATTTAAATAATAGATTATAAGGTATTATAACCTACGAAGGAAAAGTCGTTTGATATAAATACCGAATCATGCAGGTTAATTAATAGTACAGTTAGTTGAATACTTGATATTATTATATAGTACAGTTTGTTGAATATTTGATATTATAATTACTATACTATTAGCCGCTAACCACCCATTAGATAAACACTCTTAATTTTGCGTTCTCGATAGCAAGTGAATATTTATATTTACTTTTAGAATAGTATTAGTTGTTATCAACTAATCCTACCCCTCTTGTATTGCGCGCTTCCTCGCACAACACAGTGTAATCCTGTAACAGGATCAGTCCTGTTACACCTGGTAGCACTTTGTGGTCCGTCTTAACGACCACAGTTTCGTTCCGCTAGTCAACTAGCGGAGCGAAGATTAAGAGCCACTCGGCATCATGGCTCGAGACATGACGCCTGCCGAGCGAGCGAGAACGCTGGAAGTGGTGACGAAACACTTCCCCCACTTCTCGTCGCGTAGTAAAGAGGCGACGGTGGAAATGGTTCGGTCCATGGGGACCGACATCCTTACTTTCCTCCTGGATAAGACCCCGAGTAAGTGATAGAGGTGGTAAATAGCTTTAGGTGAAACCACCTAGAAAAGCCAGCACGGCCCGCGCAAGAGGCAGTGCGGACCGCATCTGCACCTACAACGCATAGCGTTGAAGTGGTAAAGGCGCGAGTACCGCCCATTACCGGCGAAGGGGGCGATCCCCTTCGTAGATGGTTCGCAGAGGTGGAAGATGCCATCTCTGCGCAAAATATTGTTGACGAACGTCAACAGGAGTACTTCGCCACAACATGTCTGGGCGGAAGAGCCAGGTCATGGGCGATGAGTCGCAGAGCCACTGATGACTCTGCGTTCCTGACTTATCAGCATGGGCAGTGGAGGTCCAGAGCCGATGGACCTATCAGTTGCGGTTGCTTCAAACACGAAGCAACCGAAATTAAAGAAGAATATTCGCTGCAATAGATGCGCGAAAATGGGGCATTTTGCCCATGAGTGTATGGCACCGCGTCCGGTGCCACGCAGTCAGCGGACGTAGGGGCGGGGCGCCCTACTGGGGATGTTATCCCACATGCCGGCATAGGGCATGTGAGGGTAATAGCCCCAGACGGGACTATGTCCTGTCAAAAGGTGCAGGTTTATGGTAAGCCTCTTATCACCCTGGAGGTTAAGCCGCACGGGAGCGATGTCCCCATGCGAGCTTTGTTTGACACAGGAGCGTCAAACAATTTCGTTAGAACTCAGAGTCTAACGCTGTTGATCTTCGTGGAGGTAGAAACCCCACGAAGTATGTTGTCAGTCCGGTTAGCAACAGGTGCAACCGTGACTATTCCAAATCGTGTGATTAAAACACGCTTAGAGTTGAATGAACTGTCATTCGAGGATGAATTCATCGTCCTCGATTTAGATGACAAGTTCGATGTGATACTTGGAATCCCATGGATGTCCAAGTTTAAACCTTCGATCGACTGGGTTAACCTATCGATCGACTGCGGCGGACCCACAGGATCTGATCACCCTGTGTGTAATCCGGCTGTATCAGAAGATACAACCGCAGCGTCGGACAGTCTGGTGGATATCGATGGCACCACCAGGTCTGTTCCGACACGATCAGCGCAATGTACCTCCGTTGGTGAGAGTCCAGACGGACTACCACACGCAACAGAAGAGTCGTTGCGTGTTGGAGAGAAACATTCCACGGGTGATAAAGACCACCGTGAGAATGAAGTGATATCCACGGTGGGAAACACCCACCGTGAGAATGAACTAGTATCCACAGTGGGAAACACCCACTGTGCGACCGAAGGTTCCAACACGACGAAAGAATTCCGTGTTGATGAGAGTGAACTCACGATCGAGTGCAATCGTGAGCACAACTCCGTGGTGGCCAGTGCCCACCACGTTGCGTTAGCCATGCACACGGGTGATAAAGACCACCGTGTTGCAGAACAGGCGGCCGATCAGACGAGCACATCTGATCGCCAAGAAAACTCCATGGTAGGCAGTGGCCACCATGATGATGAGTATTCGCACACGGTGAATCGTAATCACCGTGTAGCAGTCAATCAGACGAGTGCGTCTGATTGCATGGACAGTTCCGTCGAGACGATCAACGTCTTGACGCAAACGGATATCCGGATTAGCTACCCAGTCTCTGTTGATGGAACACCCTCTGAAAGAAGGTTCGGAGGTGATGGGTCTTCGAGCGCTAAGCTGGAAGAAGTTTATAAGAAACTTGCACGATGATCAAATCGAACAGATCTGTATTATCGTAGCAACAGATGATGTAGTGGATATTCGTGAACGAATATCCACATTACAAGTGGAAAACATTGGGAAAGAGGTTCCCAATGATCAAACCAAAGTTCAGCGCTTTGAAGCGCAGAGCTGGGAGTCGCTTAAAGCGAACGCCCCATTTTATGAGGTACTTCAGGAATACGCTGACGTATTCCCAGAAGAAGTACCTAGCGATCTCCCTAAGGATAAAGGAACTCGTCATGAGATTGACCTCGTGCCAGGCACGAAGTATTGTGTCGCGCGGCAATTGCAGTTGCCGCGTGATCAAGTAAAAGCGATCGACGAGTTTTTCGAAGCTCGTCGTAAATCAGGCCAAGTGCGGGAGTCTATCTCACCGCACTATACCCCCACCTTTTGTGTGAAAAAGTCCACAGGTGGGTGGAGAATCGTTGACGCTTACAACAAGCTGAACGCAGCGACGGTACCGGCGCAGACGCCGATACCGCGAAAAGATGTCATCATTGATGGCATGTGCGGGAGCACCATCTTTAGTGCTCTCGATCTAAGAGATGGATTTTATCAAATCCTAATGAGTGAGAAGGATATTCCTCTCACGGCGGTAAGCAGCCCAAGCGGCATGCTTTGGGAGTGGCTTGTTATGCCGCAGGGGCTTCGAAATGCCCCTGCTACGTTTAACAGATGCGTAACGCATCTATTACGCCCGGTGCGAGAATTCGCACCGAGTTATTTCGATGACTTGTTCATCCATAGTAAGGGTGAACACGATAAAAGCGATGTAGATGTCCATAGGGAACATCTACGTCGAGTGTTAGAGCTTATGCGTAAGCATAAGCTCTATGCAAATATAAAGAAGTGCACCTTTGGTGCACCTGAGATACCCGTTCTTGGATGTTTTGTGGGCAGGAACGGGGTGCGTCCTGATCCAGAAAAGATCAGGGTGATCGTTGAATGGCCTACGCCAAACAACGTTAAGGAACTTCGAAAGTTCCTTGGGTTGGTAACATATTTGCACAAGTATTCGTGCAACTATGCTGGGTTAATACGACCTCTTTTTCAATTACTTAAGAAAGATGTCGAATGGCATTGAGATACCAAATGCCAAGATGCTTTTGATGCAGTCAAGCAAAGCTTGACTGAAGCGCCTTTCTTGGCTATAGCCGATAACGAGCGTCCGTTCCACGTCGTTTGCGACGCGAGCGATTTCGCTTTCGGCTGTGCTTTAATGCAGCGTGATCACGATGATCTTGATCGCGTAATCTGCTATCAATCGCGTCAGTTACGCCCAGCCGAGCGCAACTATCCAGTGCATGACAAGGAACTCCTTGCCATGAAGTATGCACTGGCCAAGTTTCGGATCTATCCCTTGGGAGATAGACCGTTTGTAATTTACACGGACCATGCGTCGCTAAGCCCGGCCGTGAATTCACCACACATTTCTCAAAGAATGGCTCGATGGCTGTCATTCTTTGCTGAATAAAACTTTACGGTTGAATACAAACCCGGAAAGTTGAACGTGATAGCGGATGCGCTATCACGAAGGCCCGATTACGAGACAAAACCGTCCGTAACGAAAGTGCCAGTGCAAAAGCAATCCGTTGCACTGCTTTGTCGTCGTCAATCATACGACAAGTACGCGAGGCTTACAAAAAAGACGAGGAGACACGTATGTTGATTGATTACTTAAGTAATCAATCAAGTGAGAAGCGCGACGAACTCCCAGAGTTCCTCCGCGCTTGCGTGAATCGATATCGACTGCACGATGGTCTGCTGCTTTACAGCACAGACCAAAAAGATGAAAGTCGCATCGTCGTTCCAAACGACGATGATCTCAAACATCAAATTATGTTTGAGTATCATGATGCACCGATTTCGGGGCATCAAGGTCGAGAGAAGACATACGCTTCTCTCGCACGTGACTTTTACTGGCGAAACCAGTACAAGTAGGTACGAAAATACGTACGCGCTTGCGAGATTTGCCAGCGCGTTAAGCCTGCGCAGTCTGCACAGGCTCCGCTGCAATCTCTGCCGGTTCCGACAGAGGGTTGGAAGTCCATTTCAATGGACTTCGTATTCGGTCTTCCACCCGACAATAGTCGGAAGACTGTAATCGTGGTCTTTGTAGACAGTTTCAGTAAGATGGTACATCTTACTGCAGTATCAGCGAACGTAACCGCCACTCAAACAGCGCGGATATTCGTTGATACGGTATTCCGTTTGCACGGAATTCCGGAAGACATTGTCCGGATAGAGATCCGAGATTTACAGGACGTTTCTGGCAAGAAACGTTCTCATTGTTGGGAACCCATTTGAAGATGTCAACTGCGGACCATCCGGAAAAGGATGGGCAGACGGAACGGGTTAACCGCGTTCTCGGAGACATGTTGCGATCATACGCACATGCCTTTGAACAGTGGAGTGACTACCTGTCACTCACTGAATTTTCGATTAACAATTCGGTGCATGCTTCAACTAAGCATACACCGTTCTACGTGAATGCCTTAAGGCATCCACGAACCCCATCTTTACTTGGCGGTACGCCAAATCTAAGTGGGGGAGGGACCTGCTCAAATTTTGAGCGAGTCAATGCGCAAGTTGCAACTGCAACTTGTGAACAAAAGGATGGCCCTTCTACTGAAAGTACAGTAGAAGAGGAAGCATCTTCAAATGAAACTGAAGCTGCATATGATAATATGTGTCTGCAAAAATGGCTGCAGACAATGAGGGCAACGCACCTACTGCTTATAAAGCAGTAGATGAATTCGTATTACAGCGCCAAGATGTAATACGCTATATAAAAGATGCACTTGCCTCTGCTTTGGATAAGCAGAAGAAAAATGCAGACATACAAGGAAGGAAGAACAAAAACTCCTTTCTGAAAGGTGAATTGGTATTATTAAGTATTACTAATTTGCCTATACATGTAATAAGCAACTTCCCTACACGGAAGTTGCTTCCTAAGTACATTGGACCTTTCAAGGTCCAAGAGATTCGGGGGAATGCCTATACCTTAGACATTCCCACAGCAATACGGCTCCACCCAACATTCTATGTTGGGCGGCTTAAACCGTATCATTCGTCTTCGTCTTACGACGAGACGCAGAACCACGGAAGATACCGTGCTTCTCCAAGTCTCCCAAGAGAGACTTGTAATCGGCTTCCAGCCGTTAATGAGCAGAGCGGAGATTCAATACCTCCGCCTTCGACTGCTCAAGATCAGCCTTGTGCCGATCGAGCTCTTCCTTACAGCGGGAAAGCTCTATGTACAGAAGATCATTCTTCTGCTGAAGGGCAGTGTGCGCCCCGAAGATGTCGCGGACGTCTTCGCGAAGAGACCGATATGTCTTCACAGAGTGAGACATATCGCTGCTCAAGGAGGAATAACCCTCCTCGAGCTTGCGGAGCGAAGAACCATGCTCCGCAACAACAACGGAGAGGAAATTCTCAACCTCCGCCTCCCCTGATCGATAATCAGGGGAATAAGCGATACATTCTCGAGCGCTTGATCTCGAAGCGCTCGGTTCCTTCGAAGAAGGGGCAGCGTACCGAGTACTTAGTACGCTGGCTGGGTTACCCCCAAGAGTTCGACTCTTGGGAACCGATTGAGGTTCTGAGGGCCGACGCCCCAGAACTTTTAATTGAGTTTGAGAAGGAGTCTCAAACCCACAATGCGAAGTAGCATCAACACTAGGTGTTGATGCATTAAGGGCATCGATTAAGCCCTGAATTTCGGCGGGTACGGAAAAACCACCATACCCCCGCAACTCCTCCTCTGACAGACGAGGAGCGCCCTGCGTACACCGCGGGCAAAAGAGGCGAGAAGGGACACCACACTTTAACCCTTCTTTGATGCAAGCAAAATGGATAAATTCAATTTTGCCTGTTCGCGAGTGCTTAAAAAAGCGCTCGCGCATTACGTGAACTTTATTCACGTAATCATCTGGGCTTTTGTTGTAGTTGTCAACAAAAGCGTTCCAACTCTGAGTCAGGGCGTCTTTATCGTCCCTGTTCCTCCTTGCCCTTTCCGGCTCGAATAATATCGAACCTGGAAAAAGAGGTCAATAAAGTACAGACGTCTATCGTCTGTACTTCGATCTAATCGAGGTGACTGGATGTCTTCGCAGTCATCCAGCACTTTGACATCGAACAACGCATACTGGCAGTCCCGTTTACGGTGACCGCCACTGTTGGGGGCAATAGCCCATCCAGGGGTCCAAAACACCACTTTGTACGGAACATGTGGTTCCGTACGATGATACGCTTCAGAAGCGGCAGGCGCCGCTTCTGTTCGAGCTCTTTTAGCAGGCGGAACACCGCCAGCTTCAGCACCACGCGCCGGGGTTAAACCACCCCGACGTGGAGACGTAATTGGTACAGGTGGGGCTCTGCGTTCCCGCAACCACCTGTGATAATCATTGTCGCTGTCATAGCTGACAGCGACACCAGAGTCTTCATCGCTGTTAGGCGATAAGCACCTAGCAAGTTTCGACTCGCTAGATCCTTTCGTGGGGACAGCCGTGCCCCAATCACTTTGTTCGGAGTCAGAACTGTCTCCGAACATGGAAGAACCATTCCTGGCAACACACCATTCGGGGGTTGTCATTGTGCGAGATGTTGCATTAGCAACATCTCCCTGTTTCTTGCCAGATGCCGCCTTAGAAGCATCTGTGGTCGAAGAAGGTACGTCTTCCGACCTTTGCGTAGTTGACGCTGCTAATGCAGCGTCACCGTTGTCACTAAACACCTCAGAACCTAGTACTGAGGCGGAGGAAGAAGCTACTTCATTGTTTTCAACAGCGCTCTTTAGAGCGCCGCCGTGTGTCTTGACCATCGAGTCGATGGTCAATCCGTTGGTGAATGAGAAATTCTGACCAACAAGTTCCACCTGTGATTGGCCAAAATAAGAACTATTATTGGCCAACCACCTAAGGTGGGGGGGGGTGATGTAATGGGGTGCCATTACATAATTGATATTCAAGTTAGAATATCACAGTTGAATTTCAGACGCGTTGTCTGAAATTTAAATAAGAGATTATAAGTTATTATAATCTACGAAGGAAAAGTCGATTCGGTATAAATACCGAATCATGCAGGTTACTAATAGTACAGTTAGTTGAATACTTGATATTATTATATTAGTTAGGTAATTACTATACTATTAGCCGCTAACCACCCATTAAATAAACACTTTTAATTTTGCGTTATAGATAACAAGTGAATATTTATATGCACTTTTAGTATAGTATTAGTTGTTATCAACTAGTCCTACCCCTCTTGTATTTCGCGCTTCCTCGCACAACACAGTGTAAGCCTGTAACAGTATCAGTCCTGTTACACCCACAGCATGCCACTAGGCGTGCTAACCGCTGTCAGCGGAAAATCGGACGCTCGAATGAGCACCTGATAATACCCTTCCACCAGATCTAAGGCACTGTATGTAGCCGGTGCGTATACGCACGGTGCGGCTAGCGCACAGAGGAAGACTTTCCTTAAAGCGGCGTTCGCCACTACTTAGCCGATACGCCCTTATTAAGGGATTAGTAGGAGAGAGCTCTCCTACTCGGTGCCAAGATTCCCGGGTTAGTTTACTCTAGCCGTTCTAGTGCCTTAACGGCAAGGCTCCCTTTCAAAGGGTGTAGCTAAGGGGAGGGCTCCCCTTACGCTACGGCACTCACTACACGCACGACCGGTCGAGGTCGTGCGTCTGTACTTTAGAGTGAAATGTAAACTGAATATATTTAATATGTAATTATTTAAACTAATATAAACTATATGTAACACTAAGTAGAATATTCCCTAATTGGTACCTAGCTAAAATGTAGAGTACACACCTGTGTACTGACACGTGGATGGCTGACACACCACCACACCAAGGTCCCAGGCCCTGATTGGTTAAAATAACCAAAGGTTCGAAACCTTTTCAACCCGGCCAATACCGGCCTCAACCGTGGTGTACTCATGTACACCAACACTCAGTGTTACCCGAATGTAACCCCGTTACTTCCTCCCCCATCAAAACTATTGCTTACGCAATAATCAAAATCCTGTTGGAGAACTCCAACGCCAGCTCCCCTGGCCATCCATATGTACACCTCCAGTGGTGCTATGGTGTCTCCTCTAGAAGAGGTAGAATACTCCGAAACTCGAAAGTTGATGCCTTTGGGGATACCTCCTCAATGGTGAGCCGCTCCGACAGCGCCGAACGGCGTTGTCGGCAGCCTAATCCCTTCCCCACACGAGAGGAAAATGCACTAACCAGTGCGGCACCCCTGCCGTATCGGATGATACATCCGAATCGCCTAAGGCGATCATCACTAATGAGCTGGACGCAGCTCAAGACTCCCAACTTGCCGCACAGGCACTAAGGGCTGCGTTGCGCGCCCCCAAACGCCCGTCAGAGGCGGCTTACAATTTCGACGGTCCTCGTGACCTTCCAAGATGGGCCAGGCGTTTGGTAAGGACTATTCTAGCGTCCTATACCCCTAGCCCCGCGTCTGAACAGCCGTATCAACGCGAACGCCGTGAGAAACACCGGCAACAACTAATTACACAAAAGAAGTTCACTAGCGTCTCGTACCAAGAGCGCTTAAACAGGCAGGCACAAGGTGCCCCTGTTGAGAACCTCCGCGAGGTTCCTTTCGTTCTTTCTCCGGGAGAAAGTGCCGATGACGCAGAGAAGAAGTTCCGCGCTTGGGCGGAAGGGGAGA